>CM055816.1:58753406-58910578 GCA_029582265.1 Zoroaster sp. YZ-2022 | reverse complement strand
AAAACCCAAGTTTTTACGTAGTTTAAACGTGTCTTCCCTCAATGAAATGAAAGCTTTTTGGGGTTTTTTTAAAAAGGGATTTTTAAAGGGGGTTTTTCATTGGGGACTTTTTGGGGTTTTTTTTTGGGTTGGTTTGCCGCTAATTTTATACTAGTCCCGGGTTAAGTTGGGACGCTTTATTAAAACATTCTAAACAAACTTTAGATTTGTTTACGGACGTTGACATGCATTTATTTATCGAGAGAGGCACGAGAGGAGGAACGTGCATGGTGAGTAAACGATACGCTAAAGCAAACAATAAATATTTAGAAGACTACGACGAGTCGAAACCATCGAGTTACATTACTTACTTGGACGCTAATAATTTATACGGATACGCCATGAGTCAACCTTTACCGACTGGTAATTTTAAGTGGATGACGCCATCACGAATAGAACGACTCGAGAAAGAAGGGCCTAACAAAGGCAAAGGATACATTTTAGAAGTCGATTTAGAATACGTTAAAGAATTACACGATTCTCACGACGCGTTTCCACTCGCTCCAGAATCATTGATAGTACCGAAAGAATGGATGAGCGTCTATCAAAAAGGACTCTTAAATGGCAAGCCGGTTCCAAACGTTACGAAACTGGTTCCAAATTTATACGACAAACGCAACTACGTGATTCATTATCGTAATTTACAATTGTATTTACAACTTGGCATGAAACTAACTAAAATTCATCGCGTTTTAGAATTTGATGAATCGTGTTGGATGAAATCATATATCGATAAAAAGACGCAACTCAGAAAAGAATCAACGAGTGATTTTGAAAAAGATTTGTACAAACTCATGAATAATTCAGTTTTTGGAAAGACGATGGAAAATGTACGAAAACGCGTTAATGTAAATTTGAAGCGATTGAACGATGAAAAAGCGGAAAATCAAATTCGCACGCTCATCGCGAAATCAAATTTTGCAGAGGCTAGGATTTTTGATAACGAACTAGTAGCTATTCACATGCATAAAACAAAACTCGTTCTCAACCGCCTGGTTTACGTAGGAATGAGCGTATTAGAATTATCTAAACATTTAATGTACGATTTCTATTACAACGAACTAAAGAACAAGTACGGCGAGAGGTGCGAGTTGATATACACGGATACGGATAGTTTGTTACTCGATATTCAAACAGAAGACGTATATAAAGATATGGAAAAAGACAAAGATTTATACGATTTTAGTAATTATGACAAACAACATTTTCTATTTTCTGAAGAAAATAAAAAGGTGATCGGTAAAATGAAAGACGAGAATGCCGGAGAACCAATTTCTGAAGTTGTATGTTTAAGACTAAAAATGTATTCTATACTTTCATCGAATGAAAAAACGATTAGAAAAGCTAAAGGAGTTAAAAAACAAGTTTTGGAAAAACAGATTAAACACTTGCAATATAAACAAGTTTTATCGTTGAAAAATACTCTACATCACGATATGAGTTTTATCAAACACGAAAAACATAGATTATATACAACGCGAGTAAATAAAATATCGCTATCTCCTTTAGACACAAAGAAACACATTTCAGAAGATGGGATACATACTCATTCTTACGGCCATTACGCTATCGCGATAGCGCGTTGACGACGCTATCTCTTGTGTGAGATTGGTGGAGCCATTACGATTGTTTAACAATAGGCGGATTTTGTGTATTTCGCGGGATAATTTGTAATTCTTGTCTTACAAAACTACGAGCGGGAGCGCCCGGAGTTAAATAATACAATATGGGTTGATTCACACCTTTAACAGTTTTAGATATTCTATATATAGATATACTCCATATGGGATCGGTCGCTCTACGTCTCGTATCTTTTTCAGCTTCACCGGGGGCGTATAAATACCTAATTAAACTGTTGTTTGGGATTCTTTTTTCTCTTTTAACGCTTACGGGTGAGGCTGGATTTTGCTCTACAGAGCTCAATTTAATCGCGTCTTTTGGTTTTAAGTTGATAAGACGCGTTGTTTCATTATTTAGCGCTTTTACAACCGCTGGTAATCTTTTAACCCATTCTCTATTTGTCTTTGTTGTCGCTATTTCTTTAGCGTATTGAGCAGAAAATAATCTTTCCGCTAACGTTTTATTAAACCGCTCCACTATACCCTGAGCTCTATGATTACCAGCTTCGCTTTTTTGTACGCTTACGTTATGCTTATTCATCGTTACGTTTACGCTACTCATAAATTCTTTTCCAGGATCGACTTTTAAGCGTGTGGGCCAAGTTAACGAGCTACGTTTATAAATTTTCTCAAACGCATTAACGACTTGAATAGCAGTTTTATCGGTTTAACGGTTCTGCTTTTTTATATCTACTAGCTTCGTCTACAATTGTTAATGCGTACTTGTAAGCTCTTTTACCGATAATGTCATGAGGAAGAAACAATAAATCCGCTTGATGAACTTCATTTGGTTTTTCAAACGCGCTGTTTGATGAAGTTGGCCTAGGAATATATTTAGGATAGGGTAAATAGATTTGCCACAACGCTTGCTTTTTTATCCACTGTCGAATTTTTTTTACATTTATTTTTGTTGATTTAACCAGCTTGCTAATTGCATCTTGACCTTTGTAGTATCCTTTAGGACTATAATAAACGTTAGATAACTTTCTCTCGTTAGCGTTCATTTATATTTAACAACTATAAATACGCTTATTCAGAATTCATAACATTACTCGGCAAAATTCCTTGTTGAACTAACCACATTTGAGTTATCCCACCCGCGGCAACTACCGTAGTGAGTTTTAAACCGTCTTTTATATCTAATTTCCCTAAATCGGCAGGTTTTATTTTAAATATCTTTTCGCCCAACATGCTGTATAAAACAATAAAAAGAGTTATAACGGCGCTGTGATAAGCTGAATTTGCGATTCCTTTCGTATCCATCGTATTTATAACATATAAATATAAAATTGTTATTCCATCGCAAGCGCACTAACTTCTCTCGTCGGCGCGGCAGCGCGATGCTCCGCGTTTTTGTTGGGTTTGCTCTCGATAGTGGGTTTGTTTTCACTTCTTAAAAAATAGTAAACACCTAAACCTCCAACAAATAAAGCAATAGCGATATAGTAATAGTTGTTATTGTTTGAGCTTGTCACTTCACTCGTTGGTGCTTGCGGCGTGCTGTCGCGAAGCGTGCTTCGCTGAGCGCCTTTTTTAAATTTTTGTTTTTTCTTTTTATTAAGTTCGGCGAGTTTTTTACCGGCCGCGACTCTTTTTGGATCTTTTTCTCTTTTACTCGGTGCTTTTGTCACTACCGTTGTTTCCGCAACTTGTGTCTGTACATTCGTCTCCATCTCTTTTATTATTTACGCAAGATTCTTCTTTGCGTTTTAAATGTTTTACCGTAATAAGAGTCGCGCTGAGTGGTGCAACTAACATACCGTACTTGTAATATATTTCACACGCTACTGTACTAAGCATGCTCGAAATAAACGGATCTTTTTCTAAATCTGTAATTAATTTACCTTCGTTGTCAATTTCGAAACTATAACCGTATAAGTCAACGCGATTTAAACCGAGTCCCAATAATTTAACGTACAACGTCAACGTACAACGTGCAACGCTTCGCGCTCTTCCGTAGACAAAGCTTCAATATCATTAACGCTATACTCTTTACCAACAAACTTTTTAGAATCTCCTCCCGCTACTACGGCTAAAAGTCGTTTATCTCGTAGTTTTTGTATCGCTTCAAGCGAAGCGTTGTCATCAGAGTTTAGCACGCTGTCTCGAAGCGTATATTGATTTTCGTTTAACAATTTAGCAACTTCTTCCATTTATTATAGACGTTTTATAATTATTTACAGACGCTGACCTATAGACGACCTATAGACGACCTACAGATGACCTATAGATGACCTACAGATGACCTATAGATGACCTATAGATGACCTACAGACGACCTATAGATGACCTATAGATGACCTATAGATGACCTATAGACGACCTATAGACGACCTATAGACGACCTATAGATGACCTATAGACGACCTATAGACGACCTATAGACGACCTATAGATGACCTATAGATGACCTATAGACGACCTATAGATGCACTTAACACCCCTTTAGTCTACAATCTCATAACTTGTAGGTTGATCCGTTTTTAAAATCAATTTTCGATGTAAAACTTGTTTTAGTTGTTCGCGAATTTCCATTCGTAGTTCAACCGTTGGTATAACATCGTTTTCTCGAAGACAATTTTCAAACGAGTCTCTATCTTTACAATAAAATAAACACACCCATTTAAGTTGTTCTCTAAAATCTTTCAATACGCTGTTGTATTTTTGAGTAAGAATCCAACAACTATGTTTAATATGTCTTCCGCTAAAAGCTAATTGTGTAATCATACATTTATTATCTTCATCGTATTTTTTATAATGCAACTGTTTACTAGCGCTACAATCGTCGATTATAAACAACGTTTCGTTTCCTTCTAGTACGTCGCTATATATTTTTATCGCTTTGTTTAATGTGTAATCTTTTAGATCATTTTTATTTTTATTATTTTTTTTTTTTTAAACCATCTTTAACGAGGGTAACCCATCCAGCACAGCTGATCATTTGGGGCCCTCATATAATATAAAAATATATCAATATTATACAAAAATTGTTACAGGAGGTACAGATGAATTAATAATAATAAAAAGTCTTAATGGACAATTACATACAAAATAAAACGTAAAGGACTAAATTGCACAAATAGACCCCCGTCCCAGTCTACCATACTGATTAAAGATAGGACTAAAAGGGAAGATTAAAAATGGAGCAAAAAAAAGTAAATTAATTATCAATTGTATACCTACATCTCGGGCAAGACACAAGGTAATCTATGACATAATAATATAAAAAAAATTACTTCAAACCTTGCCTTCCTTCAGCAAACGCCTGAATGAAGAATAAGAGTTTGAACGAGTGGTGAAAGGGACACCATTTAAAAAAGAAGGAGCTCTGTAACTAAAACTGTTTTTAAAGATTTCACATTTAGGTTTGGGAATAATAAAGTTACCATGTGTAATTGCCCGAGTTGTTGGTCGATCGCCAGGCTGGATCGGGTTAAGTCTTTGGCAGAGACAGTCTGGAGCAACACCAATGGAGGCCTTAAAAGCCTGGCAGGCAAGTTGGAAGTGAATGCGCTGGGCAACTGTCATTGTATTGAGATTACTAAAAAGTAAGTTGGTGGGTGAAATGGGTGGAAGCTTAAGAACAATGCGAAGTGCTCTATTTTGGAGTTTTGAATTTTGGAGACAAGAGTGGGTTTGGCACCCACACCATACAGCAGTAGTCTATGTGGGTAGAACCATGGCATTATATAATAAAAAGCTGTTGGCTGGTCAACAAATTTTCTTGTTCTGGCGAGCAAAGAAATTGAAGAACTTAATTTATTGCAGACTTTTTCACATGTTCAGAGAAATTTAGTTTGTTGTCCATTAGTATCCCTAGGTGTTTATGAGAATCAACTTGTTGTATTTTTGGCCAGAAATACAAATTTCGAGGGGATTGCTCTTTTTAAGTTTTTGAGCAGTACCAACTAGCATAACTTCTGTTTTTGAGGATTTAAAATAAGTTTGTTAGCCTGCAGCCATTTTGTTAAATTAAGAAGATCCGAGTTCAATTTATTTTCAATGAGACTAGTGTTTTATCACCATAATAAATAAGTGTATCATCTGCATACATATCAATGTTGCAGTGATCAAGACATTTTGGCAGGTCATTAATGTACAATGAAAAAAGTAAGGGCCCCAGGATTGATCCTGAGGTATTCCAGATGTTACAGGATTAACTACAGAAAGTTTGGATTTATAACAGACTTGCTGCGTCCTTCCAGATAAATAAGATGCTAGCCAATCAACAGCTGAGGTAGATAATCCATAAAAAGAAAGTTTGCGTAAAAGAATATCATGGTTAACTGTATCAAAGGCTTTCTGTAAATCAATGAATAAAGAACCAATTAAATTACCATTGTTAATGTGATGAAGCCAGTTATCATGAGCATGAGCTACTGCTGCAAGTGTGGAGTACCCAGGTCTAAAACCAAACTGATTAGAAGACAGAAGGTCGTTTGAAGTAAGGTATGAGAGGAATTGTGAGTGGACAGCTTTTTCAATTATTTTAGAAACCAACGGCAAAATCGAAATGGGCCTGTAATTATTGAGCACTTTGCGATTACCTGCTTTAAAAATGGGGATAACTTTGGCCTTTTTCCACGCTTGAGGAATGGTACAGGTGGAAAGGGTTAAATTGAATATATGTGTCAAGGGGAGGGCGATAACAGGCGCCGCCAGCTTAAATAGCCTACCATCGATGTTGTCCAGACCAGCAGACTTCCCAGGATCCAGCCTAGCAATCTCCTTAAAAACAAAATCTGGAGGAATTCTGTAAAAGGAAAAACTAGTTGAGCAATGTGTTAGATAAGAGCACGGATCTTGATTAGCGTCATTTGAAATGTTGGCCAACAGAACATTGCTGATATTAACATAAAAATTATTAAAACTATCGGCTATGGTTTTTGGATCTGAGACATCCTTATTATCAATATTAAAAGTGCCAGGAAGATTATTGTTTTTCTTATTTGGGAGAATCTCTCTTATGCCGGCCCATAACTTTTGCTGTTATTTTGATTAATACGAACATGATTTTGATAATAACCAATTTTAGCAGTTCTACAAAGTCTAGTGACATCATTTCTCAAAATGTTGGCCCTATCCCAGTCCTCCTTCAATTTAGTTCTCCTAGCTTTAGATTTGGCTACATCCCGTTCATGCATTAAATGAAAAATGTCATTTCTGCTTTCTAGCCATTTAGGAAGGTTAGCTTTAAAACGCTTAGTTACAAAAGGGGCATGTTTATTACAGATATTATTAAACAAATTGTGCCAAATGTTCCAGGCAATGTCAGGATCAGTCACCTCGTCCAAAATTGACCAAGGCATCCCAATAAGGTCATTCAAAAAAGCGTCACAATCAACATTTTTAAAGCTCCTGAACGTTTTTTCAACGTGTGACTGGTGAGGAATTTTAAATTTGACACGAGTGTAAATAACATCATGGTCACTAATAGCACAAGGAATGACTCTGCAATCAGAGTGAATAGTCAAGTTGTTGGTAATAATCACATCGATTAAAGATGATGAATTAGATGTAACTCTAGTAGCCTCAGGGACAATCTGCTTCAAATTAAAAAGATTCATTGTTTCCTCCAGGCGCGTCAATCGAGGAGAAGTTGAATTAAAGTCACAATTCAAATCACCAACAATGATCATGTTATTGGATCTGGAGCTAAATACTTCCAGTGCTGATTCAAGATCATCAAAAAACGAAATTGGCGAAGTTGGCGGTCGATAAACTGTTGAAATGAGCAGAGAATTTCCACTTGGTGTAGAGACAAGTATTGCGATAGTTTCAAGATTCACCAAGCAAGGGTCTTGAATTATAGTGAAGCTGATGTTTTTATGGATATAAAAAGCTACACCACCTCCTCGTCGAGTTCTGTCTTTTCGAAGTAACATGTAACCATGAATGGTGAGTTCGCTAGAGCAAATAGTGCCACAAAGTTTTGTCTCCGAGAGAGCCAATATATGAATTGGTTGGTGTAGCAACATTACTTTCATCTGGTCCAGTTTTCCATAAAGACCATTGATGTTTAAATGAGCTATTTTAGCCCAGAACTGCTTTTAACTGTCTCAAAAGTTAATGTACAATCAGGATCAGAATTTTTCCATGATGTGGTGGCGGTCCAGGGTTTAATTCAACATCGCCATCTAAAAACAATTTGTCTTGAAAAGTGGCAACGTGATTTGCATAATAAATGACCCGCTTGCCTATAAATTTCCTTCTCTGTCCAGGTCTACATACTATAGTTATGTCAGTCAAGTGGCTGATAATAAAATTGTAATTATGTGGCCTGGTGTCTGAAGTTACTGAAGCCATCATACATGTACATAATCCATCAGTTTTACAAAAAGGATACCATACAAATGGTTTCAGATCAAGTTCCAAGGTATAAAACGTAGACTGACGATTGTGACAGCATTCAAAAATGCCGAAGAAGCAGTACAAAAATATTAGTGATGTTATGGTCACCGCCATCTTGTTGCAATCTCCCATATTCCGTATTAATCGCAAAATGAAATTTCAGTTGGCCCCTCAACTACAGATCATCTCTTGGAGGCTTGATAACAGGGTATCAACAGAAGTCTTGAGGGAGGAAGAGGGGCACTCTTCGGGTGAAAAAAGCAAGCAGGAATAAAATCAATAGTAGAAGAATGTCTGACATAAAATCCCAAGATGGCTGACGTGTTCCAAGTCAGAGCATGGCGTTAAATCAAAAATGTCACATAAATATCAAGAAATGCAGGTCAAAAATCCATAGACTACAAATCTTATCTGATACTTGATGTAGAACTGAACACTATGATGACAAAAATAAGCTGAGATGGCACGTAGAAAATGAGGAAATAATTGGATTAAAATCCAAACTGTCAGACAGCTTAAAAAAAATCCTCCAACACCCGAAGAGCGCCCTCAACCAATCAAAAAAAAAAAAAAAAAAAAAAAAAAAAAAAAAAAAAAAAAATTGATCGTTGTTCCAAATCCATTTTCTATTTTGATACGCGTCATTGTTTTTTATGGTAGGACATAATATAACGATATTTTCGAAATGTTTTAAATATTCTTTTTGTAACAAGTTTAACATAAATTCAGTTTTTCCACATCCAGTTTGTCCACAAATGATTGCAACGTGCGGATATTTAGGCAACATTTTCTTTTATAATTAGATAACTTTAACTTTAGTAATCTACAGATTCGAAACGTGAGTTTCTAATATTTAGTTGCGCGTCCATAATAATAAAAGTATACATGTTTAGTTCACCAGCAGCTTCCGCTTCTCTTTCCATTTGTATAGTAATTCCTTCGGACAAGTTTTGTACTCGTCTTCCGCTTCCGTGTAATTTATTGTCGGTGCTCGTTCTCAAATCTAGGAATAGGCCATATCGATTTAGTAAATAATTAGATAGTTTAACGTTCGACAAGTCTAGAGCTTGTACGACTTGTATAGCGTGTTGCTTGCTCGAATCGCCAAAATATTTTGAAATTTCCTCGTAATGTTGATACCTTTTCATTCCATGCGCGTAGAGTTGATTGGGAACGCCCTCGATCGTGATTGAAACTTTGTCTATTTTTGGATTATAAAACTTGTTGCTTTCTTGCGCGGTAGGTTCTCTGAACAAAAACAATATTCCTTTCATACTTTTTGCTGGAGTATTTAAATTTATATTCCACATTGTATCGCGTTTGTTCAATACGGTCACGCTCTGTCTCAGTACGCGATCAAACAATATGCTCAACCGAGAGGTATATTGATTTTTAATCGTTCTAGCGAGTTCCGGCATATGAACGACCTCGTATTCTAAAGAAATCCCGCTTATAACATATTTCGCATTATCGTCGGTACTTTTAATCACTTTACTAAATTTATTAAACACGAGTTCGTAAGTTAATCGATCTCCTATGCCACTCTGGTAATAGGGTTGATGATCGGTCAACAATTCAAAATCTAGCGGAATGTAATATCTATTTTTATACGTATCCGCTATAGCTTTATCTTTACCACCGTTACCCGCGGGAACTTTATCGTTAGCGTCCACTCTTAATTTAGTTACGTTTGCATCTTCGATTCCTTGATACGCTAAATTTTCGCGTTGATCTTTGGTCAACCATTCGTCTTTATAACAATTGAATACATCCGCATCGTCTAAACTGAATATTTCATTTCCTTCCATTTTAATAATTATATGTCTTACGATGGCTCTACCAATGTTTTGTACCATCGTTCTATTTTCGTCATCCGAGCTAACGAGTTCTATGTTGAAAGCTAATCGCGATGTATTTGGAACGATGACGTCATTCATTCCTAAATTTGGAAAACGAACAGTCAACAATTGATTTTCGGTAATAGTGCTCGGATTGTTTGTAATGACTACTTTTTGTCGTATGCCTTTTATGCCTCGAGGTTCTCTTATTCTTCTGTATGGATCTAGCACATCTCCGTACATATTTGATGTTAGTAAATATAATAATTTTTATGTTTACAAACAATAAAAGAAAATGGCATCTGTAGTGATGATGGTTGGAAGTGCGTTAGTCAACGCGTTGGCGTTTACCGGTAGCAATTTTCTATTCAGCGAACTAAGAGGTAACGACACTCAACGAGAACGAAAAAGACACGATTTTGCGATAGAGCAACTTTCGAAAGCTAGAGACGAATTTAGTAAAAAGCGTTTAAAATATCTAGATTATTTAAATGAAAAAATCCAAAAAGAATCGAGCGCAATAAGAACGTTTAACAATATTGACGAAGCGATGGATGAGTATTCGCGAGTAACTAACCAACGAATGAATTTACCTCCTGATTTGTACGACGAACCGCAGCTAGAAGATTTTTACGTTCCTAGCGAAGATCAAAAAACGCGAGAATTTGTATTTATCATTATTGGCATGAGCGCTGTAGGTTACGTAAGTTATAGATTGTTTAAAAAAGATAAAAAGTAATTATAAAATGGCGGAAGGAGGACGCGATCTTATGGAGTTAGATCCGTTATTACAAGATCTTGATGATGATGAAGATCCAGATGAAAAATACTATTCAGATGGTTTTGAAGAAGAAGCAGAAATATACGATCGATTTGTTGAACAGGTGCCGACTTTATCTTTAAAAGAAAGAACACTTAGACTTACAGTCGATGATTATTATGCATGGATAGGTCATAAAAACGCTATAAAAGACTATACTAGATTTGAACAGCATAAAGATAATAAAAATAGAAGTATACTCTATTTTAGACAGGGTGAAAATTTAGAACGACTAACGGGAAAAAGGGTACCTTTTTTTAAACCAAAAGCGACGCTTTTAAAAGATTTATTAGTATTAGGTAAAAGTGAAGAAGCGATAGTAAACGTTATAGAAGAAGCGAAAAAACCTATTAAAGGCAGTGGCAGAAGATTACCAACTCCACCGTTGCTTGTAGAAAAATCTAAAAAAGTAGAAGAAGCTGTCGAAATGGCGGTGATAGAGGACAAAGACGCATTAAACTTTCCATTGAGAGAAATAGAAGGGCTCGATAAAGCTTTACGAACGACTCGAGGTCAACTTGAATTAAATTTAGCTAAATTGAGCCAACTCGACGAAGAAATATCTAATCTTGAACAAGAATACGGAAGCGCTGATGTAGATGAAACGGAACAACTACGAGAAAAATACGATGAAAGACGAGCGAGATTAGAAGCTGTGAGTGTGAACGAAAACATTCTTCGTAGCCAAATTAATAGAATTAGATAAACGTTTCAAAAAATGTTAACGGGAGATGTTACGTTGGGTGATAAAATTAGAACTTTATTTAGAGAACAAGGCGTTACGATCGGAGCTTTATTAACTGCTTTTACTATGACCGTCGCTTTTATAATTGAAGCGTTCGTTAATGTTGTAAGTTCTGTTATTCCAACTCCAAAACCCGAACCAACTCCACCAACTCCAAAACCCGAACCAACTCCACCAACTCCAAAACCCGCACCCACCCCAACACCCGCGCCACCAACTCCAAAACCAAGTAACGTAAAAGAGTGGATACAAAAAACATTAAAAAATTTAGCGAGTGTATTATCTAAATTAGGAGCGAAAGCTTTAGCCGCTTTACCGGCTATTATAGGATCGATAGTAAGCTGGTTATTTAAAACAGCTTCTAACGCCGTTACGTGGACGGCTGAACATTTATGGCTAGCGATAAGTGGAGTCGGAATATTAGTTTTAGCTTATACGCAAAAAATGTTAAAACTCTAAAACAACAATTCGTAAATCATAACGCCGAGCGTACCTAAAACTGCGATACCAACGATCAAAGCACTTTTTCTTCTTTGTGGCCATCATCTTCTTCCACGTGGTCTTCGCTAGCTTCTTTTATTGTAGTTTCTAATACATCTTCCACGTGTTTAGCGGTTAATGGCAACGGCGTTTGTTCTAACGGTAAAATAGGGGCAGCGGCTGGCGTTGAATTTGTATCTAAATTTGAACCTAGAGATAAATCGCTCGTCGCTATCAATATATTATTATTGTATCCCGCGTACGTGCCTATTCGTAAATTCATATCGCTCGGCATCATGTATAAATTTTCTCCGATGGCAAAATTTAATTGCGAACGAGCGTATTGTAAAACGTCTTGATATCGTTGAATGCTGGTTTGTAGATCAACCGGAGAGTCAATTTCTGCTTCGGTTATATTTATAAATTCACGTCGCGCGTCTAAACCGGTACCACCCGATAAAAATGAGCTTTTTGCTTGCGCTTGAGCTCCTAAAATCGCATAAACGTACGTTCTTATAGAATCGTTAATTCGTTGCGTACCAACGTCCGTAAAACCCACAGACACGCCGATTATAAATTTTGACCAAGCTGTTTTTACGCTATTAGATTGTAAAATGTAACTTACTCTTATAACGTGTTCTTTTCGATTATGCGCTCCATAATCAAAAGCCTTTTTTTTTTCCCCCACTGGCCTGGGATCGTTTAGAGAAATAAGACCAGTGGCGGGATTTAAAATAGAATTGTCGTAGTTGTGACCGGGCACGGGTTCGTATCCTCTTCTTCCGATTTGATGCCAATAATAAGCGGTACCTAATCCATCGCTGTACGCATCGACTCGTTGTTTCCAATTAGTGTTTTGCGAAAGGTGAAATTCTTTACACAAGTTTTTATACGCGCTTATATCGATATTGTTATCGAGCGCGTTAAAATAATTTTGAAAAGATGTGGGACAACTCATTTCTTTGAGTAACCGTCTAATTTGATAGTAGACGTGAAATCTAAAAAAACTACGAATTATCACGTTCGAATGGTTCAAATGATAATAACTCACGCAGCATCTCGTCGTAGCGCAATACGTCGCAAAATTTATTTGATTTTGATAAAAAATTAGCGGATTATGATGGTAATCATCAACAACTTTATCACCGACTACTTTAGGCAACTTGTAGTTGCTAAAAACATTGTTAAAACGAACGTTAAAAAACTCGTTCTTGTTTATGTAAATATTTATACTCATTAAATCGATATCGTTAAAATCGAGAGGCGCTTTAAAATTTCCGGATGTTGGATATCGTTTCGATAAATTACTCTTGAATGCTAATGGAAACGTCATTTATTATTATAAAATTTAATATTAAAATGTTTCATACCGTTGAATTAGAAATTGAAAGAAATGGTGGAGAAATTCAATTAGGTAACGTTATCGATAATCGTAGCGGTACTCTCACGATATCATTACTTAGCGCAAACATTTGGGTAGGATATTACAACGTACGTAAAAAAGAACGAATAACCTATCGTACAGCGAGATTAGATAATGTTGTAAAATTTATAGAGCCGGGGCTTTACAACATTTATGAAATTATAGATATAATTTCAAAAAACGAGTCTTGGATAACGTTTACGATCAATAAATCAACGGGCGTTTACGCGCTAAAGTTAAACGATGGCGATAAATCAATTAAATTTTCGCCGGGGTTAGCTAATTTACTCGGACTACACAGTGAATTTTTAACCGTAGGAGAATATAGTAAAACAATCGATGTACAACTTTTTTAAATTTTATACATTCATTGCGATCAAATTTCTACGACCGATAATTATTTTAATGGACAGCCTAGCACCGTCTTAAACGTTTTTCCCCTGCAAGGACAATCGTTTGGAAATAGTATGTTTATGGAATATAATAGTCCAACGTTTAAAAAATACAAAATCGGTACTTTTAACGCGTTGAGTTTTCAAATTAAAGATTCAAAAGGTAGAGATATAAATAATCACGGTTTCCCCGTTATTTTAAATCTAGAGATTGTATAAATATGGCGAGCATTTACGGACCCGGCACTTTAAAAAAAAAGTGGTAGTGAGAGTACAAGCGGAGTGAGCGATGAAATTTACGAACATCACGGATATTTAAATAGAGATGAAATTTTACAAAAAACAATTCTCATCGAAAAATATAACGTTGTACTCGGATGGCACGATGTTTTTAAACAACCCTTTTTTATGTTTAACATTTCACCCACATACTGTAGTATTTTTACGCAATTTATAAAAACTAATAGTTTTGCTACGCACGCAGTAACGCGTGATTATGCACCCAATGTTTATCACATTCCTTCTCCACAACGAGATGATAAATTTCATTTTATCGATAATGAAACGCAACATTTAAAGTATGAAATGTGTTTTAAAATGCGTGGCATTCAAAAAGTTTTTGTAGAGGCGAGTTTTTTTGGCGCGCTAAATTCTAAAATCTGTTATAATATAAAAATTAAAAGTTTACCATTAAATTAATGTTTTTATATTATAAATATGGCGAGCATTTACGGACCCGGCACTTTTGAAAAAAGTGGTAGTGAACGTAATCAAAAAAGCGAAGCGTCGATGAAAACTGGACACCTTAATCCGAGTGAAACTTACGAAGGAGGCGTTTTTTTTGAAAATTATGCTTTTGAATTATTTTGGTATGAAGATGAAACTCGAATTCGTATATTTGAACACGTATTATTTTATTCGCTCTATGTTAAAATAAGTATGGGTGAAAATAATACTTATTCTTTAGTAAAAAGTGAACAATTAGATGCCAATGAAAGGAAAACTATTACTTTTCCCCAAAGTAAAAACTTTTATTTTACGGAAGAACCACGATATTTAGAATGTGTATTATGCTTAGTTATGAATACAGGTGGCCGTGATATCAAACAATATGTAAATATGAATTTTTTTGGCTCAATGGACGAAGGAATATGTTACGAGATAACCGTTAGAAATATTCCATTAGATTAAAATCTTTACTATTAATAAAAACAATGACCATACATTTAGAATCAACGAGCGTACTTTATCCAAATTTAACGAACGACTCTGACGCATTCAGATTAAAAAAAATCGACGATATTCAAAAAGAATTACCAATCGAAATAAACGAACGAAAGGGTGTATATAAAAAATATAATAAAATCATCAACGCTTGTAACGTCGTAGAAACAATGGCTGAATTGGGGTGTATGGGAGCAGGAGCCATCGGAATAGCTAGTATCGCCACAATCGTATCGTCACCCGTGGGATACGCTTTAGAAGGTTTAGCTTTAGGTTTGGGTGGAGGAGCGTTCGCTCTCAGATACGTGAAAAATAAATTGTATAAAAAAGCTAAAAAACACGATGAAATACGAATTTTAGCTATGAGTAAACTCAACACGATCGAAAACCACGTTAGTAAAGCTATCAAAGACGGTAACATCAGTCAAGAAGAATTTGTGCTCGTATGCGAAGAGCGAGATAAATATTATAAAATGAAAGACAAAATACGAAACCGCGAGAGCGCGCGTAAAACAACAAGTTTACCGACGACTGTACCTGATGACGTAGAAAAAAAAATTATTATAGAAAAACTTTTGAGTTTAAAGTGAGTATAAATAAAAATTATTACGCTAACGTAAAACACGCTTCGCAAGTAGCGGAGCGTGTAGAGGAGCGACCTCCTCCGTACAATTTAAAGTTTTAGTACAATGTTTATAATTAGTTCTAAATGCCAACAAATAGTTTCTTTGTTTGTTTCATTTATACTCTGCAACTCGCTATAATACGAGTCGATGTAATACGCGTCTAAACCGAGTTGCATTAAATACTTTGTTATACCAGCTAAATTTCTAGATTTAAACAACTCTGACGCTGGAACTAATTTTTCTCGCACGAGTATAATCAATCGTTGTGCGGGAATGTTTTTAATATAATATTCTAAAAATATAAATTCTCGCGCTGTCGCAAAGCGCGCTGACGCGAAGCATTTCAAATCATCAATAAGCGAAAGTATACACGTTCTTAATAGTTCACCCATATTAATATTACTCAACAAAAAACTTGTTTTTAAGTTCTACCATTACTAAATTAAACAACCGTGTAGCTTTTTTATTCATTTGGTAAGAAGTTTTTTCTTTTAATGCTCTTGCGCAGCTTGTACATAAACCCGTTGTTGTTTTTGTACCTTTTTTACAATTTTTACACTCAACCGGTGAGGTTTTTCCGCTTTTAATTTTAAACTGATGAAAAGCGCAATAGTATACGTTAGGCGAACTACGTACGCAACATTTGTATGATTTACCAATTATTAACCATCTGCAAGGAACGATTATTTTTTCCATACTCTTTCATTATTAAACTAGATAATATTTTTCGTTTACGCTCTTTTAAAATGTAATATTCATACTCTATATTATAATTGTTGTCGATAACTATACTTGCGCTTCTATTGAAATTATCAATAATATCGAATTCTTGCGATAAACAATAATTTTTTCTTTCTCGTTGCATTTGTTATTGTTTTTTATAATGTTTTTCGCTTCTCGTCAGCGCCAAGAAGGCTCTGCGTCATCCGTTAAAAAACTTTCGTCTTTAATATAAGCTGTAATTTTTCCTAGTTTGATTACTGATGCCGCAATTTTTAATGGAACACGCGAAGCACGCTGCCGCGGTGCAAAAAATTGTATTTCTTTGTTTAAAGTAGACATTTTTAATAAAGCGCCGAATAGAGTTGAATCAAAAGTAGCTGAATAAGTAAGCAGCTGCTTTTTATGTATATCGCCAAATTCAAAACATGTACCGTAAACACAATTGTCGTCGTTTAAAAAGCTAATGTAATCTAAATTGCTCATGTTAATAGTAAGTGTTACGTTCGCTTGCAACAATTTTTTAAGTTTAAAAAAATCGCTACTTTCAACTATGAAAGAACGGTAATAATCATCGTCAATAGGAAGTTCGATTACTGGCGCGTAAACAAACTTGCAAATGCTTATGTTGTTAGTTTCTCGTTTTTTCTCACCCGTGTCGCATATTTCGATATACAATCGTTCTTTTTTTACGTAAACAGTTATTGGAACTTTTCGTTTAATACTACGAGTAATTTTTTGTAAAACTTTTAAATTTATCGAAAAATCAATTGGGTTTTCACATTTAAATTCTAAAAAGTTTTCTTTGTTTAATGATACGTTTACTAATATTCTTTGTGACAAATCTGTCCCACAATAATAAAACCCCGTTTCATCTACCTTAAAATGAGCTTTGGGTTTGATACCTATTAAAATATCTATTAAAATTTTAAACGTATAATCCGTTTCGATTTTAAAATAAAAATCGTATTCGTACGCTGTCGTGGGGCGTTCGTGTTCAACTTTGTATTCTAAAAATTTCGATTTGTCTAATATTTCACGCTTTATGGCGCTCCGCGCCAGCGTGTTGTCCCAATTTGGGGGCGTTAGTATTTGGTATCCATCGTTCGATTTTAAATGTAACATTTCACACTTTATACCGTCGTTTTCACGCTGTCGCGGAGCGCGCCCCGCGATAGCGTTCGATTTTTCACCGTTCGATTTTGGAAACATTTCTTCATGTTCTTCTTTAATACTAAATACCTTCTCCACATAGGGTGATGTTTCTCCATATTGTTTATCAAAACTATTTATTGTCTCTACATTCCATTTCGATAAAAATTGTTCTTCGGTTTGTCGTTTTGCCATCGTCTAATCAATATATATTTAGAAAATAAAAAACGAAAAAAAATAAATAAAAAACGTGAAGTAATTCTTTTCTGCCTAAAACCGGGTGCGAAACTACCCCCTACTACTACCCAGAGAATTTGATTTTTTTGATGCAATTGTTTTTTCAACATTTTCAAAAACCCCTACTACTACCCAGAGAATTTGATTTTTTGAACAGCTGCGCTAGAACCCCCATCTTACATACTACTAGAGTTGTCACTCACCAAACTCTTAAAAGGTTGATTCAACACTTTTTAGTTTTAAGAGTATGTCTGTCACAGACAACTGTACAGATTCGGCCTCAATTTAACTCTGGAGGTTTTTTTTGTAGAACAAGTTATGTCAATGTGACATGGTCTATACATATCAACGTAACTAAGACATACAAAAGCACGTTTTTATGCAGCCAAGGTGTTCACTGTTTGTGTGGGATATTGTTTGAGCACGTGTGATTAGGTAAATTGTGTCATTAGTTGGTTGACTGGCCACCGCGCCAGTCTCTGATGAAAAGTAGGCCCACACTTATCTACCTTGTTCAACACATGAGCCGAGGAGTCTGACAACGTTGCAGTGATCGGGCAGTTTCTTCATCAAATCCAGCTCTCGGATCATGTCATCTTTTTCGTCTGGACTCGCCCCCTCTATGAATAGACATTAAAATCAAATTACACAATTGTATTTACAATATACATAAACTTGTATATGGAAGGCAATTGGTAAACTTGATAACTCACAGTATGCTCACATCGACCACTAGGCATGTTGTAAACATTTCGTGTGAATACTATGACGTCAATTTGTTTCATATAGCCGCGATTTCCAATCAACAAATAAAGATCATTTTCTCTGGCGACCATTATTTTTTTCCGATTCAATTTACCAGTTTACTTGTTTGTATTTTCTTGTTAAATTTCACTGGTCTGATTAGTTACCACTGAAAATAAATTTTAAATTTCTGAATTGCGTTAATTATGCATGGAGCCGACATCTCAGTAATTTTCACATATGCAAATGTATCAATGATAATTAACACAATTTGTGGAACCATATGAGAGGAAACATTGATGAAAAAACATGTTTTAAAGGTGTTGATATCGCAATGTTGAACTGAGAGGAGCTTCAGATGTGAATATCTCAAAACATTGCAGTCCTGTGACGATAAATTCGTGTATATTTAACGAAACTGATTCCCACCTTTAAGCGTTTTAACGGCTACCAATGTGACCTTTGACCTCTCTATGATTCCCTTGGCGTCAGCTAGGAGAACCTGACCGAAGGCACCGTGTCCAAGCTCCTTTACAATGCGTAGATGATCTCGAGGAAAAGCCGTGTGCGCGTTTGGTAAATTAGCATATGTCGCGCTTTCTTGATCCTGATTGATTGGTTGTAGGATATTCATTTCTGAAATGGTGAACAAATATGTGTTAAACAAGATTAATACAAATTATTTGATGAAAATAAATGCCTATAATATGGTTAGTTGTTGTTGTTGTTGTTGTTGTTGTTGGTTTTGTTTTTGTTTTGTTTTTCGGAGGGAGTCTCATAAATTACCGTATACGAGCGAAACATAATGCTTAGAACGAAACATAAATTACAGCTCTCAGAATTTTCTTGCGGTGGGACCCGGCTATAGCTTTGTAAGCTGCTTACAAATAATGCAGCTATAAGGTATTATACACTATTGGTAAAATGTCTGTAAATGCATCCATACTTTATAAGAATCAAGAGATAATTATGTACAGAAACCAGTGACATTTTCAGCTTATTTCCTTGTGTCGTTACAGATGAGCCAATGTGTCATTTTTCCGGATTTTATTTTCCATCGGAACATTGACAATGTTCTATTAGAAAAATAAGTGTTGGAAGCTTCTCCAAATGAATTGACGACGGGACCCATCATAAATCACTTTTGTACAATGTTATTGTAAAAACCATGTTAGTCTCAAATATTCTGAGACTAACATGTCATTTCAAAGCATTGGCATCCTTTATTTTTTCAAATAATTAGATTACATTGATTAGATTAGATTAGATTGCATCCATTTTCCACATTGAAAAAAAACACAGACATTCAATTTCCACTGTCACTGTACACAGCATAAAATACAGCAACCATCCATTAGAATAGCAATTATTGTCCAATGGAAAGGAATAATTATTTATTACCAGAAATAGCGAAAACACAACATAAAATGCATTCACATAATTTGTATTCATTCTAATATGAAAAAGAATAATAAGCTGATAATTTATTCTCGATTTCTGAAAAATGACAACATGTCAAACGAAATAATTTATCATGATGTTTAGTACCATCACAAATCCAGGTTAGGCTTTAGATTTTGCCCAATTTCCTATTAGTAATTAACAATGGTGTAAGCCCCCTTAAATCGCTTATGTAAGTAAAAAAAAATACGTATCTCACCTATGACATTGTCGCAGACAACATTTGTGTATGCAGTTTGTGTTTGTCCTTTACGGCTCTTATGTTTGCTATTAACATAAAACAAATCATCTGGTATTATTTATTTACATGAAAACAAAAATGTGTAATTATAATGCAGAGAAATGTTATTGTTTGTATAAGTAAGTGCTGTCTTTATTCTCAGCACCTTGACTCGACACATCTGTACATTCTGCCAAACTCTTCAGAAAACCATAACCAGACTCCTTCATCCGTCTTTAATGTTATCAATCCAGCAATCATCTTTACATTCCACTCTTCAGTCTACCATAAATGGATTCCTAATGTTATCCATCCTAGTATTTCTTCGCCATAACGCTACATCTTGCACGTCAACAAAGCCCTCTGTAATTCCGTATGTCCACTGGAACCTCTCATGAGATGGCCTGCATGTGCAAGTTTTCTTCATGTGATATATTAAGTTTCATGAATTTGCCATTCCATGCAGGACTTCTTAATAAGATTTCCCTTTTCAAATTAAAACAGCAGTTCCCTAATACAAGCAAAACCTGCGCAAATAACTTCTAGTAATATTACACAACAATACATTACCGGGCATAAAATGTAACTTACACTTGTGACAGCTTATTTCCCTCTTCTGGAATCAAACAAAAGAAATACAAATCTTATTTATTTGACATGTTTAAATAAGTATAGACAAGCGACTATATTGGATGTTAGAACGATTTTGGAACTGTGATAGGGTATATAGTTTTAGTAGGTTTGTGTTAAACAGCGGTCCCACTGGTCCAACACAATATGTTACTTCGTGGGACCTGTGACGAAGCTACAATGTCACGAAGTTTTGATGCTGGACGTGTGCTACTTTCTTAATTTAACTAATTAGGAAAAACTAAACTTGTGAGAAAGTGAAGATTTGCGTTTTCACGAACTGACAGAAAATATGCTGCAGAAAATACACTTTGAACGCCGCGGGCGACAAAACAACATTTTCATGTGAAAACACAGCACGCCGTGGTATTGCGTTTTCACGAAGTAACACAATATTTACATAGTAAACTGCGTATCACTTTGTGAAAACGCAAACAAGGTTTTTTGTACAGTTTTCGTTTTTACAAATTAACACAAACATTATAGTATTTTTAGTGGTTAATTGATTGTATATTAAAACGTCAGAGAGTCCAAAATAACATATTTACATAATTCGAAAGTTCTATAGAGATCACAAAGTAACAACATAATAAACAGCAACCATGCCATTAGAATAGCAATTATTGTCCAATGGAAAGGAATAATTATTTATTAAGCGGAAATAGTGAAAACACAACATAAAATGCATTCACATAATTTGTATTCATTCTAATGTGAAAAAGAATAATAAGCTGATAATTTATTCTCGATTTCTGAAAAATGACAACATGTCAAACGAAATAATTTATCATGATGTTTAGTACCATCACAAATCCAGGTTCGGCTTTAGATTTTGCCCAATTTCCTATTAGTAATGAACAATGGTGTAAGCCCCCTTAAATCGCTTCTGTAAGTAAAAATACAAATACTTATCTCACCTATGACATTGTCGTAGACAACATTTGTGTCTGCAGTTTGTGTTTGTCCTTTACGTCTCTTATGTTTTCTATTAACATAAAACAAATCATCTGGTATTATTTATTTAGATAAAAACACAAATGTGTAATTATAATGCAGAGAAATGTTATTGTTTGTATAAGTAAGTGCTGTCTTTATTCTCAGCACCTTGACTCTACACATCTGTACATTCTGCCAAACTCTTCAGAAAACCATAACCGGACTCCTTCATCCGTCTTTAATGTTATCAATCCAGCAATCATCTTTACATTCCACTCTTCAGTCTACCATAAATGGATTCCTAATGTTATCCATCCTAGTATTTCTTCGCTTTAACGCTACATCTTGCACGTCAACAAAGCCCTCTGTAATTCCGTATGTCCACTGGAACCTATCATGTGATGGCCTGCATGTGCAAGTTTTCTTCATGTGATATATTAAGTTTCATGAAATTTCCATTCCATGCAGGACTTCTTAATATTTCCCTTTTCAAATTAAAACAGCAGTTCTCTAATAGAACCAAAAGCTGCGCAAATAACTTCTAGTAATATTACACAACAATAGATTACCGGGCATAAAATCTAACTTACACTTGTGACAGCTTATTTCCCTCTTCTGGAATCAAACAAAAGAAATACAAATCTTATTTATTTCATATGTTTAATTAAGTATTGACAAGCGACTATATTGGATGTTAGAACGATGTTGGAACTGTGATAGTGTATATAGTTTTAGTAGGTTTGTGTTAAACAGCGGTCCCACCGGTCCAACACAATATGTTACTTCGTGGGACCTGTGACGAAGCTACAATGTCACGAAGTTTTGATGCTGGATGTGTGCTCCTTTCGTAATTTGACTAATTAGGAAAAACTAAACTTGTGAGAAAGTGAAGATTTGTGTTTTCACGAACTGACAGAAAATACGCTGCAGAAAATACACTTTGAACGCCGCGGCCGACAAAACAATGTTTTCATGTGAAAACACAGCACGCTGTGGTATTGCCTTTTCACGAAGTAACACAATATTTACATAGTAAACTGCGTGTCACTTTGTGAAAACGCAAACAAGGTTTTATTACAGTTTTCGTTTTACAAATTAACACAAACATTATAGTATTTTTAGTGCTAATTGATTGTATATTAAAACGTCAGAGAGTCCAAAATAACATATTTCCATAATTCGAAAGTTCTATAGAGACCACAAAGTAACAACATAATAAACAGCAACCATCCCATTAGAATAGCAATTATTGTCCAATGGAAAGGAATAATTATTTATTACCGGAAATAGCGAAAACACAACATAAAATGCATTCACATAATTTGTATTCATTCTAATGTGAAAAAGAACAATAAGCTGATAATTTATTCTCGATTTCTGAAAAATGACAACATGTCAAACGAAATAATTTATCATGATGTTTAGTACCATCACAAAACCAGGTTAGGCTTTAGATTTTGCTAAATTTCCTATTTAAGTAATGAACAATGGTGTTAGCCCCCTTAAATCGCTTATGTAAGTAAAAAATAATACTTATCTCACCTATGACATTGTCGCAGACAACATTTGTGTCTGCAGTTTGTGTTTGTCCTTTTCGGCTCTTATGTTTTCTAATAACATAAAACAAATCATCTGGTATTATTCATTTAGATAAAAACAAAAATGTGTAATTATAATGCAGAGAAATGTTATTGTTTGTATCAGTAAGTGCTGTCTTTATTCTCAGCACCTTGACTCTACACATCTGTACATTCTGCCAAACTCTTCAGAAAACCATAACCGGACTCCTTCATCCGTCTTTAATGTTATCAATCCAGCAATCATCTTTACATTCCACTCTTCAGTCTACCATAAATGGATTCCTAATGTTATCCATCCTAGTATTTCTTCGCTTTAACGCTACATCTTGCACGTCAACAAAGCCCTCTGTAATTCCGTATGTCCACTGGAACCTCTCATGAGATGGCCTGCATGTGCAAGTTTTCTTCATGTGATATATTAAGTTTCATGAATTTCCCATTCCATGCAGGACTTCTTAATAATATTTCCCTTTTCAAATTAAAACAGCAGTTCTCTAATAGAACCAAAAGCTGCGCAAATAACTTCTAGTAATATTACACAACAATACATTAGCGGGCATAAAATGTAACTTACACTTGTGACAGCTTATATCTCTCTTCTGGAATCAAACAAAAGAAATACAAATCTTATTTATTTCATATGTTTAAATAAGTATAGACAAGCGACTATATTGGAAGTTAAAACGATTTTGGAAGTGTGATAAGACTAGTGTATAGTTTTAGTAAGTTTGTGTTAAACAGCGGTCCCACCGGTCCCACGAATTAACACAATATGTTACTTCGTGGGACCTGTGACGAAGCTACAATGTCGCGAAGTTTTGATGCTGGACGTGTGCTACTTTCTTAATTTAACTAATTAGGAAAAACTAAACTTGTGAGAAAGTGAAGATTTGCGTTTTCACGAACTGACAGAAAATACGCTGCAGAAAATACACTTTGAACGCCGCGGCCGACAAAATAAAACGTTTTCATGTGAAAACACAGCACGCCGTGGTATTGCGTTTTCACGAAGTAATACAATATATACATAGTAAACTGCGTGTCACTTTGTGAAAACGCAAACAAGGTTTTTTGTACAGTTTTCGTTTTTACAAATTAACACAAACATTATAGTATTTTTAGTGGTTAATTGATTAGTATATTAAAACGTCAGAGAGTCCAAAATAACATATTTCCATAATTCGAAAGTTCTATAGAGACCACAAAGTAACAACAAATCAAAAATATTAATTTTTGATGAAGAAACGTGTGTTTCAAAAAGAGACTTCAAACGCCGTTTTCTTCAAATGTAAATTTTGTCTAGAGGGCAAGTTTGTGTCACTTCATGAGATCAGTGACCCCTTTATTAATGGTAAATATATATGACATAATAACTAGATCAGACGCACATATACGTATTCTGTTCTGAGTATATGCGCGTCCAATCTAGTTAATTTATTATTATGATATGAAATAATGTGTTTGTCTATGTTTTACTTTATATTCTATACTATGGAGGAATTTTGGGCATGCGTAAAGCTACTGTACGCTTAACACGACGCACCTTAGGCTGTCATACCCATTAACTGGCATCTAAACTCATGCGGCCCCAACTGCTCATGCACGTAGAGGATGTTCAAATCATCTTCATCTGGGTAATCTGAAACAGTTTTTCCAAAATGCTTACCTTCAAATCGGCTTTTGATTCTTCTTCTGATAAAGATTCCAAGTACGATTATGACTGTTATAAGCAGAAGAACATTGACAATGACACTGACACCAGCGATGACACAAACATTGACATCAGCGATGACACAAACATTGACACCTGGTAACGAATGTGAAACTTTAAGTACTGAAATGTGAAATGCCAGCGTGTCGTACGATTAACTACCAAATAGTTCAATACTTTTGCCGCATTGTTTTTCCTTTGTATACGGAAAATAACAACGTTTCGAGTAAAAAGAATATAGCCGAATATCGCCATTTAAATAAAGATGAACATCTTTGAATTATCTTCTAAAATGTTCTCGCCAATATAGTCACTGTAGTCAAGCTATATAACAAATAGCTGCTTTACTGCGAAAGTTTCAACACTTGTAAACAATACTTGATGCTCCAATCGTCTTTGCCATCAAACATACAGTGTATATTTTCGTCATGTATTATTAGTATACGGCAGCTTTGTATTTCTTCCACACACATGTACTTAGCGGAATAAAGAAATACCACCTCAAACTTACCTTTTTCGGCAACAATTTGACCACTGCACAAGTTACCATAACAAATCCTAGAGCGTACATCTTCTACGTCCCTAGCTGCTCGTCTTCTTCGTGTCTGACTTGCTGGACACTGCTCAGATAATGTCACTGTCTTATCGTCTGTGATACATTCTCCACACTCATGCCAATCATTGATGCCTTTATACTTGACCTCCAGCTGAATACATCTATTTTTCCATGTCAATCCAGTCACTGTCACTGTGCCTTCATCTGTGTTAAACTGTATGTCAAAACCTGCAAATATGACGTAAGAGCGCCAAACAGAAAAATATTCAGGGGCGACTCTGACCAAGCTATATTTATGGGGAAAAGGTTAGTTGTGCGGTCTTAAGCAGGATAGAGACCGAGGGGTCACTGGGTGACACAAGACTGAGCCCAAGGCCACGACCCTCAGATAGCTTTCTGATACTATTTTGGTATTTTTGTAATCAAGTTGTTTAAATTAATAAAACAGAAAACATTAAAAAATATATATATAAATAAATATGTTCATGGAAAATATGTAAAACAAATTTAAGGTCTACTAACCTGTACCGCTGGAAGGGGGCTCGGCTGTGTACGCAATACCATCAAGCGTTTGGTCCAATTACCAAAGACAAAATAAAAAAGTGTTAAATTTTTTTCAAATCTTATTTCAGTATTTTAGTTGTATATTCAATATAAGGTGGTGGGATGGGATGCTTCCAAATTTCAATGCAAGCCCCTATATCATCCCTTCTTATCTCCGAGAGAATTGTCTTTTGTATTTGTGTAGTAAATCCCACAGGATTTACACCCATGTAAATTTGTGTGTACTGGAGATAGGCCTAATAGGTAAGAGGATGATCCTACCCCCCCCCCCCCCAGTTGACTTTTAAACCAAACTTCTTACAATTATTTTGTGAAATATGTAATTTCGAATTGTTTGTTTTCATTCTCTACGGAAATTATTTATACGAAAAACAAAAACAAAAAATAGATGGAAATATCAAAAACAAATCAAACAAATCAAGCAAACAGGTAAAATAATAAACATAACAAAATCAATATCAGAACCCCCAAGACTTACGCAATGTGCACTCCCGTAGTCTTTCAGAATTTGGATTTCTGCCAACATCATTCTCAGCATAGACCCTTGTCTCATACTCTGTGTATGAATCAAGGCCAGTCACATCGTACATCATCCCTTCTGTGATCCTGTTACTGTATGTCTCCATACCCTCAGAGTATGAGGTCCTCCTATGGCTGACATTGAACCACTGGTCCTCACGACCATTATATCCAGGTTTCCAGGTCACGGTCAGGGAGCCTGATGTACGGCAAGTCAAGACAACATTGGTAGGCATGTCAGGTCTTCCTAAAAAAAAACGGTAAATATATAAATATGTGTGTGTGTGTGTGTGAACGTACACACCATTCGTTGTGGGGTCCAAAACACAATAGAACAATTGGACCCCACAAGGTAACTATAGAAAATCTTGTACCCCACAGGAGAATTATATAGAAAAGGGATAATAGAACGAACAAAGGAATACCCCACAAATCAATGTGCGTGAGGGTGGGTGTGTGTGTGTGTGTGAACGTACACACCATTCGTTGTGGGGTCCAAAACACAATAGAACAATTGGACCCCACAAGGTAACTATAGAAAATCTTGTACCCCACAGGAGAATTATAAGGAAAAGGGATAATAGAACGAACAAAGGAATACCCCACAAATCAATGTGCGTGAGGGTGTGTGTGTGTGTGTGTGTATAAAATTATTATGATATTCGTAGAGTTGTGTATAAACCAAGGAGCCTTTTATATATAGAGTTTGTTTGGTTGTTAGATTTTTATGAGGGGCACTGAGGTACAGATTACTCTATTTATAATACATGTCTGAGATGCAATTGAAGATTTTTAGGTTTTTACATTAAATTAATATAAGAGTCAGAGTGGTGAAATTTGCCATTTTCTCCAAAAAAAAATCCGCTTTTTGGTCTCTTTTTTTGTGTGCTATGAAACGATGTCCAATTTCAACCAAAATTGCTTGATCGTTTGGATTTTTGCCATGCTGTGTTTTAAACGACTTGTTCACTTAGTGGTATGAACGTTTGCCTGATTGTGAGGGCTCTCTTAGTCACCATACTTTGTATATGGGAAATATGGTCCCCAGCCCGCGCATACATGTGTCACATATTTCCCTGTTGGAAAGAAGAAGGGAACAAACGTCACCCGACCAATTTTGAAGCCGACCAATAACCAGAAACCAGAGACTTTTTGGGGGCCTAAAGTAACCCAAGTTAGCATATCTTACTTGATTCATTGAGAAAGATTTCATGCGAGTCTTTTCCTCCGATTCCATTGGAGCTGTTGCACGTATACACACCGTAGTCCATCTCAGAGTTCACTCTCTTGATGGTCAATTTGGTCGTGATCACATCTCCATGAATACCATCCTCTTCTGATGTTGTGTATGTGTTTTTCAACAGGTACTTGTCAGTATTTGAACTATTGGTTATCTTTGAGTTGTTTGGATTATACCAAATCATCTCAGGTACAGGGTTGCCTTTTGCAATGCATGTCAAGACCTCATCTTTACCATCTATACCACCAGCTTCATTGTTACCTTCCTTATTGGTGATAAATGCTGAATCTGTGTGTTTAAGTTTACACAATTGGTAATAAATTATAAACTAAAAGCTAAATTGGTTTAAAGATGGTTACCAATCATCCTAAGAAGTGATTCCATTTGAAATTATACTTTTTGAGAACAAAATAAACACAAATTCAAATCTGAAACGGATCACAGACTGTGATCTATTTCCACATTAGAAAACATGCAATTTACAATCAAATCTGAATGTATTTTAGATACAGATTACTATGTGTAAGCTAGGGCATGTATGTTCATTTGATTGACCACAAAACATGTTGCGTATACATCTTATTCCACTAAAACTGTGGTTAGACAGTTAACTATTATACACAAACGGGTGTAGATGTACATTTTAATTATAAAGACATGTTTACAATTTGTGTTATCTCTGTTATTAATTATGGAATATTCAGTGAAAGTAAACTTGATGTTAAAGGTGTCGGTGATAATCACAATGCAAGTGATGTTCGTCTAAATATTACATGCTCATGTAAAACGTGAATAATTATTGAGTGGGCCTACAATTATGTAATCGTTCATTTTATTTTCATAAAGGTTCTTACATTTGACATCAATAGGACCCCATGACCCTTCTGGTCGTGCTATCCATGAATCCTTCTGTGCAGTACACTTGATGATGTTATTATTGTCATATCTCGTAGGTGTAAACTCAGTCTGAGTGCTGAACGTGTAGCGTTCATTTGATCCTGACGGGGCTGGTGTAGTATCAGACATAGGCATGATAGGTGTGTCTTCATTGAACCATTCCAAGCTCCAGTCATCAGGGTACCCCATGTCTGCTATGCATGTCAAAGTAGTCGGCACATTCTCAGTCATCTGTGAACTACCATTTATCACAGGGGTATCTGGGGGACCTGCAGAAAAATCCAGTACAAAATACTATATCACATCTATAGGGAATATACCAGTTATCACAGGGGTATCAGGGGGCCCTGCATAAAATTAAAGTTCATATTTCATGCATTTGTAAGGTGCATTATTTGCAAGCTTGCATGGTTTGCAATTTGTTTTGGCAAGCATGCATAAAAAAGAAAGACAAAGGAAGAAACATACCGCCCCCGCCATAACAAATTTAAAACTTCAATACAAATTATTATAATCACATCTATGGGAATATACAACATTGTTATTTTAAAAAAAAAGATACAAAAATGTTTAAAGTATGATCAGGGCATGATATCAAACATCCCTTGAATTACTTTTGTCTGATTGAGGTGATTCCACGTTAGAATGAACTTTGTTTTTGCTGATAGAGAATAGCCTACCTTTTTCAGTACTTTCTCACTAATGTCACAATGCGATAAGCTAAGAGCTTTGGTAGATTTATAACTTGATTTAAATAAGTATACTTTTAGAAGTAGTTTTGCAAACATTACCGAAGTTGTAAGAAACAACAGATTTGTGTATGCGATTGCTAGTAGTATATGCTGGCCAATTGCTAAGCAATACACTGGGCAAATTGGGAAACCTTCATACAAATTTTTGTTGGGCCTAACAGTAATAATTCCGTCAGATTTATTTTGTCTTCCATCTATCTAACACTTGGGATGCATTGTATATCATTAAAACAATTGTCAACAAATCATGCATTCTAACAATTTCATTAGTTTTTGATTGTGTCATACCAGCAAATAATATTGTGCGACTTCACGCTTACATCAATAGCATAGGTCAGAAGATTGATGACACACAACACAACAAAACTCAGTCGCAACTAACACTTTGACGATACAATGAAGAGTGTAGCGTATTGTATAAAGGCATAGATTATGATGTCAATTCAATACATTTCAAAATTGTGTTTTTGGGAACATTTGTAACGAAGACGCTGACATTTGAAGAGCAAATAAAATTTAAAAAAAATAATAATTATGATTCCCTGACCTTCACCATGACAATCACGTCGTATTGTTAACGGAGGAGACTTTGAGGGGAAGAGCAGTCTGACGTATCACATATAATTTGCACACATTAACAGCAGTACGTACATACCATTGACATTCAGTATTGCGGTCACATTTGGTAACGGATCCTGTGACTCCGCCGTGCTTGCCTGACACAGTATCTCCTGCCTGTGGTTGTCTCGGCTGGGAGTGAATGACCAAGACCCTGTGGTTGCATACAGTTCATTGTCGTCTACTGAAGGAGGGGCAGCAGTACCAGTATATTGCATGTCACCATTAAGGAACCACTTAATAGATGCAGCTGGTCTGGTACCTTGTATCAAACAGGTGAATATGTGCTCTGTCCCTTCATCTACATTTGCTGTACCATCTTGATTGGTTCCTGGGAGGGTCATTCTTGAAGCCTTTGGAGGCACTGAACATTACGACGTGGGTGTAAAGTGAATATAAATTGATAACAAAACAAAATCAATTATTGGAACAGGTGTAAAAATAAATGTCTAGCTGTGTACATATCAGATGGAAGCGCTGACTATAATCATAAACAGTTGACAAATTGATGAGTAAATTAAAGGGATAGCTAGAAGGGTAGCACACAGTGACAATGGTATTGATTTGCTTGATTGTTTATTCGTAGAATCACATCAGGAACACATCACTGGAATATCAATTAAATGTTAATTATGAGGCTTGATGGTTTGTGTGGCCTAAGTTATTACTAGGTGATGCAGTCGTTGGATAACCGTGTTGGAAATAGTCATGTAAACCGTGTATGTTCATTAAAAGATGCACGGATTTAGGAAAATTATGGTAATTTGGGTCACAATCACAGTCAATGAAACATTTTTTTACGATATTACAATGATTGCAAGTGTGAATGTACAGACTCTTGAGGGCGCTATTTACGTTGTCCGCACAGTGAGGAAAGATTGTTTTTCCTACCCCATGTGGTTAAGATAAAACTTTTTTTTCTGAATTAATTAAAGGGACTAGACCTTTCCTTGAAGTAAAATACCATGTAAACCTTATAGGTGTTTGTACCTTTGACTTGGAGAGTTACAGTGATATCTATGTCAGTATCTGTTGATCCATCTTGCCTGTTGGTAGCTCCACAAGTCAGCTGCTGCATTGCAGGGATCTCAAGGATGTCAATAGCTATTGTACTAGAGCTGTCAACCAATCTACTGTCACCAGTATTGGAAGAGTTTATACCAGGGATTCCTTGATGAAGGGATGTGGTTTCAAGGGTCCAGGTGTAGACTGCAGCAGGCTTGATGCCAGGTGTGTAACAAATGAACTGATGGCCACCTCCTGCTACCAATGTGACAAAATCTCTATCGTTGTAGGTGGTATCCTCATATGTCAATGATATAGTGTGTGGTGGTACTGCAATTATAAACAAACAAAAACTGACAAAACAAATTAAAACTTATTTTCTAAAGTGAGATATGACGAGAAAACTGAAACACAGGACCACACTTCGGTCTAGATGTTTTACATGAATCCTTTGATGTGGAAGATAATAATAAATTGATCTGGATCCGCCCACTCTTAGCAACACTAAAAACTCTAAAAAGGCATATTTGATGAATCAAATTTGCACTGCCATTTTGATAGAACAGTGCAATGTTAACACAAATAATATCTTTGATCAAGACGTATTCAAGTTCATTCTTAACAAAATGGCCAAGCATGGTGCAACCAAAATTTGTCTTCATACTTGAAGTACATACAGTGTTTCACGAACAGCTGCAGCATTTCACAGTGAATTGATAGACCAGGTTGGTGTTTAGATTTGTGCACTTTTAATAAAGGAGTAAGCTGTTGCAACCTGTTTGCTCCTTAAAAATAAATAAATAGTCTGCCAAGTTCAGAATTAAGATGGTTACCGTAGTGCATGCAAGCGCACATATCGTCTATAATGTTATGGTTTATTGATTGGCAAAGGGTTGGCCTTGTATTGTAAATAATGCTTATAATAAAAAAATTAAACCAACTGTGCTTTTAAAAGTGTTGAATGTGTGTAATAATAAGTGTAAACATACACATTGTTATATACGTGTACAAGTAACATTTATATTTGCATTTTTGTATGTCTCTCATATCCTGTCAAATCATTGTCTGGTACACAGTATATTGCACGTTTTTACTCACATGTATTATGAAAAATAAATTCACACCAGTGCTTCATCTTTCAATATCAATTGTTTTATTTTCAATAGATAACCTGGATCATTCTGATCAAACTCATAATGTGTATTATCCCTGATACATACTACCCCTGGTGAACACAAAATTGTCTCAGCATCAGTAATCTCATCACCAAAGCTACTATTTCCCCCATATCAGCTCCCATGTAGGATCAGAAAATGTACATCTTAGCGTTGTATCTGCGCTGATATCTTAATAACGGTCTTGTGCATTTTGCAGATTTTACCCGAAACATTCCGAGGACATTCCAAGCGTGCCACTGTGTGAGCGTAATTAGCATAATTTATCGCTCTGTCTGCAGGCAAGGGCTCGGTATGGTATCTGTACGTCTTTTGTATGCAACTGGTACATGCAATAGCAAAACGCGAGTCTAGTCGAGTACTAGTAATAATTGCTGCATGAAAATCCAACAAAGTGGATGAAGCTATTGATATCGCTGAAACTGAAAGAAAATTAATGAGAAGCTGACAAGTCAACAAATTACTGCTCTTTGGCAATTCGCACAGGGTATAGGCCTAGATTTATTAATCAATTTAACCACCGAGTTCGGGAGCTTACCTTACTGCAGTTATTGGAAAGATATTGCGTTGCCTGTGGATTGTGTGTCGACGGAAGTCATCATTGGCATTGCGTATCGAAATGGAATTGGTAGGCCTACTGGTACTACTACTACTACTACTACTAGGTAGGTACCGTTTTTAAAATATTAAATTATATTTTGTGAAAAATTACTGGCGCCTATAGGTCATAGCTAAAAAGACGATGACAAAGTACCCGGAAAGAATGTCGTATCCGACCGCCACTTTTTAAGGGTTTTTTGAAGAAAAAAAATTCAACCACTAACCAGTTAAAAAATTATTCTATTGAGTTTTTGGGGTACAGAAAGTGAAAACTATCTTTTATTTGTTTAAAAAACTACTTTTATGATGGTTTTCGGACTTTATTTCCCTTCTAAAAAAATCCTCTCCTTCAGAAAATAGAAGTATCCTGTTATAGTTGCTACTGCACATGTACAATGACATGTGTTGGTCACTAATGGGGGAGTTGACAAGATCAGACTGACATGACTGAGGAAGTCATCGTAGGCCCCTATACCAAAAATGCCCTATTTTTCATGCAATAATAAAGGAAATCTTGGAATAATTAGAAGTATATGTCCATCATCATCCATATGTTCTCCACCTTACTGGGTAGGTAAGATTGCATTATTGGTTATATTGAATGATAAATGGCAGTCGGATACGACATTCTACTCAAGTACCCTCTGCTGACATGTAATATCTACATGTTCTCATATATTGTTCATTGTCGGCCTATTTTGAAAGAAATATTGCTAAGTTTACTTTGTGAATACCAAATAGGAATGCCTATACTTAAAATCAACAATTGGCATTTTATGACTGACCTGCCAATAGCTTAAATTCAAAAGCTTTGTTCTTATCCTGCCTACTGCTTCTTCCACCCATATTTTATGCCCTATTTCATTTGTATGGATGTATCCGTTGATAATCATGGGTAGAATGTCGTATCTGGCCGCCACTGTTTTTCATTAAATATAACCAATAATGTAATCTTACCTACCTGGTAAGGTGGAGAACATATGGATGATGATGGACATATACTTCAAATTATTCTAGGATATTTATTTCATGAAAAATCAGGCATTTTTGGTATACGATGACTTCCTCAGTCATGTCAGTCTGATCTTGTAAACTCCACAATTAGTGACCAACACGGTCATTGTACATGCGTAGTGGCAACTATAATAGGATCCTTCTCTTTTCTGAAGGGGAAGATTTTTTAGAAGGGAAATCAAGTCCGAAAACCATCATACAAGTGGATTTTAAAGATAGTTTTCGCTTTCTGTACCACCAAAAATCGATATAATTGTTTTTTTAACTGGTTAGTGGTTGCAAAAAAAATATTTAAAAAAACCCTTAAAAAGTGGCGGCCGGTTACGACATTCTTTCCATAATCATATAATACTTTATAGCCTCTTATCAATATCAACTTCTCATCAGCTTCATCTAATTAATTCCAAGAATGTGCCAGTGAACCAGAATTTAACCATTCATTATAGACACATAGTGTTAATCCTTATGATATGATGTTTTGTTTGTTTTATGTTTGTTTGTTGTTTGTTTGTTATGAGCAGGAAAAAGTGTTTGAATGGTTCTTCACTTCATTTACATGATTAACAAAATCATGTATTTAGCTGCGCTACCCACAGTGCTTTCTCACCTCGTTATTGTTGGATATTCTCCATTAATTTAATTTTATAGCCATGATAACATTTCATCTTTTGTCAATATTAACAGGGGCCATTCATCAAGTGAGAGCTCCATATTCTGGAGGTGTTATGGACAGCTTGGAGAATTGCATTCCATTTTGAAAGCAAGTACATGCGTTGTTGCATTAAGTCACTGGAGGACGATTGCTGAAAGCTTGGGCCTGAGGAGCGATGGGTCGAACGCTCTAACATCAAGTATGTTGTTATCAAGGCGACTATAGTAACAATTTTGAAGGCGTCTTTAAATGGATTGCCCAAGAGATACTACGGTCATACATCAAGAATGTCCGTGAACTGCGCTCTTTATTTTGACGTCTTCTTTCAAAGGAGTCACACTCATTCTTTGATATGTATCATACAACACAGAAGTGCATGTACAAAGAAAAGTTATCGACAGCTTTGCACAAGAAGACGGGGAGGTTTGAGTTTTGTTTGCTACAATTGTGTGGTCTCCATAATGTGATATTGGTAGGTCACCCAACAGAATTTGATGACCTAATGTAGAAGGGCAGGCTGGGATGGCACCCAAAGTGTGACACTCATTATTAACTATCATAGCACGGAGCTGGTTTGAAAACTTGTGATGGAATGAATGGTCATCAAGAACAGTTTTCCATCAAGAAGCGACAGTGACACAGTGATACTATAAAAACACAACTGCTGTGACGTTTGTGCCCAAACGTGTGCTTGTGATGGAAGCACATGCTGGGCTAAGTCATCATATGCCAACCAGCAGACACGGGATACATTGCTGCATGAACTGTGTATAACATCAACTGACTGACAAGTTGTGACTGTCTCCCAGAGTAATGTATCCAAACTTAAGGGCCATCTACAAGGGTACAAGAAAACATTATTTAGCAACAGTAGTAGCTATCTCTATACAAGTGAAGACTTAGCCTGTGGATAAGCCTACCCTTATAAAAAACCACTGCATTATTACTATAGTTTTTATCATAATTTTACTGTTGTTTTCCTACAGTGGTATTATAGTAAAAACACAGTAAACATGCAATATTTTCTTATTTTTACTGTAATAACACTACAGAATAACTGTAGTTTTATCATAATAGATTACTGTAGTAACTGTAGTAGAACTATAGTGTTTTGGCCAAAATCGTGTGATAAAATTATGTTAAAACTGTAGTTTTAACGCACTTTCACTACAATATCACTGTAATTGTACTGTAGTTTTATTACAGTTTTAGTACACTGTAGTTTCACTGTAATATTACTGCAGTTTTTATTATAGTTTCAGCATAGTTTTGCTACAATTTCTGTGTAGTAAAACAATGTTGAAACTGTAGTTTAATTCATTTTTATTAGAATATCACTGTAATCGTACTGTAGTTTTATTACAGTTTTACTACACTGTAGTTTCACTGTAATATTACTGCAGTTTTTATTATAGTTTCAGCATAATTTTGATACAATTTTTGTGTAGTAAAACAATGTTGAAACTGTAGTTTAATTCATCTTTACTAGATTATCACTGTAATTGTACTGTAGTTTTATTACAGTTTTAGTACACTGTAGTTTCACTGTAATATTACTGCAGTTTTTATTATAGTTTCAGCATAATTTTGATACAATTTCTGTGTAGTAAAACAATGTTGAAACTGTAGTTTAATTCATTTTTACTAGAATATCACTGTAATTGTACTGTAGTTTTATTACAGTTTTACTACAATGTAGTTTCACTGTAATATAACTGCAGGTTGTTGAGTACCTGCAAGTTTACTGTATTTTTCCTGTTCCTACTGCTGTAAAATAATTATTTTGTTGTGGATCTTGACCACAATTAATTAACAGGTTCCTATAACATTACACTGACTTAAACAGGTCTAGCAACAATAAACCGACAGTACTCATGATGATTCTATCAGACGAAATTACATAACACAAACAAAATCGTTTGGTACATGATACATCTTCAGTCTTATTCTTGAGCACCTGGTCACCATGAAACAAAATAATAAAATACAATACATAGTTTAAAATTAACCCATATTAAATTTAAAACAATGTTTTTGTAACAGTCGCCTGATGACCAGGAAAAACAAAATACAAAGTTGAATTATAAAAACTAAAGAGAAAGTAATGCTTTGGTACATTCGCTTTGAGATTGCACTTTATCTGATGAATAATTATTTTGTTGTGGATCTTGACCACAATTAACAGGTTCTTATAACATTACACTAACCTAAATAGGTCTAGCACCAATAAACCGACAGTACTCATGATGATTCTATCAGACGAAATTACATAACACAAACAAAATCGTTTGGTACATGATACATCTTCAGTCTTATTCTTGACCACCTGGTCACCATGAAACAAAATAATAAAATAAAATACATAGTTTAAAATTAACACATATTAATAAATAAAAAAAAATTTTTTGTAACAGCCGCCTGATGACCATGAAAAACAAAATACAAAGTTGAATTATAAAAACTAAAGATAAAGTAATGCTTTGGCACATTCGCTTTGAGATTGCACTTATGAATGTGCAAAGAAAATATGTCTATAAGATTATAAATAAATGTAATGTAAATTTACCTGAGTAAAACAACAAATTGTTGTTATAAAATATATTTTTTAGACTATGAAATGGCAAGTTTATTTCCATAGATGCTAATTAAAATATAGGCCAGTCTCATATAAACTTAGGTCACGTCAATGTATGTACGGAACATGAACATTCAATGCTGGCCATTGGTAAAAAGGGTTATGGAAACAGGGAGAGACACACTTTCAATGTTGAGGTCAACTAGTACTGTTTTATCAGCAGGCTTGGTACTGGTATGAACTTGTTATTTCAACTCTCCAAAAGGGAATTAGAACACAGTAATTGAAACATGAATTTTTGTTAATTTTTAGTTACACGGTGCCATAGCAAACCTCTAGAATATGAGATATAAAATCAATGATCAATAATGTTAAAGCTCAACCAAACAGGTAAAATGAACTGACTTATATCCACTTAAAAAAGGATTTCTAACAAACATCTGAGTCCTGTAGGTGTTGCAGCATCTTGACAGCTCAATAGACCGTATGTTCGACCGTGTGAGGGTGCCATTCAGGGGTAAGCTTGGGGTAAAGACTTCTAGAAATTACGTTAATTAATGAATTGAAGTTTTGTTCCATCTTTTGGGAATGTGAACAAGTGTACATGTAGTTGTTTCATTATTTTCATGTACATGGTGTTACCGTAAACCGTATTACATTACTTTCTTTGCATTTTTCTCATTAATGCTCTTTCACATTTGTGTTCATTGTTAAGCATACCATAGCGCCCTCTGATCTTGCAGTCAAAAATAAGGTCTATCTCCAACATGCACATAATTATCTGGTAAAACAAAGGAAAAGACAAATGTTAAGTTTATAATCTAAAATGCCCTGTATACATTTTTTAATTTCTCAGGAACTTTTTTGACTCCCTGTTTTGCAAACTTGCCATCATTACACCAAACTAATTAGCAATGGCAGAGTCAGTGTGTGTCACATTAAAAATGAAGGCCACTAAATTTGTAAAGGTTGGGTGCAAAAACAAACTTGTTAAGCACGTATCAGCTACAATTTATTAATTTAAAATATAATTTCTTTCTCACTGTGAATGAGTGATATCAAAAATCATCACCAATATTACACAGCAACAGTAAAATGACAGTCCTCAGCATAATTATGTTTGCACCTTTATAAAATAATATATTTTTTTTTTTGAAAATTGGTTTCATAACAGACGCACATTTAATTCATAAAGTAGGTAAATGATCTAAGAATGTGCATGTAAGAACCTGACTTTGGGCAAATTACTGCATCCTGAAGCATGAACAATTCAGAAAATATGTTTCAGTTGGAAATTAAGTATCAGTTGTGAAAAGATAAATGTGCATACCTAGTTTGGTTCGTTAGCCATCCTTTTGTGGACTTGTTTGCTGGCATTGTTCAGCTTTGCCCTGATGTATGCCTTTATATCACTGGGCTTCCTGTCAGGAAATAGGCTTCGGACCGTTTCTGTTAAATATAAGTTCATATATTTATGTTTCAAATTATCATGGAATTCAAATTTCCCCATGTCTTACACAACAAAACAATTGCCTGTTAAAACCTGCAAAGAAAAATACATTAAACAGGTTTAATGTATGATCATATATCATCATGCTTATTTTGTCCCTATATACTAATTGTTACCTGTTGGTAAATATTTCCATAATTTATGACAGAATAAGATAGTAGCAAAATCTTACCAACAATTGCTTCAACCATCTTTGGGTCTAGTGCCTCCTTCGGCTTGATGTCACTGTCCCCTAACCGATGTTTTCCCCCAGTGAGGGAGTGAGAAGCAAGGTGGTCACTAGACCACAACGTCGTGAGAATATCGTTTGTCAATTTCTGTGGGTCCCTTGTATTGCAACGAAGCAACATCTCTTGGGTTATAATTGTAGAGGTATGCGCCTGTAATGTATGAATTATAATAATTATTTAAGGTTATTAGCATTATTTTCTCAAACAAAATATCCTTATGAATTTAAATATTTAGAGGCGTTTCAGTAATTTTTCTGATCATTATAATGTATGAGTGCTCATTTACAAACATTTTACAAAAAGGGTGACATCCACTCATAATGCCTCAAGAACTTTGTACCCATCGGTGTAATGCTTAAAACAAAGTAATATAACTTTGTATCCCTGATAAAGTGTTTGTGCATTTAACAATTCAAATGACTTGCCTGTCCTACTGTTCTGTCCGGTGATTGTACATGTATCAAAGAGCGTGTTGGAGTGCTTGATGGTGTTGGAGTGCTTGATGATACACAAGCTTTCTCAACTTTGGCAAGCAGTGATGGCAAACCTATCCAAATACAAACAAATAAATTTAAAATCTTAATAAATCATGCTACGTAGCTGACGAAAATAAATGGGGCAAGATGTGAAGTCCAGTTTAACTTGGCAGAAAGTAAGCTGAATTTGTTTGTGGCACATTTGTAGAAACAGAGTACATGGGTCATTCCACCAGGTTGGGGCACGATTTGTGACAGTGTCAATGTGAATGTGCGCTTATAATCAATGATAATAGATGGTACATTTACGGATACGGGATGTAACAACTGACACCGTCACAAATCATGGCCCAACCTGGTGGAATGACCCACATAGTAATATTTTAATACTGACATGCTTCCTTAGTCTATTGTTACTCAACACTGAGCAGCACACAATGAAACCCCTCTGTTGAGGTTTGATGGGTTTAGTGGTTAGGGTTAATGACATTCATTTATTTTGAAAGGATAAATTATAATCTTACTGTCTATAAGAGATATGGCTCGAACAAGAGATTTGCACTCCTTCTTTAATTTCAAGTTTTCCTTCTTGGCCACAGCCAGATCCTCTTCAAGATCCTTCAGTCTGGCCTTGGAGTCACAGCAAAAGTCCTGTAATGTTTTATGGTAATAATCAGCTTAAACACTCATACTGTTGGTTCCATTTACAAGATACATACTATTGACTAATGAATCATCATCACTCAAAACTACAGAATTGCACAGTTTCTGAATGGTATATAGCAGTGCACACAGAACTAATTGTATTTATATAATATTGAATTCAATACATGATATATTGCAGGCTTGTGTAGTGCATGTAACCATACAAAGATACAAACAAACCTGAATTATATTGAATGATCTGCCAATTAGTTAATTTTGTTAAAAACAATTTGTACAGTACTTTAAACAGTATTTTTGTGGAAAAAATTTAACCAAGGGTAATATCAAAATACACATGTATGACTCCAAACATACTTGTGCCCAAATCAGCTGTACATTGGGCACAACATGTAAATTACACCATGAATCACAAAATTTATAAATTGTATTAACCTTTAAAAAAAAATTAGCCCACAATAAATAGGCTACCAGTACCACTTACATCCATACTCCGATCACTTCCTCCAAAGGCTTCAAGATTAAGTTTAGTGGCCAATTTGTTGAAGCTACTGTTACTCTCTTTGGACTTTTTCTTAGGACGAGTTGGTGCAGTACTCAAGGATTCTTCCTGAATTAAAAACAAAATTAATACTCAAATTACATGAATTTCAGTCAATACGGATACTTGATTATTGGAATGTGCTTAATCTTCCAACCAAGTTGAAGCTACTTTAGATTTGGAGGTGATGTTCTTTTAAAACAAGTTTGGCTTGTTACCCCTATTGCATTCAGTGATTCATGTAGCCTAAAAAGTAACACTATCCAGTAATGTCCAAGCAGTTCTAAAGGAAACTAACGACCGTATGTAAACTTATGACTGAGTTAGTGAGTATTTACTATTACATGTAATTGTAAGTTACACCAACCTCCTCACTGTCAGAATCTTCAACATAAAAACTTCGCTTCTTCACAACAGTCCTCTTCCCTCTTCCCAATCCCGTCTCTTCACCATCATGAAGCTGCAGTCTGGCTGCAGCGGCCTGCAGTTAAGTAGGCGTCTCCTAATTTCCTGCTGTCATTCTTGCTCGAAATCTTTGACCTTGTCAGATCATTCCTGATCTTAACAAGATCTTCTCTACGATCTAAAATTAATAGATTATCAGGCTTGATTAGAATAATATTGTTCTTTGCCATGAAATAGGGGAAAACATGTATAATGTATTTTCCAACAAGTAGGCTAGGGCAGGGGGAAATGGCATTTGGACTGTGCCTAACAGTTAGACCACGGTTGATTTTTATAGAACATAGATACTAGTCGAGCTACTATTACTCAGTCATAGTATTTTACGTTGGCTAGTGATACGTTGTGTGTAGCGTTGTTTATCTCAGTTTGAGTATAGTCTTTTTTCCAAGGACTGCCGGTTGAGACTTTGGAGCATTTCTCCCACACTCAGTGTGACTAACTAACAGTATTACTAGTAACTTACATTGTATTTAAAAAACAAACGATTTAAAAAAATTAAAAAAAGTCAATGTTAAAATGTAACTTAAATCAGGCCTAGGGCCTAGGCCCTAAAGTTAATAATGCTATTGGCTAGTATTGCTAATAATTTTGTAATATGATAATCAAAAAGCTTACCCGAACAATGAATTACTTTTGCTGGAAATGACCCATTCTGCTTTTTGTTCTTTGTTGAACGCCACTCAACCATTACAATTTGCTGGGGGTCAATGGTTTCGACATCTTCATCAACGTTACAAATCCACGACGTTTCTCCAATTTCAACACAGTTTTCCTCGAAGAAATCGAACAGTGCGAACTTCCGATTCATGGTGACAAGATGTGGCGAGACTAACAATCACAAACAATGACCAACACTACAGTATTATTCAGTAACACTAAGTTAAACAATGTAGGCCTATTTAAAAATGGACGAAAGTGATACACAGTCAAAATGTTATGAAATTTGGCTCGTGATCCGACGTACGTGACGACAAGATCGACTAGACAAAGACATGAAAGATGCTTAAGAAACCGCGCGCAAACAAGGTGTGCCGATGCTGATTGGCTGGATATTAATTACCCTCGTACATGTAGTATGTTCATAATGTCGGGATATCTTGTTTAAAAAAAATAGCTGTATAAAAATATAGCGTGTAGTTAATAAATATTCAGCCTTATATTATCAAAAGTTTGTTTATGGCTTATTATTTATCTTTTTATGTCCTCCCTTTGCGCAAACCACTCACGTGATCGTGAATCAGTAGCGCGCAATTCAAGCGCAGCGCGCGAACGATCGATTATACGATACAAGTAAAGTAATACTGGAGGATACCAGTTACACACATACGTCCGTCCGTATGAAGATTATATGTATGTGCACCAGTGTATAAGAAGACGGGTCAGAGGTCAAAACACTTGACGCGACGACGATCCGATCGTCGACGACGACTCGCCATTTCTGAAGAAGTTCGAAAAAATGGCTGAAAACCAGCTACCAGGTACCGCTGGTGCATCAACCAATGGTGCGAAACACCGATTGGGTTATAAGCGATATCTTCGAGAAAGCACAACAGTGATTCCAAGGACGACAAAACGACGACAAACTTCGGCTATGTTAACCAAACTGTTACTGTGTGAAGATTCATGTCACGTTAGTCAGTCACAGCCAAGCTGTAGCGCTATTCGTCATGTACATGTACGTAATCGTCATGATAACGTTGTTGCAGATAATTCCTTTGGCGATGTCATGTTAGCCCCGGCAGACATCGTAGGCCTACGAGAAGAAGTTGAACATGTTGAAAGACATCATGAACACGATGAAGATCAGCCAACAGTTGGAAGGTATAATTTATAAAGTTAAAGTTAACCTTGCCTTTACATGCTTTACTTAGTTTTGTCACTTGTATTTTTTGAGTTTCCTTTTTTCTATTTTATTTAAGGCCACTGCTATGCAGAAGTAGGTCAGAACTGCATCCAAAAGGCAAATAGGTGTTGTGTAAAGGCACATTGATAATTAAAAAAAAAAAAAAAAAAAAAAATTATGATGTGTCAATGATTCTTGAGATATATTCTAGCATTGCTGATCAGAACTCTTGTTAAAATTTAGTAAATTTAATTAATTTACAGGGATTGCGTGAGTGACTTCATTCACGAGGACCAGCTTACAGACTCGGAGGAAGAGGAAGATGGCTTCACTTTTCCAACACGACACTTTGATGAGTCCACCAGTCAATATGCTGAAGGCTTACATGTATAGTCTGAGGGAGACTTGGATCCAAACTCCAGTGGTGTTGATGGAGATTCAGATGTTCCGAGTTCAAGTTCTGATTTTTCTGATGATGATGATGGTGATGATGATGATGGTGATGATGATGATGGTGGAGGTGACCATTCAGATGTACCTCGCTGCATTGAGGTATGTACAGTATTGTGAAATACCCAGGACAGAATACAGTTTAGTGCCACTGCACTAAATTAATTCTAAACAAATAATTCAAATACAAATTATAAATGAGGTTTTGATGTACATGTACAAAACAATTGTATAGGTATTGAAATTATTTGCTGAATATTTATCTAAACATAACTGACATACTTTTGTCATAATTTGCCAAAGTATCTGGAGCAATATTGACAAACATTAATGAAACAAGCTTAAATGAAACTATCTTTACTGTCAACATTTATTTAAACAAAACGGCTAACTTACAGAAATTTGAAATTGGAAGCCAAAACATTCTCAGGATCACTATATTTCCAGTACATGTATATCATTGTTTGGTTCGAGGCAACTGATAAATGCTGATTATTTCAAATCAAATAAGTACCAACATTTTTGCAGAATTTATTTTTCACATTTTCATTTCATTGTTGCAGGGTGGACAAGAGAAAGTTTCCAACAGATCAGGACTCACAAAAGCCCAACTTCTCATACTTATTTTAAGCTTCACTATTAGACATCAGCTGAGTGACGTGGGACTTGCCGATTTGCTTCTTATCATCAATTTGATACAACCTGGATGCGTACCCAAGACGAAGTATCTGTTTTATTCACATTTCACTTTGTGTGACAAAGAGACATTGCAAGTACATTTCTATTGTAATGAATGCTTGGCATATATTGGTAAGGATCCAGAAATATTACATTGTCCAGATTGTGATGGCGCATTTTCAAAAGGTGACAGTGAAAAAAGAGGAAACTTTTTTCTCTATCTTCCAGTTGAAGATCAGATCAGAGACCTTTTCGAAAATCATGGCTTAGCCACACTTTTAAGTAGTCAATATACTGTCAGAGAGACAATCGGGGATATTTCAGATGGACATGCTTATAAACGTCTGAGAGGAAATGGGTTCTTTGAAGGGAGATACAGTGTGTCACTAATGTGGAACTGTGACGGTGTTCCATTGTTCAAAAGTTCTAAATTTTCAATAACCCCCATTCAGTGCATCATTAATGAAGTTCCCCCAAAGCATAGATCTAAAAATTGTATTCTCACTGCTCTTTGGTTTGGCTCCCAAAAGCCAAAAACTGACACTCTGTTTTTCCCCTTTGTGCAAGAAATGCAAAATCTTAATTCAGAGGGATTGACATTTAAACTTCAAAATAAAACATTCCGCTCAAAAGTATGTGCTCCACTTTGTTCGTGTGATTCACCTGCAAGAGCACCATTGCAGAACATTAAACAATTCAATGGAAAATACGGTTGTAATTTTTGTTTACATCCAGGGGAGGTAGTTGCCAGAGGGCGTGGGGTTGCTCGTGTGTACCCTTTAAGAGACCCATTGCCAGAAAGAAGGACAAAAGAAAACTTACAAGAACATGCAGCACAGTCTCTACAACAGAGAAGCTGTATTTTTGGTGTTAAAGGCAATACATTATTGTCATTGTTGCCAAGATTCGACATTTCCTGGGGATTTGTGCCAGATTATATGCACGCTGTTGCACTTGGTGTTGTTCGGTCGTTTTTTAATCACTGGTTTGATTCCAGTTCCCACGGGGAGGTATACTACTTGGGACGACAAAAGGATGAAGTCAACAAACGCTTGTGTTCCATAAGACCCCCAAATGAAGTCTCTAGGCTTCCCAGATCTATGAAAGAATCAAAATACTGGAAAGCTACAGAATGGAGGAATTTCCTTTTGTACTCTCCAATTATTTTACAAGGTGTTCTCCAACCAAGATTCTTAAGGCATTGGTGGCTTTTAGTATTTGCAATTTATAATTTAATTGGTAATGATATATCACAAACACTTCTACAAAAGAGCCATCAAGCGTTGTGCAAATTTGTTTATGAGATACCAGATCTTTATAGTGCAAACTTACTTTCTTATAATGTTCACCTCCTCACTCATCTTTGTCAAGGTGTCAAACTTTGGGGGCCTTTGTGGTCAACATCGGCTTTTGTTTTTGAGGATTTTAACCAAACTCTAATTAAATTTGTAACTGGAACTCGTGGCGCTCCAAAGCAAATTTGTTACAAGTTTCTACGATCTAAACAACTGGGAAAGTATGTACACTTGTATCTTAAAAATGCTAATGATTTAGTAAAGGAAACATTTTCTCAAATCACAACACATTTTCCTGGAATTAAAAAAGCATATTTCCTCTCTGATAATGTGACTGGCCTCGGGGCACCATTTTTGTCTGAAATAACCACATATGAATCATTGTGTATTTGTAGGTTGGTCGGGAACAGAAATATTGTAAATGTTGTTAGTTTTAAAAGGTTCATTGTAAAGGGAATGTTATGTCATACAGAAGAATACAGCAAAAACGTTAGGCGAAATGATTTTATTGTGTATCTATCAGACAACTCAGTTATGAAAATTGAAAGGTTTATGCTTATTTCCTTTGAACACTGCCAGTGTGAAGAGATTTCTTGTACATGTAAAGAGTTGCATGTAGTTCTTGGTAGTGAGCTTATGCTCCAAGAACCCCAATTGAAAGTAAATGACAATCATGTGGTAGACAACTTGGCTGGGGCATTTAGGTTTAGGGTAGAATCGCTAAGAAAAGTTGCCGTGAAAGCAGTTAGCATAAGTGGAAAATGTTTAATGATGTCACATTGTGGGAGAAATGTTTATCTTCCTTGGCTAAGTAATGAATACACAGACTAGGGTAAGGTGCCAAGGGTTAAAGTGACCACATATCTTGATAAAATTTGTACCCGTGGGTTAGTAATTTGTATTCAAAAAGAGGAAGATCACTTATATTACTTCTAGTGACAGTACATGTCATTGACAATGCGATACTATTAAAGCTTCTTAAATACACACGTTGCCTTCGGCATATTGTAGAGTGAATCAATTAAGGGTGCCCATGGTCATCCACCTTATTTTCAACTAGCAACAATTAAGAGTAGGACCCTTTTACATAACGGCTTTATTTATCCCTACTAGTCCATATAGAATAAGTTCATATGTGTATATTTGAGAAAACCTTTCATATTTTCAATTTGGAAATTGTATTGGTAAAAATAGAAGCAGAATAAAACATTCACTTATGACAAATTATCTGTTCAACCTTTTTTCTGTTTGTGGGGGAGGTGTCTCTGTATTTTAAAAGTTGCATATTAACAGTGCTCATTAACTGTGAATGCTTTAATTATGTAGATATTACCACAATAAAACTATATATGTAGTATGTGCTTATTAAATGCAGGAATTCTGTATTTTTAATGGAGTATCCCACTACTACATTAATAATTATACAGTGATACAAAATGATTATAATACGGGAATACTACAATTTTACTGCAGTATTAATACAGTTATATGACATTAAAAACTGTATTTAGATCATAATACAACTACAGTAATACCAAATGAGTATAATACAGGAATACTGCAATTTTACTGCAGTATTACTATAGTTGTATTACATTCAAAACTCTGGTTAAATCATAATAAAACTACAGTAATACCAAATGAGTATAATACAGGAATACTGCAATTTCACTGCAGTATTACTATAGTTGTATTACATTCAAACCTCTAGTTAAATCAATAAAACTACAGTAATACCAAATGAGTATAATACAGGAATACTGAAATTTTACTGCAGTATTACTATAGTTGTATTACATTCAAACCTCTAGTTAAATCAATAAAACTACAGTAATACCAAATGAGTATAATACAGGAATACTGCAATTTTACTGCAGTATTACTATAGTTGTATTACATTCAAAACTCTGGTTAAATCATAATAAAACTACAGTAATACCAAATGAGTATAATACAGGAATACTGCAATTTTACTGCAGTATTAATACAGTTATATGACATTAAAAACTGTAGTTAGATCATAATAAAACTACAGTAATACCAAATGAGTATAATACAGGAATACTGCAATTTTACTGCAGTATTAATACAGTTATATGACATTAAAAACTGTAGTTAGATCATAATAAAACTACAGTAATACCAAATGAGTGTAATACAGGAATAGTACAATTTTACTGCAATAATATTATAATTGAATTACATTGAAAATGTAGTAACAATGCAGTATTATTAAAGGGAAAGTAACATAGGATTACTGTAATTTTACTACAGTTTTAGTGTAGTTTTACTACATTAAATTATCATAGTAAAACTACAGTAAAAAATATACTGCACTTTTAGTGTAAATTTACTATAGTTTCTTGCTTCTACAGTTACTGTAATAAAACTGTAGTAACACAAACTTCATGTTTACTTCAATTATTATAGTAAAACTTTAAATACCACAGTAAAACTACAGTTTTATTACAGTAAAACTGCAGTGGATTTTTAGAAGGGTAACTTCACAATAACGGAAATAGTAAATGAATGTCATATTGGTATTCCATTCAATTAGGTTTTGAACCAATATGCTTTAGCATGTATAAAAGGAAATCGCGTTGGAAGTGTTTGAACATTGTGAAAGACAATATCTACATGCATCTGAATTTGTTACGTTAGAGTTGGAGTCTGACACCACTTCAGAAATTTCTGTACATGTACAATGCCTTGTGAAAACTTACTGGTTTATTAGCACAATTCATTTTTAATTTCCTTTTGTTTTGAAGGTATGAAGTAAAATGTCCAAAGTTGTATAAATGATGAAAACAACTTTTTTTTGTTTTGTTTGTATGTTTGTTTTTATTGTTTTTTATTGTTTCTGGAAACCGTGGAATACCCGCTTTGGCGGTGGTGTTTTTCTTTAACCCTAACCCTCCTAAATCCTCTATAATCCTCCGGAGAATTTGGAGGATTTTGGAGGAATGAGGCACGTTCGAAAATCACCAATTGGAGGATTATAGAGGATTGAGGAGGGTCGTGCATTTGATAGTGGAGGATTGAGGAGGATTGAGGAAGCATGGTTCAAAGAGATCCTGGAGGATTGTGGAGGATTGAGGGCATAACGGAAATTTACTTTGGATGAATGTGGAGGATTATGGAGGATTATGGAGGATTGTGAAGGATTGACAGAAACATAATCTTGTATCCTCCGGAGGATTTGGAGGATTTTGGAGGAATGAGGCACGTTAGAAAATCACAAATTGGAGGATTATGGAGGATTGAGGAGGGTCGTGCATTTGATAGTGGAGGATTATGAAGGATTGAGGCAGTGAGCTTCATGCATAAACTCAAGTTGGAGGATTATGAAGGATTGAGGCAGTGAGTTTCATGCACGAACACATTTCGGTGGATTATGAAGGATTGAGGAAGGTACCTGGTAATTAAGGCTAGGGAGTTAGGGTTAATAGAAGTGTTCAATAGTATTAAATTTGTGACAATTATTCTTGTACAATAAAACACCACTGCAACAGTCCTTGGTATGGCAAACATTCAGTTACAACCATTTAATTTGTTTCCCAATTTTGTTACATACAATTGACATTATACATGTACATGTAGTTCACAAAAGGCCCAGTACACTGAATTTTGTGGATGGATCCAATGAGATTTTTTATAGCTTGAGGGTATAGTTACAGTGGTGTCATGTAAATACTGTTTGTATCCCTAACAGTATACATGTGTGCTTTTACTAACAAACCACATACATGTAATAATGTACTAGAAATCAACATTTGGACTTACATGTAGTTGGTTTAAAATGTAATAATCATGATTTATTTTATTCAAAGTTGACATAATGATGAAAGCTATTTTTATATTTCATGTTTAACATACAAACATCATGCATCGATTAAAAAACAATAATTGGCCCAAAAGTTCAGTGTACATTTACTAAGGACTCTAACACTAAAATATAACACCATTGAGAAAATCTCTTATTTTGTTTAAGTTTTGGGGTATTTGTTTTTGGTAGTGGTTAAGAAGTAAACAAAACCTGTGAAAGTTTCAGCTCCTTTTTATTTAGTATATAAATATTTTGGATGGAAATTAAATTATATTGTTACCAGAAAATATGTCAGATAGAGTAAATTCTGAGAATGTTTTGTACCATTACCATAAGCAAGTATGCATTTAGATAATAATTCATTGAGTTCATTTTGTTTTTGTTTATTACCAATCATCCCCCTTTTTTAATGGGAACGTAAATCATTGGTTTGGGGACAGGTAAATTGTATTCCAATCATGTAGTTTTCAAGGGACATACCCGGTATCATAAATAGTGAAATAGTGAACTGTAGTGAATGACTGTTTCATGTTTATGTGACAGTTCAGTCAAATTGTCTGTGCTCAACCAAACATATTTTTTATAACATTTGTCTATAATTGTATAACATTTGTATCTCGACTACAAAGTAAATGTCACAAGTATTTTAAATCTTTTAAGTTCTTTGCACAAATACCATACATAGGTTGCATTGTTTTGCTTTTTGAAACGGTTTACAAAGAATTTTCTCGTAATCAGCTGGAGGAGTAAACAACTTCAGATGGGCAAAGTATGGATCTGAAAAATTACCTGGTTCAGCTCAGTCAAATTTACCAATCAAAACATGGCACTATTTTGTATTGGCAACTCGAGTACAGAAATTTTATAAATAAATGCCTCAAGTATTTTACATAAAGTAACTAGTCTGTCATTGTATACCCTCCTACTGTAGCTGAACTTTTGTAGCAAGTAGCTACAGTGGTCAAAATCAGTCAACTGACTGTTTTTGACTGTTGAACTGTGGTCACTGCAAACGGGAGAATCGTTGACTGGGTTTAAATGTCATTTTCACCACCGTCAACAATACAAGATAAAGCTTTTCCTAGTCAAAAATTGCCAACTCATTTTGACCTGTACATGTACTTCGTATACAAACGTAATAAGGTTTAACTGTTCACGGCCGGCCGTGAACAGTTAAACCTTATTACGTGTGTATACGAAGTACATGTCATGCAGCGAGCACACACACAGTGCATTACGTATATGTATAATGTTCATGTACGTAACAATGTAGCAAGTTACCAGGCTGGCCTGCTGATTATGCGGTGAGCTGTTGCCGTTTGTGCGCTTGCGTAGTATTCTCTTAAACCGCAAGTTGAATATGCATGAAAAGGTCACATACCTCGACCATGCAAATTGCCCAAGACGTTACCCTGGACAAAAGGTGGTGCGGCCGTGGACAGGAATGAATGGCGCCCGCAGCGGCGATTGGTTTATCAAATCACAGCGGATCGGCGCGTATACGTATACAAATCACGAGTAACGTCTTGCACCAAGACTACTCAGAGCCATCACTTCTTCAAAAAAAAATCATTACATGGTGTACCCGAAATAACTCAATGACAAACAATTATACAGCTACTCAATGTATCACGACGTTAATGTGTATACATCTTGAGACTGGGTCAGATAACAGAGAATGCAACACATAGTTAACCATACGTATTGGTGAAAGATAAACTAAATGTTTACAGTACGTCAAATCATAAAACAAGTTGCTTAAAAGGCCTGGAGACAGAAATATTTCTGATTTCGATTTTAAATCACTGTACTTTCATCATTTAAGGTACGGACAACGAAGAAAGGTATAAAGATATAATGTGGAATGGTCCATTACAATAGGAACAGTTTTGGAAATTAAATTAAAACAACTATATTTTGATTTATATAAAACACATACTGAGTGCCTTCATATCATAATAGAAAGAATGTCCATCGCTAATATCTCAACTAATCCATTTCACTCAGCTCCATTTCCATTTCTCTCAGATCGGTTATGCTTTCAGAGAGTACCGAACGTACTAGCTTTAATCGCGTATTTTAACCATGTACATGACTTTCAATAAACACCAGTAAAATCCATACAATTTTAAAGGAAAATATCTATGTAAAGTTATTACAAGTATTCATCATCCTGAGAATGTTTCCGTCTGAAATGTTTAATCTTCACATGTTGGGTACTGAATGTTCACTAAGTTATGGTGCAGTACGGTATCCTGCAAGCGGGGATGTGGCTGCCTATTAAAATGATGTATGTAATGTTTCCGGTTGATGCACAACAAATGTTTTCAATACAAACAAATATTTCAGATGAAAGACTGAATTACCTTTGATCAGGAAGAATAGAATGGTGAGCAACCCTACGCTGTACATTCCTGCTGCCATTGACTTAATATCGCTGCACTGAGTCGATTTGTCAACTAGTTTGTACATTACGGAAGGTGCCTTAACTTTATGTCGATTGACCCGTCATTGTCAATGGAAAGGCAGACAAGTACAAAAGGTTCAATCCTACGCATGTTGACAATTTTCGTATAGGCCTGTGCCTGAATGAGCTGCAAGCCATTTACTGATCGCGATTTATATGAACTTGTGCGTGCAGAGAAATGCTTCCGCATTTCTCCTAACGGAATGATTAAAATGAATTTCTTTTTTAATTTTTATTATTATTATTATTATTATTATTTAGTTTTTGGGTTATACATCCCAGGGATACATGCAGGCATGTTGGGAAAATGTTTTTGTCAAATGTCATATTATAACTTGTGATTTGATCCCTAGATTGTTGAAGGAACTGAACACTAAACTGAAACTAAATAAAACAGTTTGGTATCAATTTTAATGTTTTCCCACATTTCAACATTCCAAATGTATGGCCAAAAGTGACGATCATCAAACCGTTTAATTATTATTATTTTATTTGTTATTTATTAATTTTTTATAGATATGTTGCCTTTTTACTGAGTACGAGTATAGAACAATGTACGTGAGGGGTGAGTATGAGTACGGCAACTCTGGTACACAGTGTATTGCAAGAGTATTTACAACGGTACATACGGTACATGTAATATCCAAAATAATTGGGAAGAGGAGGCTTTACTTTTTACACATTGAACATTACACCTCTAATTTGCATTTCCAGTGAGTCACTTCTGTAACCAATTCCAGTTATATACACCTCACACACCAGTACTTTGCTTCATCTTCCAATGTCAATTGTTTTATTGTCAATGGATAACCGGGATCAGTCTGATCAAACTCATAATGTGTAGCATCGCTGATTACTAAATTCCCTGTTACAGTGAACACCACAATATTATCAGCATCAGTAATGTTATCACCAAAGCTGCTATTTCGCCATATCAACCGCAGTATAGGATCCGAAAATGTACATCTTAGAGTTGTATCTGTGCCGATATCTGCCCATGCTTCACCTGTGACCGACGGCTGTGCACAAATCCCTTATAAAAAGAATGGTCAAAGTTGAGGATCAATTCTAAGGAACAATTATACAGCTACTTAATGTAGCACGACGTTAATTGCATTTAGGTGGGTCAGAGAATAGAGAATGTAACACAGAGTTAACCATACGTATTGTAATTGTGCAGCTTGGTACATGTACATGCATATAATTATTTACATGTATCCATCATCCTTAGAAAGTACATTTTAAATGAACAAAATTACATATTAAATGGATGTTCACTTAATTCTGGTGCAGTATTCTGCCACTGGGGGATGTGACTGTCTTTGAATGATTTATCTTCTGTTTCAGGTTGATGCCAAAACTCATATTTTCAATACAAGTAATTATTTAAGAGAAAAGGCTGATTTACCTTTGATCAGGATGAACACAACGGCGAGTAACCCTACGCTGTACATACCTGCTGCCATTGAGGTAATACATTGCCTTTACCGAGTCGGTCTTTCAATTAGTTTGTACAAGTACATATATAAGGTTCCTTGTCATTAAGTTGATTAACCCGTCGTTGTCAATGGAAAGTGCAGACAAGTTCAAAAAGGTTTACTTGTCATTATTGGTATATGCCTGAATAAATGGTAAGCGATTTATATGAACTGTGCGTTTTCATTTCCTGCTTCCGCATTTCTACTAATGGACTCTTTTAAATGAAAACAGTTAAAAAAAGATGTAACGAACAATCTGTATAAGGTAAAAAGTTACGAGGGTAATACTCTTTACATTTTTTTGTTTTGTTTTGTTTTTGCCAACCAGTGAAATACGTGATACATGTATACGCGGGGACCAAATTTCCCATACAAAGTATGGTGGCTAAGAGAGGTCTCACAAATCGGGCGCTGAGACCAGAAACCGGATAATTTTTTTGCCGTAGGCAAGTCGCTTTTAGCATCATGGAAAGAGAACATACATGTACATGTGAGGGCGCCATTTAAGTAAGCAGATTCGTCCACATGGGTTTGAAGCAGTTTCTGTGTACCTCGTACCCACTGCTCTGTAGCCCTGGATCGGAACGGTTTCAATATTCAAACGTCTTAGATATTTAAATAAGGTGCTCGTAGTCAATGGGCTACCGTCTGATACACGAGTAATAACAAGAGCGTGCGCTGCAGTAGGGAGGCCGGAACCAGGCTAACCATAGTTCAACGCAATGCAAGTTCAGATTTAATTCGTCACAAATCGGCATTTTTTCACGTTTATTATCAAAAATATGTTACATGTTAAAAACATATCTAAATGTGTTTTTTTCTTCGAAAAAATATTTAAATTGATTTTGCTTATTATTTTGTAGTAAACAATCAGCGTTGCCAAAAACATTCCCACCCGGAGTCTAGACAAGATGAAACGAGGTAGACTCCGGGGACGAGGTTGAATGCACATCTGAAACATATCACTGGTCTATGATTTGCTTATGAATTAATTCATTTTCATATCTTCAGGGTTACCAGGGAAGAGTTCTGCTGTCAAAAAACTTTATACAAAATGTTGGAAACATTTCTAGATAGAAAATCAGGTCATACCCAATTATATGACCAGCAAGGTGTCCCAAAACATAAAGGGTATACTATTTGAAAGAAGTTGGATGAGAGAATAGAGTACAGCAGGAAGCGTTTCGGGTTTGCATTGTGTATCTAGAGATCAGTAAGAAACGTGTAACAAAGCAATACAGAGTAAGCCTAGTTAGGGAAGGGACAGTGGTTACGAAAAATCCGTTTGGTAATTTGTCAAATGTTATGAATTGGTAATCAGTGAGCACAATTTCCTAATTCGTGTGCACGAATCAGTGCGAACGATTTCCTAATTGATGCTCACGATTACCTAATTTATCTGGGCTTCATAGGAAAGCCCACTTGAAAGAAGTGTTTCTTTGGGAGCTGTTTTATTATGATAGATTGGTCGGTTTAGTTTGCACTAAATGTACATGTATCTTACCCAGATAACATTTTATACATTGGGCCAACGTTGGCATTATGTCAGCTTTTGACGTTGGCTCAATGTTGGCATTACATCGCTAACATCGGCGTTGGCATTATGGCGGCTGCTAATGTTGAGCCAATGTTGGCAATTAATCGGCAACATCGGCATTGGCATCATGTTGGTTGCAGACGTTGGGCCAATGTTAGGTCTAGGTCGGCAATATAACATTGGCATTGTGTTAATTTCTTACATTGGGCCAATGTTGGCTCTAGGTCGGCAATATAACATTGTCATTACGTTGGCGATCGATGTTGGACCAACGTTTGTTTTTATTCGGACACCGACATTGGCATTGTGTTAGTTTCTTACATTGGGCCAATGTTGGCTCTAGGTCGGCAATATAACATTGGCATTACGATGGCGATAAATGTTGGACCAACGTTTGTTTTTATTCGGACACCGACATTGGCATTGTGTTAGTTTCTTACATTGGGCCAATGTTGGCTCTAGGTCGGCAATATAACATTGGCATTACGATGGCGATAAATGTTGGACCAACGTTTGTTTTTATTCGGACACCGACATTGGCATTGTGTTAGTTTCTTACATTGGGCCAATGTTGGCTCTAGGTCGGCAATATAACATTGGCATTACGATGGCGATCGATGTTGGACCAACTTTGGTTTTTAGTCGGACACCGACATTGACATTTGCAACATAGCGAATTTGATTGGATGAAAATAAATACGTCACGCAGGTCACATTTTCCAACCGCCATTTTTAACTACGATACGATGTCGTTCATTTTCGTCTAACTGATCGTTTGAGAATTGTTGCACAATTAATGGAAGGGGTCTTCATGACTTGGTTTCATTTGAAGGTATGTAATCTTTCACATTATTATACATGTATGTTCGTTTCAGTGTAGATATATAATGACTATACAAAACCATGGTTAACGTTAACATCAGTGTGGGCAACACATGTACAGAAGGTCATGTACTGTAGGCATACATGTGTACGCGGCCCATTGTCGGTGACATTGTCCTGTGCAGTGGATGGAGGGGTCATGATATAACAAAAACACACACACAGGGGATGTTGCAATAATAATATTAATAACTGTTTATGTAGGCAATTTGGCTACTGTAGTGTCAATAGTTCCTAAGTACTGTGGTGGCTGCAACTGGCATATACTGACAGTGACACTTTTCTCACTCAACTAAAGTAGGCCTGAAACTCATCACCTTTATTGAGATAATGAAACAGTCATGCCATGGATCAAGGAAGAGGTCACATGTATTCTATTCTATTCTAAAGCATAACTTAAAGGCATTTTTCTGAAGTTACATCAATCCATCATCCTGATAATAACATAGGCCTATGACTCTGAGGGTTTTCTAACTAATATGTGTGTTTTGTTAGCATGACCATTATTCTTTGTCCCTTTTGAAAACATAATGTTGTTTTTACATAGTGTTACGAAGTCTCGAACCAAATTGATCAACTTAACAGAAAGGGAAAGACCACCACTAAAAGGAATTTATATGGGAGTCGGGATTTAGAAGAACAAAATATAAGTCATTTAATATAACAAATAATCAACAGTTCAAATAAACAGTAATCACATTCAATGAAAATATGTATAATAAATAACAAGACATTCATGGTTTTGAGGGGAGGTACCTCCAATGAGAAACTAGGCTGGGGTTATGTAGACTGGCGGGTGCTGGTCTAGTCCTTGGGCAGAGTCTAATGGCCGACATCGACAACTCGGGGACCGGAAATAGTAATACTAAGAGGAATGCCTCCATCGAGTTGAGAAACTAGGCTGCGTTGATAACTCAGGGACCAAAACAGGCAGCAGGGAGAAGAGTACGTTGAAGACGGGCCGACAGAGTAGTGTTGATGGTGACCGTGATGGAAGATGTAGTGTCAGCGGGAACTCGACACACTCCATGGTGCAACGCCTCACGGCTGGCCCGGCAGCCACAGGACCGTCTGTCCGTCCGTCTTTGGTGAAACCGAAGCTTAGAATCTGGTGATCGCGGGGACGAGCAGTCCTTTTATGCAGTAATCACTCGAAGGAATGTTAAGTGTTCCGGTAGCCCCTGCGAATAGGGACAATGACGCACAATGACGCGTATCCTAGTCGCGAACAACATGTACTATTGTACTTATAAAAGTTACGTGAAGTTACATGGACTAATTCAAATTCTTAACAATAGTATGTTTGTATTTCAGATCAACGGTTGATCATGCTTGCTATGACATAGTCAACCATCCATATAGTTTACACTACTTGGAGGTAAGGATGACAAACATCATGTAAGTTTTTCTGTAGTCAAACAATTATTTATGAATCTTTGATGAAGCCATGCCCCCCCCCCCACAGAAAAAAAGAAAACATATGTTTTTGGTTATTTTGGGAACCGAATATCCGAAATTGGAAATTTTTCTGATACCTGGGTACCCGTAAATAATTTGTAAAAACACAAATGCACCTGAATGTATAAAATAACCAACATGAACACAAGTTTCTCTTGTCTAATTAGAATCATAATAAATGTGGACTTACTGTAGTACTTTTCCCGCCTCTATATTAAAAACGACACGCACACAAAAAACGTTAACAAAAAAATTGAGACTTCCATTTATCTGGCTTAAATGTTCAGTCAAAAATGTTGAACGTTGTTTACAGGTAATTGGAACTGAAACAAAAATGTAACTGGGTAATGACAAGTAAGACTAATTGCGGTAATGACAGTTTCAGTCATCCAGATACATGGCTACGTGGAACAGCCTTACCCCTAATTGGCTTCTAAAATACACAAAAGCTTGCTCCTTCCTTGTTCCCCATCAGTGGTAAGAGGGTGAAGGGCAAAAAACAACTCTATAGTCATTATAGGATGCTACCAATTCATTTATTGACTGGTAAGGACATGACTGTTAATAACCTGTTGCCATTTAAAGTGCATGCTGGGAATCTGGGGACAAACTCAGTTGCACACAAATCATTTGAAGTACACAGGCAATGGTGCATCAAATCTGTACAAGATGTGTGGTCATTCAATTGGGATTGCTTAAAATGTTTGTTTCTTTTTACATTGAATAAGTGATTGATTCGCCATCACTTTATAGACCTAATGAATTATTTGGCATGTATCATCACCATCTATGCTGAGTTTGGACCACACCAACATATATTCATCGGTATATATTGAACCATGGAGGTAGAATTCTACCTCCATGATTGAACATACATGTATCTTATGTAGCATAAATTGTACATGTACATGTCAATGTATACAGCCCATCATATCATTTAAAATAAAGTCCCCCCTTTCACTCCAGATTGGAACCATTGAAACCTTGTCATAGAAATGTGTAACACACAAACAGCCATTTGTGTTACTGCTACGAGGTGTGTCAGGGTCCGTCTAACTTCGTGATCCAATGACCAGCAGTTGAAGTTGATCCATTCTTCAAAGGAGTTAATGTATACTCACGGAATTTAAAAACGCATCATCCCAATATTTCACATATTTTTCAACAGCAGATTATTGCAGTGAGAAATAAGAACATAGGTTAACAATGAGCGCAAATTTTCACATCATACTGACACAATAAAAGTGCTATGTACAATTATGGCTTCAATTTATCACTGCATATAAGTTATACATATTTATTGAGAAATATAAGTTGATGCGTTTTTAAATTCCGTGAGTGTATATGTTTCAAATTAATTCATATGGACCTATCCTATATGTGGCAGTCTGTACCTTCATGGGAATTGTTTTTTCAGAACCTTAAAACCCTGGACGCAGCAGAGGTACTGTTTTGTACAGTCGTGTTTTTTTTTAATTAAATGGTTTCGCTTAATTGGCTCGGCCAATTTTTTTCATTCTCCATAAGTGCCCCATCCAGACATAGCCAGAAACGATGGTAGAGTCCCTTTAGCCCCAGTTGGCAACATAGCCAAGATTTTCGCTGTCAAAACCCAGACATCTGGCTATTGCCACATTGTTCCTATACAAAGGGGCTTAGCAGGCAATCACTTATCACTTATCCTGTCACTGCTCAATGTAAACAAAAACAAACCTTCAGGGCATGTGGGCGGCACCTTTTGATCTAGTTATTGGATAGTTATTGTTGGCTGGGGGTGCGGGTTGTAGCGTTGGATATTGGGAGTTGCGGGATTGTAGCCGGCGGCTGTTGCATGTTATAGGAGATATAGGGGGCCTGATGAAAGCCCATCTGTAATTAGTAAGATGTTGCCTCATTGTATGTGGGAAAATTATGTTTTTTGCTAAAAACTATTGGGTAGGGCCCAGACTATTTATATTCTTATAATTACCATTTTCGATAAAGGATTGTGCTCACCCCACATGATTATTATGCCCAAACCCCATGTACTGTTTCAAAAAGTAACCGCGTTTTTATTTTGGGTCCTATCCACGCAGGGATTTATTAAGACAAATCTAGGTCTTTCTAGGTATTTTTTTAAAACATGTTATAACAATGATTGTACGGAGGAATTATTTTTTTGACTGGACCCAAAAATCCTCATAAGTGTAGTTATTAAACGATATATGTTGGGTGATCTAGAAAAATGTATATTGTTGACTGTGAATTCCTGGGAGTTGGGCCATGTAAACATACCCCAATCTTCATTGCATAGGCATGTTAGTCTTGGTATACATTTTTGCAGATTACCCAATTAAAGTTCATATGTATTTTTATGCAAGCATTGGGATATGTCAACCCAAGTACTGACCATCAATCCCATAACACAAGTAAAGATATTAAATGGACAGTATTGTCACGATCAGAGCAGACTTTCTACAGGGCATAGTGTCGTAGTTTAATATGAACACAGTAACTGGAAATTACTGGCTCATTTATGCAGCAGCAACGCAAATAATTATACATATGACCTTACCACGTGAGTATTATTTTCAGTCACTGAGTTAATCTAGAACTTGTACTCTGATTCCATGCCCTGTTGATACGTGGCAATACCACCTAAACAATAACTTTAAAATGACTATTTATGAACATGTATTTTCAACAGTTAAAGAAAAATGCCCTCTTTCGGCTGCTCCCGTTAGGGGTCGCCACAGCTAGTGGATCATGATCCGCATATATGATTTGGCACAGGTTTTACGCCGGTTGCCCTTCCTGGCGCAACCCTCCCATTTATCCGGGCTTGAGACCGGCACTAAGCATGCACTGGCTTGTACATCCCCAGTGGCTGGGTTCAATTCGGCCCTCGCAGCAATTATGGTAAAGTGTCTTGCTCAAGGACACAAGCACCATGGTCGCTGCAAGGCTTCGAACCCACACACTCTGACGACTCAGCCATCAGAACACAAATCCGATGCACTAAACCGCTCGACCATGGCAGCCCACTCAACAGTTAAAGAGAAATAAATACATATAACAATCAGAAGATCATTTCATTACTGTTTGTTTCTTTTCATTTTACAGTTATCCTTCAAACTACAATGTGTTGTCTCCTAGGCCATCCTAACAAGGTAAGCATGTGTTCCTTATAGAAAGATGCACTTATTTATGGCAATTTTCTATCCACATTTAACAGTTTATAAGGTTATGATTCAGCTAAATGTTACACAAAAAACAAGAAATTTGTTTTATTTGATTGCTTTGAAGGCTTCTTCTTACATGGAAGACATACTTATCTCATTAGACTCGGAATTCAGGTCAACATTAATCTGAGCCATGAGTCCAGGTTGGATATGATCCGACCCTTTCCAGGTGAGAATGACCCCGGAAAGTTGGGTCAGATTATTTGACTTGTTTTCCGGGGTCAAATAATCTGACCCAACTTTTTGGGTCATTCTGACCCGAAAAGTGTCGGGGCATATCCAACCCGGAGTATGGGTCAAATCTGACAGAGGAGATTTTAGTGTGTTGGCTTGATGCTGGCTCAAAGTCATTGATACAAAGGCCCAACATTGGTCCAATGTTGGCTCAATGTTGGCTTGATGTTGGATCAAAGTTAATGATACAGTGGCCCAATGTTGGTCCATTGTTGGAATATGTTGGCTCAATGTTGAATCAAAGTTAATCATACAAAGGCCCAACGTTGGTCCAATGTTGGAATACGTTGGCTCAATATTGGCTTAAGCCCTGTCCGCACTGGACTTTTTTTGGTAACACTTACCGAGACGATGGGTACTTTTTCCCATTTTAAGTCCAGTGCGGACAGCCTGGGACATTTTCCTCTCAGTTACTTTTCCTGAGTCCAGCGGTTAATTCTACTGGCCAACTGCTGCCCAGGAAAACTGACCAGGTAACCTTTCCCGAGACGATAAGTCCAGTGCGGACAGTGCGAGTCGGTAAAAGCGGCTCAGGAAAGCGTACATCCGGCCCGAGCGCAAGGTCGTGCTACACAGGGACACCACGCATGCGCTTTGCATTGTTTCACCGCGCAGTAGGGGCGGGCCGGGCGCATTTAATGCATGTGCATGTGTAGCAAGTTTTCTGGGCGTTGTTGTTGTTCCTCTTTTGGTCGCAATCATGGCAGATATTATCATTGATACAGTCGGAAGTTTGATTGGGTCAATCAGGTCAACGTAGAAAGGTCACGCAAAGCGCCCTTATGAGTCATTATACTGACAGCTCGGTTACTTCTACCACGGTCTCGGTAAAATTTTCCCGTGTCGAAAGTCCAAGTGTGGACAGAGGTCACATTTGACCATTTTTCATTCAACCATCGTCTCGGTAAAACCTTCCCCCCAAAAAGTCCAGTGCGAACATGGCTTTAAAGGTAAGAAACATAATAGCTATAGCTACACGGTTTTAGAAATATATGCACCTCTTATTCTTGTGTGAAATGAATCCACAGGGTCTAGTCCTGGCACAATGGCCCGGCACCAGTATTTCTTGTCATCATCTAAGGTGAAAGACTTCACAGTTAAGGTATTGTTACCATGTGTGTTATCATACACATAATGGCTTTGGTCAATAGATGGGCTACAATAAATACTGCTCCCAATTATAGCGACAATAGAGTCAGTATCAACGATGTTCCGTTACATTCACGTCACTCAATCTCCATTCTAGGGTAGAGTATGTCTCGCTGACCGTACAGGAAAGTGTTGTATCTTCCCCAATATCAACCCATGAATCACCATGAACTGTGACCTGGGAGACAGCTACTGCAGATTGCAATCAAGACAATATAATAAAAATATAATCCCCAAACTTTGTTAAAACAAAACAAAACAACAATAGTTCAAATGTTTAGTTATCTTTTAATCGGTTTGCTTGTATTATTTAAATCCTGTGCTTATCAGCGTTTTGCTGAAAAGTCTCCACATTTAAGCGCAAAATAGTAGTTATTGGCCTTAGGTTTCGAACCTTGTAGGTTATTTCTCAAAGGCAAAATTTCTCAAAATAATGATGGTATCAATCTTCCCTAGAAGTAATACTGTGCGAGGCATTTTTTTAAAGAACATTTTAATAATTGTTTATCCGAAAGAAGACTATTTCCTAAATTACACGTTAGAATGAATACGAAGAAACTGAATGTATTTGCACTGTGTATTTATGAGTCTGTAGCTGGACTTGGATATTGTTGGGTGCTGTGTGATGGACCTTGATCTAGGCTTGTATGAAGATGCGTTGAAGCTAATGCGAGAGATGACCGATGTGTGGAAGCGTGACCGAGGACCGATGACCAAGGATCAGGTAGAGGAGTGGACTTGGGCTGGGTAATGTTGAAGTTTTATGTAAACGTTGACCTTGATAGATGTGAGAAAGTTCTTGGTGAAGGCAGGCTTGGTTGCAGGTATTGTAGGCACGGCGAACTAAAGTGTTGTTCCACGGTAACTTTAATATTTGGATGCTTGAGGTTGCGGTGTTCAAGGAAGGTATGAAGCGCTGCTGTGCCAAGTGGCCACACAACGAAACGGACCATCAACGTAGGCAAGGGTAGTTTTAAAATTGTTGAGGTTAAAGGTTATCTTTTATAGCGATAATTTTTTTGAGATTATCACTGCCCCCCCCCAAAAAAAAAAAATAAATAAAAATGTGTTATTTACATTATTATACACTTTTGTTGACGGTCTTGAAAAAATAAAGGCTTTTTCCACAATATTTGTTTATTTATTTTTTTTCGAAAAATGGTAAAAACCCCTCATTTACAATTTGTTTAATTTGTCAGACACTTAGTTGTCAGTGACAGAAAAGCCAAATGTTTTTTACATTAATGAAAACAAAATGTGACGTTTTGAAGTTCTTGAAAAAACAATGGCTTTCGACTCACAATTTTTAAAGAAAAAATACAATCCCTCGACTTTCAAATGTGTAAACGTAGGCCTACCTCTTATTTGTATGACACTTGTGTCAGTGACAGATGGACTAATTAGAGGTATTTCAAAGATATAACACCAGTACTTCCCACCATCATCCAAGGTCACAGGTTTAATAATTATCTGATAACTGCCACTTGACTCTTGAAATTCATAATGCTGTGGATCGGTAACATCAGGTCCATACACTATGGCATTATCCAGATATTGAATGATAATATTTGCATGGTTTACATCTGTGACACTGATGTTGCTTTGTAGAAATTGGAGGCGAGTGTTCGTACCAAGAGTCAGATCAGAACATGTAACTGTTGTATCACTGCCATGTGTAATCCATGGGTCGCTGGTAATTGTAAGTGCAACAGCCACTTTAGATTTAAACAAAAATACAAAACAAACATGTTGTGTTATAGATGCTGATTATGTGTGTTTTGTACACATAATAATTATTTTAACGCAAATACTTTATACTTGGAGAGTATGGTAAGTATGGTAAGTGTATAAAGTGGCACACTTAATTTCTGAAGATTTTTTAAAAGAATTTTAGGTTTTGCCCAAAGCCTATTTTTTGAATTGTTGATAAATGTATGTACACTGGCGTTCGTGTAAGTTTTGGACATCATTTGACAAGGATCTGTGTGTGAGTTTATATACATGTAAAACATCAATTGACTATTATGTATGTGTGAATAGTGTTCTAGAATATTCTATACCTATATCCTTATGCAAATCCACTCTAGTTTTACAATACTAAATGTATAGTTTTACTTTAGTATTTAAAGTTTCACTTCAATCATTGTAGTAAAAATATAGCTTCCTTCATATATATTATTTGAGTAAATTTGAAGTACAAATTATGTAAAACTTCATAAATTATACTACTTTTTTAATTTAATAATTCTGCAATTAAACGGCAGTAGTGGAGTAAAACTGTAGTGGATTTTTGTAAGGTATTGGCTGTTTGTGGCCGTAGATGAAGCATTATAAGTGCAGTATGTTCTTGTGTCCGCCATTTCAGCTGTGTATGCACAATACACGTACAAGGGTGTACAAGCAGCAACCATGGAATATAACACAATGACAAAGATAAAATAGTGCATATACATTCAGTAATTTCGATTGGCAAACGTCCACGAACGTCCACGTATTCATTCTAAACCACTGCAGGAATGTATTATACTGCTCGTTAGTTAAAATGCTGACGTAAATAAAGGGGAAATATTTCACGATTCTTGTATTACTTTTTTAGAAACTAATATTTGTATGCTTTTTGAGGATACCAAAGGGATACCAAAGGTGTACCAAAGGTGTATAATGCTGTTAAATGCGTATTTAAAGGGGACTGACGTGGATTTAAATCAAACAGTTAAATATGTGATCGTTTTATTCTTTTATATCAGTAAAAGATCAATACAATTTTTGTTTTGTGTTTTTATTGTTTTGAGAGTGTTATTTTACCATTGTAAAAATGCCCCCCACTTTTACACCCTGCACGGAAGAGAAATTCGGGAAGAGAAATTCGGCTCAAAACTCGGCTCAAAATTATCGCTGCACAAAACTATGTGAGCCACTGGACCTGACCACTTTACTCTTGTCAGTTGAACTTTTCTCGTCCAAATACGGCGATATTTTGGGTAACTTGGGAACAGATGAAGGCTAACACCGTCTTTAGTGGTGTTGCTGCATTCTGAAACACATCTTCCCGGCATTTTATTAGTTCCGGAAACAAAAATCACGGGAGAAATTAAATCGACGCTACGTGTGTGAAACGTTTGTATGTAGATGTACATCATGTTCACATCGGATCTTCCCGACCTTACGTCACATATCTTATGCAAATGAAGCTTTCCCCTAACACTTCAAACATTGTTTTAAAATACTTGTACTCAGAAATCAATGATTAAATAGACACAGGTGGGTCTCAAAAACAATATTTTATTACAAAACGCCTTAACTTAATGCGTAGTAAAGGATGTCAGTCCCCCTTTAAACCACTGTGTGTTATGACTTAGAATGTTAACCAGGAGAAAGGAAATAGTGATATACAATTAAAATGGAATGTATAACATTGGTTCAGTTTTTACATCACATTTTTGGTGTCAATCACCCTAAGAAATATTTCAGTATGTAGTGTTTCATATTCACACGATAGGTACTGAATGTTCACTTAGTTACGGTGCACTGTAATTGGGGTATACTGTAAGAGGGGGATGTTGCTGCCTTTTGAATGATTACGTACTGATTCGTATTTATGCCAAATGTTTTCAATACAGATATTTCAGAAGAAAGATTGAATTACCTTTGATCAGGAAGAACACAAGGGTGAGCAACCCTACGCTGTACATTCCTGCTGCCATGAATGTCGAGTTTAAATCTATCCTTGCGATGTACCAAGTCGATTTGTCAACAAGTTTATATAAGTACAGTATAGAAGGTACCTTATATTTACGTCGATTGACGATATATCAATGGAAAGGTACAAAAAGGTCAGTTCTATTTATGTTCACATTATTTGTATACAAGAAATTATGACTGGATGAACTGATCTCGATGTATATGAATTGTGCGTGTAGACAAAATTAATGTTATTTTCTGTTTCCGCATTTCCCTGATTAAATGAAACGAATAACGAACGATAGGTTATATTAAAAGGCCCCCAATATTCTGTTTTACTCTTCCCGGCGATACACGCAGGCCTTTTGGGGAAAATGTTCTCGAATACCATACTTCAAAGTGCAATTTGAAATTAAATATTTTAATTTTCGAAGGAACAGAAAAAAACGAAGAAATAACGGTTGAATTCTGTATGCTAATTATGTTGTCATGATTATTTAAGATGTATTTGTCTAATATTATTTATAATATTTACTTCTTAATATAATGTTATTATTATATAATTATTGCTATACTCATGGCCACATAACAGAAGTTGCCATGCTTGAGACAATTTATCTGGGTCTCATTAGCTGTCCCGGGAACACAATTTATCATGGGGACCACCTGGATGCGTGAGATTTCACAAACAGTCAAAAATGTATCAAATCAAATCAAATCCATTCCATTCCATTCCATTCCATTGATTGATTGATTGATTGATTGATTGATTGATTGGTTGGTTGGTTGGTTGGTTGGTTGGTTGGTTGGTTGGTTGGTCGATTTTTGTTTAATTGTTTTATTTATTTATTTAATTTTTTTTTATTGGGGGGGGGGGCTGTTAATCGATGTCCAATTGCTGCCAAAACTGCTGGATCGATTGAAAATCTGCCGTTCTATGTTTTAAAAGACTTTCATATAGGGGTATAAACGTTTTCCTGATGTGTGGGGCCTCTGTTAGCCACCATATTTTATATATGAGCAATTTGGTTTAGGTCCAGTAACCGCATATACATGTATCACATATTTCATTACTATACCTTATACATATTCATGATCGAGAGCCGAATTCTCACTGGTCCATTCACCATCACGTGCCAGATGCTATTTTGGCTATTTACCAAGCGCTCGCGAGTATTCACGCACAGGGTAAATAATATCGGGAGCTAATATCGACTGTCCACCCTCAAACCATGTTATATTTGTGTAATGGTTGGCAAAAAAATAAAAAATAAAAAATAAAAGAAGAAGAAGCCGACTTATGATCAGAAACTGGATATTTTTTTGTCAAAGATTGTTTGGCCTAAATCCATGGTTAAACTTACCTCTTATTCTTACATCCGTTGAGTTAACAACAAACGGAAAGCTAACATTATCCCAAGCTTGGCAACAATACCTGCCTTCATCTTCAAGTGTTGCTGACTTTACAGTAAGAGGATAACTGTCGGATGTCTCATTAAATACAAAATGAGTCGGATTTACTCTTGTACCCCATTCTACCGGTGGTAGCGATGTATTAGTTGACTGGTATTTCACAATGAGAGAAGAATTACTCAGATCAGAGCCTTTTCGCCAGATGACTTCCAGAAGTTCGTTTGGAGATGAGCATGTTAGAGTGGTATCTTGGGATATGTCAATCCATGGCTCGCTGGTTACAATTAATACAGCAAAAACAGGAACTGAAGAGAAAACATGTGCAGTGTGTTATTTTTTTATTTAACCTTCATATGACTGCAAGGGTCAAAATCAGTTTAAAATGTTGATATACTTGACAAGGTATGTTTAGCGCACTTAAAAGTCGAACACTATCAAACCTCACGTGTAGTAAGTATATTTACATGTCAAAATGAGTCGACCGATTTTGATTGTCTGGTATTGTTCAGAGTGGTGAAAATGACATTAAAACACTCAAAAATGCCCGTATGCACATTTGTGTCAACACTCCAAACATGCAGTTGACTGGTTTTGACAACTATAGCTACTTGCCATTACATTTAAGCTAAAGTATGAGGGTTAATGGAGGGTGTAAGACCAAACGCACTGTGGGGACATACTTTGTTGTTCCCTTCTGTCAAAACCTTTCAAATTGGACCGAAACCCTTTGAAAGATCAGGATCAATGCAAAGATTGTCAAAATTCAAACCTTTCCTGAGCAAGGATGCCACAGGGTTGAGAAGTTGCAAAATGTAAAATAGTAGTTCTGAGTATCATCAGTTAGTCTTACAGCGTTATTTATTTAGTCTTACCGCGTACTGTAACACTACACATTGTGTACGGGAAAAAAAATTATTAGTCCTTAAACTTAATTATTTAAAATAAATAAATTGCAGGTCTCTTTCTATAATTATTGAAATGATTTTATTGAGTGTATTAATGAGTGTCTTAATGTGTGTCAATTGTTGGTTGTAAGGATTGTGTTTTCCAAGTGAAGGATGTTGCAGGATTGATGAGTTTTAGAGAAAACAGTTACTTGTGTAAAGTTGGTACAAATATCAATATTCGTGAGAAATTATTCAGTCTGTAACCGCTTTCATCTTCATACTGCATGGCTGTTCTCGACGTTATGGTTTCCTGCAACTCGGGGTGGTTGAGATGTGGATGCCTTTGCATGATATAGTACTGTTTCACGTTGAGGCCAAAACTCATGTTTTCAATACAAATATTTCATTATAAATAGTTAAATACCTTTGATCAGGATGAACAGAACGGAGAGCAACTCTACGCTGTACATTTCTGCAACAATTGAGGAACATGAATATCGACTTCAAAACTTTAACATCGCTACACCAAGTCGATTTGTCAACAAGTTGTCACAAGTACAGTATGTTCGGTACGTATGGAAGGTACCTTGTCTTTATGTCGATTGACCCGTCATTATCAATGGAAAGGCATACAAGTACAACAGGTTCAGTCCCATTCACGCTGACAATATTGCTATATGCCTGATTGAACTACAAGCGATATACTGATCGCGATATATGTTTGCAGAGAGGTTTTATTTCCTGCTTTCGCATTTTCCCTAATGGACCGATTGATATAAAAACAGTGAAAACAAATAACAAACGATATGTTAAAATAATTAAAGGCACTTTTAAATTGATTTTTCTTTGCTGTACTTCCCAGCGATACATGCAATAATTTCTGGAAAATGTGTTCATCGAATATCATACTATAAAATGTGTTTGAACCTCATGATTGTTGAAGAAGCTGAACAAAATAAAAATAAATAAATCTATTTTGTTATCAATTTAAAATGTGCTACGTCATAATTTGGCAATCTTTTTCGATAGAGTTAATTACAAAAAACGATAGTTGAATCAATGTTGCTTAATCAACGTTGCAAACAATTCTTACCAGGGGTCTTGACGTACTGAATCGTATAACTGCCACATGAAAAAATAATCCTGCTGTTATCGTGTATGTACATAATAAATGTAAACTTATTGTGTAATCGTGTACATACATCATAGTTATTGTGTACGTTAACGATAATTGAAGACTTATCTTGTATGTACATGATAGTTATCGGGTATGTACATGATAGCTACCGTGTAGGTACACGATAAGGGCGGATATGTTTTTATTCATATACGCTTCCATTCAGACGAGATGAAACCATGTGGACGAGTTTGTCTGACAGACATATCTCAAACAAGTCACTGGTTTGCTTTTGGGTGAATTCCTATTAATTTTCATGTTAAGGGTTACCATGGGAAAGAGTTTTGTCAGGAAATTTTCTATATAGAAAATCACCTCATACTCAATTATAATTCAAGCAAGGTGTTCCAAAACATAAGAAAATAAGAGGGTGGACGAAAGGAAGGGATGCAGCACGAAGCGTGTCTGTTTATATTGTGTATCATTCAAGCGACATAACTGTGGTGATATCACAAATTCTTCAGTTGATGTGGGGATTGCCATTGGTGCGTTTCCCTGTCGTTACTTAGGAACTTGCTGATTTTCTTAGAGAAAGTAAATAAAGGTTTAAAGGGGCAGTATTGTCACGATCAGAGCAGACTTTCAACAGGGCATGGAATCGGTGTCCTCGTTTAAGATGAACACAGTGACTGGAAATTACTGGCTCATTTATGCAGCAGCAACGGTAATGTGACCTTATCATGTGGGGTATTATTTTCTGTCACATAGTTAAATCATCGGTTAAATCTAAAACTAACGTTAGCACTCCAATTCCATGCCTTGTTGATCGTGACGATACTGTCCCTTTAACTCAAATTTTTATTTTAGATTGGCAGAGCCAGTGCCACAAGGTACAAAACTAGTTCCTTGCCTATATAAACAATCCCGCTAACCCAATGTAGATGATAGAAGTATGTAGACTATTTCCGCAATATTTCAATATACTCAGTTGTTGGGAAGTGAGATTTAGACGCCGTTTGTCCTGACCCTGTTGTACTGATAACAGCTCAAGACACATGCAGTCACTAGGGGGCCATGCTTACAAGCTTTGCTTTTTAATGGGTCCCTCCACGGTAATACTCATCTTTATAAATATATTTCTAAATGTGTCTATATTTATAATAAGTTTTACTGTTGAAATAATGAACCTTGAACCTTCAACTGAATGCGTTGATCATCTTTTCAACTTTAATAAACAACTCCTTTGTGCTAAACTCTATGGTGTTAACTTTCAATATAACCTCAAATGGGACTCGCACATTGCTGAGACTAATGGTACATTCAATACACAATTAATTGGTTAGGAAACTTAAACAATTGGGTTTAACTTACAAGGATCTTGTTACTATTGATACAGGTTATGTCACTACGTGTTGTGGAATAAGCATCACTGGTTTAGTATTCAAGCATTACGCACACACAGTAAACCAAATTAAATCCAATCAAGAATTAAAGAGGTTGTCGAATCATCCTGGGAAATCAATACAATCATTATGACCTAGCGTTATCTACTTTGGGTCTGGAACCCTTTCAAATAGAATAACTTTCTACTAAATTTACATTAAAAACGTCCAACTGAGCGTGACAGTTTCATTTGTATTTGTTTTTGATGCACGATCCAACGGCGCTACACGAATGCTATCGCGGCCCACAATTTTGGTGCGCACGCGCATAAACAACAACAGACTGCCGTGTCCACTGAATGACAACTTCACGGCAGTCCGTTGTTATGTGCGTGCGCACCAAAAAATGTCGGCCGCGCTAGCATTTCAAATTGACGCATGCGTAGTGGTTTCTCCCGTTTTCATGGAGAGATTCTACGGAGTTGCCAAGATTGTGTTTGATAGCGGTTCGTGTGTGGCAGCGGTTCGTGATTGTAGCGTTCGTGTAGCACCGTCAGATCGTGTATCAAAACTTACAAACACATGTTTTGAACCAAGACTACAGTTTCATAGTATCACACAAACGTTACCTTATCCAGCAAATGAATTTTGATACCATCATTAACTTTACACCAAGTAAGTTTCAATTAAATTTGTGATTGTTTGCTTTTTCGAGAACATCAACAGTGTATAGGGCTTTTAAAGTTGTAACAGTCATGCATTCATTGCAAATTGCATTATATTACCTTACATATATATGGCTTAGAAATGTACAATATCGCTGAAAATTACTTATTCGTACACATTAAATTGTATATATTGATTATATATTCTAGATTCTACTTCAGTTAATCGTTAGTTTAACAACACTAATAACATGATAAGTAAGGTAACACTTGTAGCTTTGCATGGTGAGGATGATAAGTAAGACTAATTGCGGTGACACCATGTGGAATCTCAATTGAGTAGTAATTAGTTCTGAAAAGAACTGGATGTACAACTCGACGTTTCGATAATTATGCTCTGATCGTGCTCAGGAGAAAACTAATAACATGCTCTGATTCTTCATGTGGCAATGTGTGTATATTACACAATATGTGGTCCGAGTCAAAGTCGTCCCCCGTGGTCTAGCTCGTCCCCACCACTGGAGACCCCGGTGGGCAAAGTGATTTGCACCGCGGTAATTTGTTATTGCTAGCACTCGAGTTCCCTTAACACTAATCACTAAATCACTCACTACCCTAACATGCGCAAAAAGCATCAGACTAAATTGAGCACTGCGCAGAACACATTGGAACTCATATATCTGGTTTAATTCAATTTTAAATGTGCAATATTTGTAGTATATTACACAATATGTGGAGTGACTCATAAGCTCTCTTCTTGTGTGTGTGTGTGTGTGTGTATGGTTGTTTTGTATCTGTATATTTTTCATCTCTGTCTGTCTGCGTGTCTGATCAACTTGTTCACCTTGTTTCGTTTAACCGTTTCTTTGTTTGTGTTTTTGTTGTTTGTCTCCTTGTTCGACTGATTGATTGATTGTATGTGTTGTTTTGTTGCTCATGTGTTCATTCGCTTGTCTGTCTATCTGGGTTTTTTTTTGGTCAGGCTGTTTAACTCTTCTTAGAGATGGTCTTTATGTGACCACCATGTTATCTAACATATACTTGTTCTTTACATTATTATTTATTTATTTATTTAATTTTATATTGTAATTGTGGTTATAATATTATAATATCGGCTGTAACGATAGTTTGGAGATGTTAGTTTCTCTCTATCTTTCTAACTTATACATTACTACACCATTGATAATCCAATACCAAGGTAAATGGGGTCTACCGTGGGTCGACCACAATGGGCACGATGTTTAGATGAAGTGTCGTTATTGTGGAACCTGGAATGACATATTTAATTCCGTGGAGACCCTACCCATAGCCCAAAGATTTTACGTCACGCTTTGAGGCCCAAGAAGGACGCCAGATACCTGCCTCTCAGTTTAGATGAGATTCAACTTTGACCTTGGTTGTTAGCTAGCTCGCGAGCCTCAAAGCGTAACGTAAGATCTTCGGCACAACGTATCCAATGATATCCCTTGAACAATACACCCGGAGCCTGTGTCTATCCTTGATAGGATAAAGACAGGGGACTAGTCTACACTACACACTGCTTCTAAAATAACAACCTAACTCACTGGATACCAGTGGGGTCCTATTCAATCCAACGTTGAGGAACGCGACGAAATATGTTTAAAATATAAAATGGTTATACATGTAAACTGACTTGATTATGTAAAATATTTCTAAAATGGCTATAAATGGCTTTAATTTGTAAATTAACTATAAAATGGCTTTAATATGTAAAATAGTTCTAAAATGGCGTTAATATGTAAAATACCTACAACGTGGCTTTAATATGTAAAATGGCTATACATTGGCTTTAATATGTAAAATAGTTCTAAAATAGCTTCAACATGTGAAATAGCTTCAACATGTGAAATAGCTATAAAATGGCTTTAATGTGCAAAATAGCTATAAATGGCTTTAATGGGTAAAATAGCTATAAAATGGCTTTAATATGTAAAATAGTTCTAAAATAGCTTCAAATGGCTTTAAAATGTAAAATGGCTATACATTGGCTTTAATATGCAAAATGGCTATACATTGGTTTTAATATGCAAAATAGTTCTAAAATGGCTTTAATATGTAAAATAGCTATAAAATGGCTTCAACTTGTAAAATAGCTATAAAATGGCTTCAACATGTGAAATAGCTATAAAATGGCATTAATGTGCAAAATAGCTATAAAATGGCATTAATGTGCAAAATAGCTATAAAATGGCTTTAATGTGCAAAATATCTATAAAAATGACTTTAATGTGCAAAATAGCCATAGAATGGTTTTAATGTGCAAAATAGCTATAACATGGATTTAATATGTAAAATAGCTATAAAATGGCTTCAACATGTGAAATAGCTATAAAATGGCTTTAATGTGCAAAATATCTATAAAAATTACTTAAATGTGCAAAATAGCTATAAAATGGCTTTAATGTGCAAAATAGCTATAAAATGACTTTAATGTGTAAAATAGCTATAAAATGACTTCAATATATAAACTAGGTACACGTTGTACGCTTCTTACAAATGATAATGAACAGTGAAATACATTCAAACAAAGTATTGTTTACCACATTCAGTCCAAAATACTGCATCATTTCACATTCACAATTATTATCACTCTGAGTAAACATTAACGTTTTTATTTGATAAATTGTTCTATAACGCTTTATTTAATACAGACATGCTTTAATCTGTTTGCGCTGCAATGGTCTTCTTAACCTTAGGGGCGGATCGATATTTCAAATTTGGGGATGGTCCTCTACTCGAGACGAAGCCGAATGAAATGGATCACTTCAGACGTTACCGAATAATAACATTCTACTCATGGTGTGGTATAAAGGCACTCAATATTTGTTTTATAGATCCGTGACATTTCATGTGTAAATGTGACGCAAATACAAATTAATTTTCACATAATAATTGGCCTATTGTTATTATCGGTGCCTTGAATGCTTAAATAATATCATTTTATTTTGTTCTGGCTGCCTCTCACTCACCTCCAGCAATATCATTTCATTTCAGATGTTTTAAAATAGTTTGCTGGACTATTCAAAAAGTATGAGGAGTTTTTCTCTGTGAAAAGTTCGGTTTTGACCGCCATTTTGTTTATCGGAACGCAACCTTTTCCCAAGGGTATTTCCCTTGTTTTGAGATCGATACTTCTCTAAAATCTTAGGGAAGAGGTTGATGCGATGATCTAAACTACAAGCATTCCACAGAATATTCTTTGAGAATCGCATTTTTGAGTGAAGGAGGACGTGGCAAAACTAGTGATGTGTCTTCCACCAATAAATGCCAAGGACCAGGGAGTAACTTAAATCATTAATTCAACTTCATTAGTTCAACTTCATCAGATATACTGTATACCTTTTGCACACCCCAGTTTTACAGTACACTCTGTGTCTGCGTTGCTTAGGCGCCCAAAAAGTCTCCGGTTTCTGGTCATTGGTTGGCTTCAAAATCGGTGCGGTGATGCTTTTGTTTTCCAACCGTCTAATCAGGCAAACGTTCATACCCATAAAGTCGTTTAAAAACACAGCACAGCAGAATTCATCGATCTAGCAAATTTGGCTGCAATTGGACATTGTTTCACAGCAAAAACAAATTAATGCCAACGCGTGGGTCTGAGGCGTCGCGCGTGTGCAGACCAGAAACCGGATTTTATGCCTTATTTTGTTTACGGCGCCAAATAAAGTTCCATTACATCATTACTGTATTCCAACTCTGTACTTCACTCCATCAATGACTAAACTCTTTCATTTCCGTCGATTGGGATCGTGTCCTCATAAAATGGTCTCCTCGTAGTCTTTGATGGATATATATTCCTGTAGACCGAACAAAAGGAAACGAAATAAAACAAAGCTGTTACCAACATGATAGCGTCTAAATAATTATGAAACCGTGGGGCAAATTAGGCCTGGGTTCATTTGTCATATAGAACAAAAGGCAGAGTTATAACATAAATATTCAATTAAAGGGAAGGTAGAACATTGGTATTCTCTAAAACCCTAAATAGTCACAGTTCAACATAAAACTGAACTGGTATCAGTACAAGTATCATTCGTCCTGAAAAAAATATTCAAAATTGCTTAAAGCCCAACAAAGTTCACTAACTGCGACAGTTGATCCCATCAAAGTTGATGGTGGTATCAAACATCCCTTGATATTCATCTATCTGAAGCGCTATCCTTTAAGTAAAATTGTTGTAAACCCAACTGAATTTGCATGTTACCAATCAAAAATTCAAAATTTCACGTTAGAATAAAACATGAAGTTCATATTTGCCAATCGAAAATCGAAAAAATTGCCATTTTTGTATAAACCACACAACACAATAAGCTGGAACTGTCATACTCGTGGTTTACCTTTCCTGTGAAATATAATACTTAATATCATACCTTTCCTTTCTGCAATAGGTTCTTCAGATCATTACTGATTGTCTTAAATGGTGGTCGACTCTCTGGATCATCTTCCCAACACTGCAGCATCATCTGATACCTTGAATTTGCCAAAAAATACACTTAAATTATTCAAATGTGGAAATACATACAATTTCAACTTTGTGTATCATATCAACTGTATTATCCCTGACACAAGAAATATACCAATGCAAATTGTGATACATAATGCTATAATAATTATCTAGCCGGTCAGTTGCCATCGGGCAAGCTCGGTGGCCCAAATGTTAAGACATCTGCATTTAGGGGGGCCGTGGGTTCGATGTTCCTCCAGAGTCGCCTATTGATTAGTTGTTGTTTTAATAGTCTTTTCGTTGTAAATAAACTAACTTACAATTCTTCTTGACAGTGTGGCGGTTTTGGCATACGGTATCCTGCCTGAAGATCACTGATCATATTATTGGCACTCATAGCAGGGTACGGACGGGCACCTACAAATAACGATATAATCGTTAGATGTCGTCATCGGGCAAGCTCATTGGTTGTGCATCCGTCAACTGTGTAATCAGATGGCGTGCACGGGTTGTAACAAGTGGACAAATATTGGGGGATGATTGCAATGGTCAATCCCACCATCTAAAATAATTCCGGTGGGGATATATACGCCAGAGCCCCTGATAAGGGCCTACACATAAGTGCCTCAAGTGTCCTACATACTCCCGGTGCCCTCCCACTGGAGGTGGTACAGGTTTGAGGTATATATAAGTCTTGTCGTTAGGGGCTCAATTATAGGCGACCACCGCACCTGAAGATCTGTTTCTCAGATAACAACCAACGAAAAAAGTACGGAGATTTGTTGTTAATTGTATTACTTTTTCGAAAAGAAAACAGTCCGTGCAATTTGGGGGATACAATGAGCCAGCGTGGTATCCTCACCAAGGGTAACAATTTCCCACAGAAGTACTCCGTAAGACCATACGTCACTCTCTGTTGTGTACACGTCATCAAGTACTGACTCCAGTGCCATCCAGCGTAGGGGCAACCGACCCTGTGTGAAGTTTAGTTGGTTAAAACAAAGCATTATTAGTTATTCACAATCATTAACAGGCAGATAAACCGAAATCCATTATTTGATGTTCAAGATATAACGTATTCTCTATATATATATATTTTGACCTTTTGGTCACGAAGTGGGTCGAAATAAACCAATTTATTGTATTCTATCCATTAAAAACCCTGCGCGCAGAGGCCCCAACATAAAAACGCGGTTCCACCGAGGTACTGTTTGAAAAAGTACATGGGGTTTGGGCATAATAATCATGTGGGGTGAGCACAATCCTTTATCGAAAATGGTAATTATAAGAATATAAATAGTTTGGGCCCTACCCAACAGTTTTTAGCAATTTTTTTTGTCCACAGACAATGAGGCAACATCTTACTAATTACAGATGGGCTTTCATCAGGCCCCCTATATCTACTATAACATGCAACAGCCGCCGGCTACAATCCCGCAACTCCCAATATCCAACACTACAACCCCCAACCCCCAGCCAACAATAACTATCCAATAACTAGATCAAAAGGTGCCGCCCACATTCCTGAAGGTCTGTTTTTGTTTACATTGAGCAGTGATAAGTTTATTTATTGTATTTATTTATTTGGACTTACACTTTTACAACAGTGGCACTCGGCCAAAAGGCGTCCGACATACATACACATAAATATTAATACAAAACACATTTAAAAGCAAATTAACAAGATATAACATGTGAGATGATACACTCTCAGTTTTGACGTCGTAGGTGTTGTCCAGAACAAGGGATGCACGCGCGACACCAAATCTGAGGGTGTACCATCAATCATATAGCTATCAATGACCATTGGAACCCAAGGTGATTTAAAATGAGTTCTCGAAAATATAGTAAAAATATAAAACATATATAAACAAAATTACAGCAACGAAGTATGCAAGAAGAGATTATTTACATTGTAGTCCGAATAATATCGGATCTCAATTTCCACGCACGCTTAACATATGATTTACAGAAAGTATCAAATAATGAATGAATTATATCGGCATTTTCTATATTACAGAATATACTTGAGGTGCTCCCAAGTCTGAGATGATATTTAACATCTAAGCTGCCGGATATAAAAAGCTCCCATATATCATAATATTCATTTGACATCAGATAGTTTTCTAACTTTGTATATTCTTCGGATCTAATATTATTAAGAGCATGACATGTAAACAAGAAGTGTCTAACATCTTCAATACCGGAGTTACATAGGTTGCACGTACCGTCATTATCTGCCGTCCAATTTCTAATTCTAATTAAGTGATAAGTGATAAGTAATAAGTGATTGCCTGCTAAGCCCCTTTGTATAGGAACAATTATGTGGCAATAGCCAGATGTCTGGGTTTTGACAGCGAAAATCTTGGAAATATTGCCAAATGGGGCTAAAGGGACTCTACCATCGTTTCTGGCTATGTCTGGATGGGGCACTTATGGAGAATGAAAACAATTGGCCAAGTGGCTTGAGCGAGTTGCAAATAATACTAGATTGGTCTATTCCTCAAATTTATTGTTTTAATTTATTTATTTATTTTTTACCTCTGACCCTCTTATATACACTCTGATGTTCATGACGTCTCGGGCGAGTCCAAAATCAGACACCTTACAAGTCATGTCTTCAGCCACAAGTACATTACGGGCAGCCAGGTCTCTATGGATACACTTTGGAACAAATGTGTAGATACGTGGGTTATAACAGGGATTTGAAAACATTAAATAATTTCGACCCTCTTGCATTCAAGACCTATATCATAAAACTTACCTGTATAAGTTTCAATCTCAATAATTGCTCACATATTTCCGAAAACGACAAAAACTCTTACATGATTTTTGATGATTTTAGGTTTTTAAAAACGTGCCGAACAGCAACTTTCCCGTAATTCCTATTTTTCTTACGAAATAGCACTTAAAGCCATACTTCAACGATAAGTTTACAAAAAGTTTGAGCCTTGTTTGTAATATACTAAGGTATTATTTCATTGTAAATATGATGTTATTACACTGATTGTTTCGTAATTTTTATTGAATTGTTTCGTAATTAAAATTGGGCACATTTTTTCAGTTTTTGAAAACCTTTCAACACTCCTGCCGTTGGTGGTGCACTTCCTTGTCACCCTGCATAGCCCTATCGCATAGTCAATACGAAATCAATACTGAAGCGCCAGCGGTGAAGACAACCAGCGAAAAACTCCCGGATGCATGTGAACGTCGTCAGTGGGAGTCGTGTGTATCATGAACGTCTGTTTACTTGAGGTGTCTATAGAAATGTACTGTTTTTTTTTACATTATTTTCAAATAAAGACAGTTAGTACGCCTAACTCATGTATTTTCTGTGGATGTACATGTAATATTGCCAAGAATTCTGCCACTATCAGACGTTGCAGCGGTTCGTGAATTGAAGATTTGCAGCGCCCTTTCTACCGAGGATTGTAGAGATTTTTCGTCAAACTTAAAAAGTTTACTTAATTCATGTCAGTCATAAAGTACACGGAGAGAGTACGGATATGTACATGTACATAATTCGTTCTCTACATGATTGATTTAAAGGTCCTTTTTTTCATTGTATTAAATAAAGTAGGCCTACTAGAACATATATTTGTCATTTGTAATTCTCCCCTCACGTTTATACCATAAAAATATTAATTTTTAAATTGAGGGGGTACTTTTCGACACGCCAAAATCCCCTCATTACCATGAAATTCGTGACGTACACTTAGGCAATTCCCGATCCGTGATCCACAGCACTTGCCCAAGTATGCGTCGAATACAACGCACCACTGCATGCAGAGTATTGCTAGAGAAAAAGTTTCCTACACTTTTCTGTTTGAAGCTTATTATTTTCGATAATGCCATCGAGGTGTGTCGCTGCAGGTTGCAGCAACACCCCCAAAGACAGTGTTAGTCTACACCGATTTCCATCTGATCCAAAATACAGACGTATTTGGACGGCTGACCAGAGCGAAGTCGTCGGGACCGACGGAACACCCATTCTTATAAAGTGCACACTTCGAGCAGACATGCTTTGAACGGGGCCTTCACAGCCAGTTCGGTATGGCTTATAAGACCATGCTGCTACCACATGCAATTCCAACAATATTCCTGGTAAGTGAGAAGGCTGGGAAGGCTCCAACGAAGAAGAGAGGTGTTTTTTAAAGCGAGAAAGACTGGGGGTAAGTGGCCATTTAGTTATACTCCCATGCATAACTCAGTCCACTTCCGTGCAAAACGACACCATGCTCACTGTTTCAGTGAGTATGCAGCGCTAAACACACGTCGGGCAAAAATTTAATAAATAAATTGTTTATCACCGGACGCAAGAATTTCATCAAACCATAAATATCGCGGCACCCGCTGCTATACAGGATTCTAGTCAGCCAATCGTTATCGGTGGTCGAAAGGTTAAGACGTCTGCACTAGTAAGCAGGAGGTCGTGGGTTCGAATCCCGCCCGAGTCGTTGGTTCGAATCCCGCCCGAGTCGGTGTGAACTTTTTTCCACAGACACTTGAAAAGCACTGAGTATGCACACGTCGGTATAGGGCAAAATTAAATCAATTGTTTATCACCGGACGCAAGAATTTCATCAAACCATAAACATTCAATATACTCCTGGCGATATATCACCCCTGGATCTGCTAATGGATGACATAGTATTTGATTGCAAACGAGGCCAAATGTTGCAAATGGTTAGTAATTTACTGATAATTAGCCTGAAATTTTACTTGCATGTTGGATGTCATGAACTCTAAAGCGATGTTTATATAATTGTCAATAGTAATAGTACACCTACATTACAAACTTTAACTAAGTGGCAAAACAGATTGGAATTGGAATTTGTAATTTATATGATTAATTTAAAATGGTGTAATTACTCACAAAGAAACTTTGAATGATGATAATTCTTTTATTTGAAAGTTGAAGGGACAGTATCGTCACAATCAACAGTGATAGTTTTATATTAACTTAGGTGACTGAAATGAATACCCACATGATAAGGTAATTTTTAGCATTACTGCTGCATAAAAACCAGTAAATTTCAGTCGATGCGTTCATCTTAAATTAGGACAACTATTCCATGCCCTGTTGAACGTCTTTTTTGATCGTGACGATACTGCCCCTTTAAGATAGTAATATACAAATGGAACAATTCATACACAAATTACACATGTATTTAAATTAATTCACTTATTCCTCTGTTCTGAACAAATTATTTTAAACTTTTGCATGAAATACAGTTTTCAGATCAAATAAGCAAGGGTGTAGCCATTTGACTTGGATTATGTGCAAAGATGGATAAAGTAAAATAGCTTACTACAAAAAGTTCATCAATAAGAAAACTTTTTTTTTTCATTCTCAGACCTGGAGAGGGGGGGGGGACTCATTGTGCCCCCTCCGTATTCTCTGTATTCAACAGCCGATTTTCATGAAACTTCGTAGGCATGTTCGGGTTGATGCGATCTATCGAATGAGGCTATGAAAACTTTCATAAGTCACCGTTAGGTGGCGCTATACCAATTTTGTGGAAATTTTACCTAATTTTTGGTAGCTTCCTTATCTTCAGTACAGGCAACAATGTGACAGCATTTAAAATACCACTAGAGGGCGCTATAAGCAATATTTTGGGTTACATTTTCCCAAAACATGATTTTTAAATACTTTGACCCAAACAATTGTTTTACCAAAAGTACAATAAAGGCATATATAAATAACATCTATGGTACTATTGATGACATACATTTATACATTAAGCAAAAAATTAAAATATTCTGGATTCCCAGAATGCATTGGTCACATGTGGTCACATGTAGTCACATGGTGCAATATTGTCCAGTTCAGAGTTTAAAAGTTACAACAAACCAAAAACCCATATTGAATGTTTAACAGTATCAAAAATCTAGTATTTATAAAAAGTGGAAATTCAATTGGACCTGTTCAAAAAAGACGGTTGTCATGGCAACCATGAACACCCATTATAATTGATTTTTGCCTGAGGGGGTCCCAAAGATTAGTTAGGAAAAGTCAGAAATTTCAGCGTGATCAAAGAAAGTGTTATGGAGATATTATAACAAATAGGAACATTGTGCCCCCCTCCAGGCCTGATAGGGTTAATTGCAAGAGGGAAAATTGAATACGTTGTAAAAACTCATTGGCATCTTATTTTGCAAACTAGTTTACTGGTAGATATGAAAATCCCTTATATTGTCCATTAGGGTCCACAACAAATGTGCGGATGACATCCATGATGCGTGACAGAAATGGCACTGTGTTGAACCTCCCCAGGTAGCCCCATCAACCCCTCACTACTTGCTGATAACCATCATGGTGATATCTCCTGCAAACTATTAAGTAAAACAATAAGTAAAAACATATTTTGTAATTAATGAAAAACATAATTAACTACAATATAGCCCATACATTGATACAAAGCCCATACACTGATTTTTTAGTACTATATTTTGTACACTGTACCAGGAGGGCAAGTGGGTGTTGTCTTTGTGTACATGAATGCATTGATTAAAAAAATACTTTTTTGGGGGCGGGGGACAGTTGGTCATTGAAAGTGAAGCAAATTTCTAGATGTCAACAAAGGGGTAAAATAGGTGTTTATTGTAAACATATCAATTTCTTTTAACAATTTTAAAACTACAAACAATACACTTACTGGTCACGTGTCCTTTTAATTGCATCTCTGGATAGCCTGATACTGGATGGAGATATGCATTTTCAAGAACACCGGATGGAGGCAGGCGGCTTCAACCAATCATGCAAAGCTAATCAGGGTTTGGGAGTTGAGGTCCTCTTTTGTCATATCCAGCGCTGTTATCTGTTTATATCCTGCAGATCCTGTTTGCCAATAATGGCTGGACACACAGTAACTACAGGATTACCTGTGAATAACAAAACAGGTATTCGAGGCTGCACAGGTAGACATTGGTAGTAGGGAGTGGGAGGTGGATCACTGAAGCTACACCCCATCCCCCAAAAATAAATATAATCAAAAACTGGTCAACTAGTATACGTTCAAACTCGTACTATTTTTTTGTCAACCCGTACAATTTACCAAATCGTAATCGTACCAGCTCGTACATAATTTGTTTTAAAGAAAGATGAAATACAGACGATATGTTCAAAATGTTTAGTACTTTGAAATAATTTTTTTTTTTAATGAACTTAAATAAGTGATGGTCTTTCTGGGTACGAGTTGACTCGAGGAACAGTTGACTTGATAACGAGTTGACTTGGGTAAGATTTTTGAGATACGAGTTGACCCCATACGAGATAACTTTTAACGATGGGTAAGATTTGACGATGGGGTGGCAAAGAATACCACAGGAGCAATTTAAGCTCCCCCAGTCCCTAAATCCAGTGACACTATCCCCAGTGCAAAATCCTACTAAATTAAAACACCAATTTTACTTGTGAAATTTTTGCAGATTTTTTTTTATTTTAATATTAATTCACTCATGCCCCATGTTGAATGAGAATTTAAAGTTGTTGTTGGGTAGATAGTTTATCCCCACTGAAGATGTGGGGCAATGTGGGCTAGGGACAAGTAAAACTTATCATCGATGTAACTACATGTAGAGTGTACATGGATCTATGGACATGTACAATGTACATGTACACATGTAATCATTTCGTAGACAAACATTCGCTGAGTACTTATCACTCTAAACAACAATAAACAGTTATATGTTAATGCATGATTTTGTTGTCACGATAATTCAATGATTGTATGGATTTACCATGGTGTACTAGGCAGTCGACCTCGTCGTTTTCGCCTGGTGGATCGTCGGACAGGATCGTTATAGTTCTGCCAGCGTCGAGTGGCTCAAATCGGTAAGGTTTCGGTATCACAAATCTCCGCCTAATCTCGCCCTCAGGAGGGCTCCCTCAAGCTTAAAATCACCATTACTAGTTAAAGGAAACACTTCTTATTCATCAACGCTGTATTCCGTCCATGATTCGCTAGTATCAGACATTTTGGAGCTTTTCCTTTCGTTAAATGGTCGCGATCGCTGTAACTTGCATTGTATAATACACGAACACAAGCAACCACTTCGCGGGGGTCTCCCACTAGGTACGTCATGAATGAAAAATGAATATATCCATGAGACTAATGACGCGGGGAGATTTTTCAAAACTCGCTGTGAAGGAGCCGCGGAACGCTGGTCAAACTGGTCATCTTTATTGAATGCTAACTTTAATTTTGTAATCATTATGATTACACGAATTAATTTGGGCGTAAATTAACTATGCCCAGTGCCATTCAAGTGTGGGTTTAACAGTTTCTCAGGATTATTCAAAAACAAATATTTTCAAATTTTTAGATGAAACGTACCTGGTGTAAAATGTATGCCGATGTTAAAATTAGTATGAATGCAGTTTCCTTATTTTATTTTATAAGTAACAACACAGTGTAATAAGCTAAATCTTTCACAGGTTGGTTATTTAATGTGTATCTTGATTCGAAGTGGTGTAAATGTCGGCAAGAGACAAAAACTGGTTCTACCTGTTGAGACGATATAAACGTCATTCCATCGGCCACATCCTTTGCGAACTTCATGAGATCTCGTGATGTGAGTGACTTACTGATACCATGTAGGTTACCGTATACCCGTCCACCCTTACTGCGACTGTCTTTAAGAAGGTCTTTAAGATTACCTCTTGATAGGTACTCTACGATGATGTACAGAGGGTCTAATGGAAGAAATTATGATCTATTATTCTCCTTCTGATCATAGATCACAAATATCACAGTGTGCATGCGCAAGCCGATTTACTTACAAAATGCCAAAATAAAGGTTTTGTCCTGATGACATCACCTCAGAATATTTAAATGTTGAATCAACAATTTGAAGAGTTCGGTCTTTGACAAATCTATATCAAGTTGGATTTAACTTTTGAGTGTTGAATTACCATTGATAAAGTTAGAGATAGACTTAACTTGACTCCATGTTAATCCAAGGCTTTCTTTGAGCTAAATTTCACTTTATAAGAGTTGTCATTCACCAAACTCTTAAAAGGTTGATTCAACACTTTAGTTTTAAGAGTATGTCTGTCACAGACAACTGTACAGATTCGGCCTCAATTTAACTCTGGAGGCTTTTTTTTGTAGAACAAGTGATGTTATATCAATGTGACATGGTCTATACATTTAACTATTAACGTAACTAAGACATACAAAAGCACGTTTTTATGTAGCCAAGGTGTTTGTGTGGGATATTGTTTGAGCACGAGTGATTAGATAAATTGTGTCATTAGTTGGTTGAAAAGTAGGCCCACACTTATCTACCTTGCTCAACACATGAGCCGAGGAGTCTGACAACGTTGCAGTGATCGGGCAGTTTCTTCATCAAATCCAACTCTCTGATCATGTCATCTTTTTCGCCTGGACCCGCCCCCTCTATGAATAGACATTAAAATCAAATTACACAATTGTATTTACAATATACATAAACTTGTATATGGAAGGCACTTGGTAAACTTGATAACTCACAGCGACCACTAGGCATGTTGTAAACATTTCGTGTGAATACTATGACGTCAATTTGTTTCATATAGCCGCGATTTGCAATGAACAAATAAAGATCATTTTCTCTGGCGACCATTATTTTTTCCGATTCAATTTACCAGTTTACTTGTTTGTATTTTCTTTTTAAATTCCACTGGTCTGATTAGTTACCACTGAAAATAAATGTTAAATTTCTGAATTGCGTTAATTATGCATGGAGCCGATATCCCAGTAATTTGCACATATGCAAATGTATCAATGATAATTAACAAAATTTGTGGAACCATATGAGAGGAAAAATTGATGAAAAAACATGTTTTAACGGTGTACATATCGCAATGTTGAACTGAGAGGAGCTTCAGATGTGAATATCTCAAAACATTGCAGTCCGTGTTTTTCGACAAGTCCTGTGACGATTAATTCTTGTTGTATATTTAACGAAACTGATTCCCACCTTTGAGCGTTTTAACGGCTACCAATGTGACCTTTGACCTCTCTATGATTCCCTTGGCTTCAGCTAGGAGAACCTGACCGAAGGCACCGTGTCCAAGCTCCTTCTCAATGCGCAGATGATCTCGAGGAAAAGCCTTGTTCGCGTTGGGTAAATTAGCATATGTCGTGCTTTCTTGATCCTGATTGGTTGGTTGTAGGATATTCATTTCTGAAATGGTGAACAAATATGTGTTAAACAAGATTAATACACATTTTTTGATGAAAATAAATGCCTATAATATGGTTAATTTTAGTTGTTGTTGTTGTTGTTGTTGTTGTTGTTGTTGTTGTTGTTGTTTGTTTTGTTTTTGTTTTGTTTTGTTTTTTCGGGGGGGTGGGGGGGAGTCTCATAAATTACCGTATACGAGCGAAAAATAATGCTTAGAACGAAACATAAATTACAGCTCTGAGAATTTTCTTGCGGTGGGACCCGGCTATAGCATTGTAAGCTGCTTACAAATAATGCAGCTATAAGGTATTATACACTATTGGTAAAATGTCTGTAAATGAATCGATACTTTATAAGAATCAAGAGATAATTATGTACAGAAACCAGTGAAATTTTCAGCTTATTTCCTTGTGTCGTTACAGATGGGCCAATGTGTCATTTTTCTGGATTTTATTTTCCATCGGAACATTGACAATGTTCTATTAGAAAAATAAGCGTCGGAAGCTTCTCCAAATGAATTGACGACGGGACCCACCATAAATCACTTTTGTACAATGTTATTGTAAAAACCATGTTAGTCTCAAATATTTTGAGACTAATTATGTCATTTTAAAGCATTGGCATTCTTTATTTTTTCAAAGAATTAGATTACATTGATTAGGTTAGATTAGATTGCATCTATTGTCCACATTTAAAAAACACAGACGTTCAATTTCCACTGGCACTGTACATAGCATAAAATACAGCAACCATCCCATTAGAATAGCAATTATTGTCCAATGGAAAGGAATAATTATTTATTACCGGAAATAGCGAAAACACAACATAAAACGCATTCAAATCATTTGTATTCATTCTAATGTGAAAAAGAATAATAAGCTGATAATTTATTCTCGATTTCTGAAAAATGACAACATGTCAAACGAAATAATTTATCATGATGTTTAGTACCATCACAAATCCAGGTTAGGCTTTAGATTTTGCCCAATTTCCTATTAGTAATGAACAATGGTGTTAGCCCCCTTAAATCGCTTATGTAAGTAAAAATAAATACGTATCTCACCTATGACATTGTCGCAGACAACATTTGTGTCTGCAGTTTGTGTTTGTCCTTTACGGCTCTTATGTTTTCTATTAACATAAAACAAATCATCTGGTATTATTTATTTAGATGAAAACAACAATGTGTAATTATAATGCAGAGAAATGTTATTGTTTGTATAAGTAAGTGTTGTCTTTATTCTCAGCACCTTGACTCGACACATCTGTACATTCTGCCAAATTCTTCAGAAAACCATAACCGGACTCCTTCATCTGTCTTTAATGTTATCAATACAGCAATCATCTTTACATTCCACTCTTCAGTCAATCCACTCTTCTGTAATTCCGTATGTCCACTGGAATCTCTCATGAGATGGCCTGCAGGTGCAAGTTTTCTTCATGTGATATATTAAGTTTCATGAATTTCCCATTCCATGCAGGACTTCTTAATAATATTTCCCTTTTCAAATTAAAACAGCAGTTCTCTAATAGAACCAAAAGCTGCGCAAATAACTTCTAGTAATATTACACAACAATACATTACCGGTCATAAAATGTAACTTACACTTGTGACAGCTTATTTCCCTCTTCTGGAATCAAACAAAAGAAATACAAATCTTATTTATTTCATATGTTTAAATAAGTATAGACAAGCGACTATATTGGATGTTAGAACGATTTTGGAACTGTGATAGTGTATATAGTTTTAGTAGGTTTGTGTTAAACAGCGGTCCCACCGGTCCAACACAATATGTTACTTCGTGGGACCTGTGACGAAGCTACAATGTCACGAAGTTTTGATGCTGGACGTGTGCTACTTTCTTAATTTAACTAATTAGGAAAAACTAAACTTGTGAGAAAGTGAAGATTTGCGTTTTAACGAACTGACAGAAAATACGCTGCAGAAAATACACTTTGAACGCCGCGGCCGACAAAACAACGTTTTCATGTGAAAACACAGCACGCTATGGTATTGCGTTTTCACGAAGTAACACAATATTTACATAGTAAACTGCGTGTCACTTTGTGAAAACGCAAACAAGGTTTTTTGTACAGTTTTCGTTTTTACAAATTAACACAAACATTATAGTATTTTTAGTGGTTAATTGATTGTATATTAAAACGTCAGAGAGTCCAAAATAACATATTTCCATAATTCGAAAGTTCTATAGAGACCACAAAGTAACAACATAATAGCATAATAAACAGCAACCATCCCATTAGAATAGCAATTATTGTCCAATGGAAAGGAATAATTATTTATTACCGGAAATAGCGAAAACACAACATAAAATGTATTCACATAATTTGTATTCATTCTAATGTGAAAAAGAATAATAAGCTGATAATTTATTCTCGATTTCTGAAAAATGACAACATGTCAAACGAAATAATTTATCATGATGTTTAGTACCATCACAAATCCAGGTTAGGCTTTAGATTTTTCCCAATTTCCTATTAGTAATGAACAATGGTGTTAGCCCCCTTAAATCGCTTCTGTAATTAAAAAAACAAATACTTATCTCACCTATGACATTGTCGTAGACAACATTTGTGTCTGCAGTTTGTGTTTGTCCTTTACGGCTGTTATGTTTTCTATTAACATAAAACAAATCATCTGGTATTATTTATTTAGATGAAAACAAAAATGTGTAATTATAATGCAGAGAAATGTTATTGTTTGTATAAGTAAGTGCTGTCTTTATTCTCAGCACCTTGACTCGACACATCTGTCATTCTGCCAAACTCTTCAGAAAACCATAACCGGACTCCTTCATCCGTCTATGTTATCAATCCAGCAATCATCTTTACATTCCACTCTTCAGTCAATCCACTCTTCTGTAATTCCGTATGTCCACTGGAACCTCTCATGAGATGGCCTGCATGTGCAAGTTTTCTTCATGTGATATATTAAGTTTCATGAATTTCCCATTCCATGCAGGACTTCTTAATAATATTTCCCTTTTAAAATTAAAACAGCAGTTCCATAATACAACCAAAACCTGCGCAAATAACTTCTAGTAATATTACACAACAATACATTACCGGGCATAAAATGTAACTTACACTTGTGACAGCTTATTTCCCTCTTCTGGAATCAAACAAAAGAAATACAAATCTTATTTATTTCATATGTTTAAATAAGTATTGACAAGCGACTATATTGGATGTTAGAACGATTTTGGAACTGTGATAGTGTATATAGTTTTAGTAGGTTTGTGTTAAACAGCGGTCCCACTGGTCCAACACAATATGTTACTTCGTGGGACCTGTGACGAAGCTACAATGTCACCAAGTGTTGATGCTGGACGTGTGCTACTTTCTTACTTTGACTAATTAGGAAAAACTAAACTTGTGAGAATGTGAAGATTTGGGTTTTCACGAACTGACAGTAAATACACTGCAGAAAATACACTTTAAACGCCGCGGCCGACAAAATAAAACGTTTTCATGTGAAAACACAGCACGCCGTGGTATTGCGTTTTCACGAAGTAACACAATATTTACATAGTAAACTGCGTGTCACTTTGTGAAAACGCAAACAAGGTTTTTTGTGCAGTTTTCGTTTTTACAAATTAACACAAACATTATAGTGTTGTTAGTGGTTAATTGATTAGTATATTAAAACGTCAGAGAGTCCAAAATAACATATTTCCATAATTCGAATGTTCTATAGAGACCACAAAAAACAACAAATCAAAAATATTATTTTTTGATGAAGAAACGTGTGTTTCAAAAAGAGACTAACTTCAAACGCCGTTTTCTTCAAATATAAATTTTGTCTAGAGGGCAAGTTTGTGTGACTTCATGAGATCAGTGAGGCCTTTATCAATGGTAAATATATATGACATAATAACTAGATCATACGCGTATATACGTATTCTGTTCTGAGTATATGCGCGTCCAATCTAGTTAATTTATTATTATGATATGAAATAATGTGTTCGTCTATGTTTTACTTTATATTCTATACTATGGAGGAATTTTGGGCATGCGTAAAGCTACTGTACGCTTAACACGACGCACCTTAGGCTGTCATACCCATTAACTGGCATCTAAACTCATGCGGCCTCAACTGCTCATGCACGTAGCGGATGTTCAAATCATCTTCATCTGGGTAATCTGAAACAGTTTCCAAAATTCTTACCTTCAAATCGACTTTTGATTCTTCTTCTGATAAAGATTCCAAGTACGATTATGGCTGTTATAAGCAGAATAACACCGACAATGACACCAGCGATGACACAAACATTGACACCAGCGATGACACAAACATTGACACCTGGCAACGACGGTGGGGGCGGCTGTGATACTTGAACTTTAAGTAAACACAAATATATATATATATATATATATATATATATATATATATATATATATATATATATATATATATATATTTGTGTATAGTAAAGTATTACGGTATTACCTATTATCAAAGTGATGATCTACTTTATATATATATATATATATATATATATATATATATATATATATATATATATATATATATATATATATATATATATATATTGAGCTTAACTAAACTGAAATGTGAAATGCCAGCGTGTCATACGATTACATGCCAAATAATTCAATACTTTTGCCGCATCGTTTTTCCTTTGTATACAGAAAATAACGTTGAGTGAAATTTGTCGTTATGCGGGATTACCCGTAAATTTAACTTTAAGTTACAATTGCAGTCAAAGTGACAACTTACTTGTTTCGTTGAGAAACAATTCATGCGAGTCTTTCCCTCCGATTCCATTGGAGCTGTTGCATGTATACACTCCATAGTCAACCTGAGCGCTCACTCCCTTGACGGTCAATTTGCTGGTGATCACATCTCCATATAGGCCACCATCATCTACTTGTGTGTACACGTATGTGTTTTCCACCAGATACTTTTCAGTATTTGCACCACTAGTTATCCTTGAGTTATTTGGATTATACCATATCAAGTCAGGTACAGGATTGCCTTTAGCAATGCAGATCAGGACTGCATCTTCACCATTCTTAACAACGACCACATTATTGTCTGCCTTGTTAGTGATACTAGTCTCATCTGTATATATATTAACAGACAATATTAAGCAACGATTCAAAACCAGAATGCTACAATGTGCATAAACCTTTCAAGACATTTCTGGATACACAGAGAGATATAAGGCTGAATTTCATAATGTCAAGAACGACAATTTTATTTACTTGATGTAAACAAACACGACTAATTAAACATATACTGTATACACATTTCCTGTATTTTTTTATATTTTTTTAAATTAAAGTATTAAATGCGTGTCTTTTAAACAAAACAAGAAGTAGGGGCTGCATTGTGATGTGATCGGTACTTACATTGGACATCAATAGGACCCAATGACCCTTCTGGCAATGGTCGAGTTGTCCATGAATCATTATGTGCAGTACACTTGATGATGTTATTATTGTCATATCTCGTAGGTGTAAACTCAATCTGACTGCTGAGCGTGTAGCGTTCACTTGATCCTGATGGGGCTGCTGTGGTATCAGACAAAGGCATGATAGGTGTATCTCCGTTGAACCAATACAAGCTCCGGTAATAATCAGGATACCCCATATCTGCCATGCATGTCAAGGTAGTCGGCACATTTTCATTCATCTGTGAACTACCAATTATCACAGGGGTATCAGGGGGACCTGCAGAATATTAAAGTTCTTGTTATCACGAATGTCTTTGCTATCACTTTTATATTAAATTTCTATAAACAGTTGTATGTCACTAGCTATTACATGTAATTTTAAGACACGGTAGCCAACTACTAATTAATTCAAAGGGTGGAATATTTATGCAATGTGCTGAATCGAGAAACACGTCCACAGTTTGATTGTCCTTAAGTTAAGTTTATTATTTTTGTTGGGATTATACAAATATCTAGTAAGGATTCCTTCTGATGTTCTAGATTTATATAAAACCCAATAAACAACACTTGTTTCCACCTCCATAATGTCCTTACATGTGCATGTATTGTATAAATGCGAATTTGATGTTGGAAATAACTTATACGTATACAATTAAGTATACATTGTGTATTATACACAGATTCAAATGAAACTAGAGGTTAAGCTTTTGATGAAAACGCTGACACGGGCTTCGGATGTATTGATAATATTGGTCACTGATGTCACTAGTTCTGTGTTTAGTGTTAAGAAAGCTATGATATATTGAAATATACTGAAAAGGGGCATTAACTGTAATCATTGTATACAAAAGTTGCATGCATTGTGTGTTCCTTAGGCGTCCAAGTAGTACTAACTCGGTCCAAACGTAATTTTAGGCAAGACCCGATCGACTGGACAGGTTGGTAGATGAGATGAGGTGTTTGTTATTGTTCGAATGTAATGGGCACTAGCTCAGAAGTAAATGAGCAATGGAAAAAAGTGTGCTGTCACCTCTGTAAATAAATGATAAGTTGACATTACTGTTTGCAGTATTATATTGTACAGATATTAGCACAATATGACAATAATTTGGGTGTAAATATTGGTTGGTTTATTTAGGAAGTAAATACTTAAGGTGACAGTATTGTTTGCAGTGTGTTTTGTGTAGATACTAGTACAAAATTGCAAGAAAGTGTTCGATGAAAACAAACACAGGTGTTTCGGTTACATGTATATTGATATGCAGTGCTGCCGTGAAATAATAATAGTAAAACTAAGAATATTAGTAATAAATGTGGATAGCGAGGACAGAGGTCTGTACCTAGAATTAGGGAACACATTTTAAATGATCTGGAGGTGTATAGGGAATTAGGCAATTATTGCATGTAATGTTGAATTAACGTTTTCATGTAACGAATATCCGTTATATGTATTGCGTCGGTTCACTTCTTCAAAAATCACTGATTTGTATTGTTACAACAACCATGACACTTTCACAAGCACAAACTTTCCAGTAAATCATACCATACTGCATGTTCAAAGTGGAATGCGTATTTAAACAAGAGCTTACTTTTGCAGCATATAACAATAAAATCAGAGATTTTCATGATAACATTTTCGGTCATATTTACACATCCCTTAATATTTGTAGCGGTTAAACTGATGATTCCACTTTCACAAGCACTAACTTTCCAGTAAATCATATCATTTCAGTTTCAATATTCTTCTATAGGACTATTTTTTTCAAAAGACCAGTTATACGCCACAGTCATACCATTTCACAATGCTTTTGTTTCAATGTTCTTTTTCGAACAAAATAAAATGAAGCTCATTTTTTAAGATCAACGTTGCTTCAACGTTCACGCATATATTTAATTGAACGTAATATCAATCTAACGTTGAATTAACGTTTGCATGTAACATTAACGTAACGTTAAGGGCAAATCCTTAATATTTGTATCTAGTAATACCAGTGGATAAACTGATATTTCCACTTTCACAAGTACTTACTGATGCTATAAGCTTGGGCGATATCGATTTTTTTCATCCACGATATATCAGCAAATATATATCGCAATTTTCAATAATATCGCGATTAATTGTTCATTCATGCATGATTGCTTTAGAGCCGATAACCACAGGTATGTACCCCTCTACAAGCGTCACAATAAATCGCAAAATCGTTTGCAGAGCGCGTATGTAATTCTGAAGTCGTTCGCTGTTGTTTCTTACTTCCAAAAGCTGAAAAAGACTGTTCTAATTTTGTTTCCATGGAATTTCTGACTTGACTCATAATGTCGATTAGTTTTGTAATTGTGATATATATTTTTTATCGCGATTTGCCGATAACTTAAACATGTTCTCGATATCATAATCGAATAAAAAGGTATCACGATATTCGATATTATCGTGCTATCGCCCAAGATTAACTGATGCTTGCATGTAACGTTAAAGTAATGTTACGGTGTAACGTTAAAGTAACATTAAAGGCAAATGTTAATGCAACGTTGTTTCAACGTACATGTGCTATCTGGCCATCCCTTAAAGTGGTTACAGTGATATTTTCACTTTCACAAGCACCAACTTTCCAGTAAATCATACTATTTCACTATGACTTTTTTTTAATTATTACAACAAGCCTTTGACCTATAAATACAATTTCACAAACACTAACTTTCCAGCATGTGCTATCTGTTATAATTTGTATCTAGTAATATTAGTGGTTAAACTGATATTTCCTCTTTTACAAGCACTAACTTGCATGTAACGATATGATGCATGTTTTGATTTATATTGTGAAAATCTCGTGTACCGAGTTTTGTGTAAGTCGAGTTGTCACAAGGCTCGAGTTGTGTTTGTTAACATCACATTTTTGGGTAAAGCACATGACAAAAAATACTGACATTAAAAGATGGAATTGTTAGGTTTTAGGTTGTAAATTATTCTCAACTGTGTCTAAAACATCATGAAATTTATGTTAAAAATGCATTTTTTTCGTAGATTTAATCTAGCGTGTGTAGTAATGCGTCGGTTCAAATTCTTGCATACACCTTTTCGCCCTGGGTACAAAGCATATGCGTTCTCGCCCAAAATCTTCGCCCGACACTTCTTCTCGTGTAACGTTATGCGTTCTCGCCAATCTATACGTCCAGCAGATGTTAATAATATAAAATAATATTTAGTGACGTTACGACGTAATTAGTTTTAGAAACTAATAAGTCACATTACATGTTTTAACATGGTGCATGTTTATATGTATGCGAAAATGCTAAGTGCTGACAACGTGGGTCGAGTTTTGTTTAGATCGAGTTGTCACAAGGGTCGAGATGTCTTAATACCTTCGTATTTTGACATTTTCCGATTTTTTTTCAACGGAGTTTGGGTCTCAAAATGTTCAGTTTTATAGCATATAGCAGTTTGGTGAACAAAAATTACACATTAGATAGTTTATTATTTACTTATTACCTCAATAAAGTATCACAATTTCATCCAGCGGCGTAGCCACGGGAGGATCGGGGACGTGCCCCCCACAAATTTCCAGTGCCCCCCCCCAGGTGCCCCCCCACGAAAAACCCTCATAGTGCCCCCCAAAACAGAAAAGAAAAGGTAAAAAGGTAAAAACCCATACCCCCTACCCCCCCCCCCCCCCCACTGAAAAAGTCCTGGCTATACCGCTGATTTCATCTGACGACGATTCAGCCATTTCTATGTGATTTTCCAGTGTGGGCAATATAAGTGCAGACATGTGAATATGGCTATCATTTCCCAAGACTTGTCTTTGTTTACGAAGCAGAAACCGCAAGGGAATAATTAATTAAGTACTGTGTGGCGCGAGCTGTTCACTTGAAAATCAAGTTATGAAGAAAAAGGTTCAAAAATGTTGGCACGGGGTTGACAAAATCACAGGTCACAGGTGGTCGCAACTAATTTGCTGAAAGGTTCAACTTCAAGGAAATATGAGAATTTAGGCGGAAATCGGCGGGAATTTCTAGTTCCACCATAGCGGAACAAAAAAAAGCTATAATTCCTCGGTTTTTACTGATGAAATCAAAAAGCTAATTTACAATCGACTTAATTTAGATTGTAGTATTTGGGTTGTGCAACTTATTATTAGATGTTTATTTATTGTGTACGTTGCTGTTGTATATAATAATAACTTATAATTTATAAACTTTTATGTATTTGCATTTTTACAGCTGTACAAAGGATGTCAAATTTAATGTGTGTCGCATGACGAATAAATTGAATTGAATTGAACTGATATAGGGTTTCCCGGTCAATTTCGGCAAATAAGCAGCCAATTGACCAGGAAAACCTCCGTTGAAATTTTGTCTATACAGGATATTTAATACATTTAAATATGTTAAAAAACGATTTGACAACTGTGAGCCGGCCCGGTGAAATCGAGCAAAAACAATCGCATATGTGTTGTGACTTGACACAGAGAGCCTCGGTTTCAATGCGGAAGTGCGCAGACGGGGTCAATTTGAAATTCGTCTATACTCCACATATTTACAGCAAACAGGAAGGACACAAGGCATATAACTGAGCATTGCCCCCAGAACGACCAGGGAAGGCCAACTCTCCTCTGCAAAAGATGACCAAATCGAACACACCAGAACACACCAACTCACCAACCCTCTCACAAGCTCTTGATGGCAACACTCCTGACAACATAGCCAGCTGTCCTTCTGCCTCAACCCAAAATATTTAAACTCAAGATTCCGTGAACATAATAATAATAATAATAAAGATTTTTCAGCGCGCACATATCCACCCTGCTGGGCGACAATGAGACGGATGACGCAATGTCGGTCATCTCCGAGACCAGCTCACAACCCAACGAAATAGACGGCAAAGAGGGCGACTTGTCACTCCCCGCAGGGCCACTCACCAATAAAGAAATGATCGACTTCCTAAAGCACGTAAAAGACCCGGCGACATAGCTAAAACGTTCACCAGTAATCTACCTGAGCTCATCAAACAACTGAAACCCCTGAGTACTTCCCCACTCCTCAACAGAAACATGCAAATGAGAATACGTAAATTAATTCATACTTTGGATTCAGATGATAAGTCACGCCTGATCCCCAAATGAAACAATATTTTATATTTGTTCATGTCATCATGGCGCTTTCTCTCGTAACAATTAATATGGGAGGATGTTCCAGCCCGATCAAGAATGCAATATTCCAGCAATTCTCAAAGCATTCCCTGATATTATTTTCCAACAAGAAATAAATAATTTACCAGCCGCCTCCTCTGTGTGGAAGTGCTGGCCTTATGAAATAAATAGTAAGCCTGGGATCACTCGAGGATCAGGCGTGGCCACTCTGACCAAACCCAGTATCTCTGTTTTAAATACTGCTGTTATTTTTCAAAGCTACGCTCTGTATGTAGAAATAGAACACGATTCTAATAAATTTCATTTATATAATTTGCTTATTCCCCAGGAAGACGTAGAGGCGGGACAACTTTTTGAAACTCTGGAGCGCCACTGTGCACAACATGATCGAGGTGATATTATCATAGGGGTCGATTTCAATTGCACCACCAATCTCTCCATTGATGGTCTCGGTATATCCTGTGAAAAACGTCACAAAATAGCAATCTCCCTTCTCAATTTGATTAGCAAGTATTCCCTGTGTGATATCTGGCGTGAACGTAACCCTGACCAAAGAAAATACACCTGGTTTAGAACCAATAACACTATTACGGGAACTATGTCCAAAGCTAGACTTGATTGTATATACTTACCTTCTCGTTTAGCTCCCGCCGTTACGAAATGTAATGTAACACCCTGTTCTCTGTCTGACCATAGTGCAGTCAATGTCACCTGTAATTTTGCCTCCCAGCACCACAAAGGGAGTGCCTATTGGCACTTCAACAATTCTCTCCTCCAAGATGAAAATTACAAAAAATAAATTATCTCTTTTCTGGTCTGAATGGCAGACAGAAATCGTTTCTTACCATGATATACGCATTTGGTGGGACATGGGAAAGGCCCATATCAAAAATATTACCAAGACTTACAGAAAAACTGTGCTCAGGAAAAACGCATCGTCATTCAAAAAATACAAACAGATATTGACAACCTCCAATCTTCTCCTAACCTCACGCCAGATATGACTCAATTTCTATCTGAACAAAGAAATTCTTTAAACAAAATTTACAAACACGAAGTACAAGGAGCCCTCGTCCGTTCTCGTTTCCAATACGAGAACGAAAGCGACTCCAGTTCTACTTTCTTTTTCAACCTAGAATAACAAAAATCTTCTGCCAAAACTCACCGCAGAATTCGTTTGAGTGACGGCACACTAACAGAGGAACCGGCCGAAATACGAAACCACATCCACACCTTTTACAAAAACCTCGTCTTCGCATGTTCCCACTTCCAAAATAGCTCAAAATTACCTCCTAAAAGACATACCTTCTCTAGACCCCACCGATTCCAAATCTTACGAAAAACCCATCTCGATAGATGAACTCGACCAAGCAGTCAAACATCTCAACAAAAACAAAACTCCCGGTCTAGATGGCCTCACCAGTGAATTTTACCAATGTTTTTGGCCCTTCCTCAAAGACGACCTTCTTAAAGTCCTCCAGAAATGTATCAGCTCGAATGCTCTGCCCGTTTCGTGCAGGAGCGCAGTAATAACTCTCCTACCCAAACAAGGCGATCTATTCGAGATTTCGAATTGGCGGCTGGTTTCTCTGCTCAATACAGATTATAAAATTATAGCCAAAACTCTTGCTAACAGACTAAAAACTGTAATCGGTGACGTCATCCACCTCGATCAATATTATGCCGTCCTTGGGCGCTCCATCCAAGATAACATAAGTGTCATCAGAGACAGTCTGATGTACACCAATCATTCTGACCTGCTTCTCGCCTTATGTAACCTAGATCAAAAGAAGGCCTTCGATAGCATAGATCATGATTACTTGTTCAAAACATTACAAGAAATGGGGTTCGGCGAATATTTTATTTCCCTCATCCGACTCCTATACACTAACGCCGAAAGTACGGTTAAAGTTCAATCTTCTCTAACAGCCCCTCTTCCTTTCGAGAGGGGTATCCGACAAGGATGTCCCCTCTCCGGGCTATTATATTCGATTGCTATCGAACCCCTTCTTCACACCATTAGACGTAATATGTCCAGGTATGGCCTAATTTTACCTGGATCTGATGTTTTAACCGTCTCTGCGTATGCAGATGACGTCACAGTATTTATAACTTCCGACCAAGGTTTTAAAGTTATAGACGATATTTACACAATTTACTGCCGTGCCTCATCTGCACGTTTAAACCTTAACAAATGTCAAGGGTTATGGGCTGGGTCGCGGGTTAAGCAGATCCGATTACCCACTGAATTTCAAATGGAATAATAAGGATCTGAAATTTCTTGGAGTTCATCTAGGTAACACAGAATCCTCCCGCCAAAAAAACTGGAAAATGTGTAAAGAAAATTTTAACCACACACTCTTGAGGTGGAGTGGTTTAGCTAAAACCATGTCCTTTAAAAGGAAAATTATCATTGCCAATCAAATTGCCGCTTCACAACTGCTTCATTTTCTCGCTGTCTTGCCCCCACCAGAACACGTTCTAGTTGAACTCCAAGAAATTCTCATAAACTTTGTCTGGTCACAAAAACGCCACTGGCTGAACAGGCAAGTCATGTTCCAGTCTCCCGAAAAGGGAGGCATGGGATTGGTTTGTCTGAAGACTCGTGTGTTTTCATATAGATTTGCTTTACTTCAACGCTTCTTATGTAAAAATAATCATCCTGCCTATTTCTTTCTTGTTCATTATTTTCACAATTACTGTAATCTAGGTCTTGATGTTCAATTATTATATACACATCTGGAACCAAAATCTTTCACCAGTCTCCCTGTTTTTCATGCAGAAGTTCTCAATGCATGAGTCACTTTTAAAGCCACCACAAGCATACCACCTGAATCCATTGACTACATAAGAAAACTGCCTATCAATAGTATTTTCTTGAGTAGTCATGGAAAAAAAATGTCTCTCCGGTCGACTCCTGTCGTTAGGTTTAACATTAATAGGTCAACTCCTTGACAGCGACAGGTCGTGGCTCTCAGCCACAGATATTCAACTTGATAAACGGGCAGGATTACGCCCACTTTCTTTCAGAGCTCTAGAAATTGAGCTATCTACCATCAGAAGGACCCTTAACGAAATCTTCCCCAAACTTTTCAACTTCAAAGGCGCAATCAAATTTCCTACCAAAACAATCACGAACTGCATTCAATCAGAAGACCCAATACCAGATATTTACATCAATAATAGTATCAGTATGACCAACGTTTCACCTAAACACTTGTATAACATCTTCAACACAAAACTCAATAATCTACCAGACAAACAACACACTCCCTGGCACAGAGACATTTTACAACCACAAACAACAATCCCATGGAAAAATATCTAGAAACGTCCTACATCCAAAAAAAGAAGGAGACGTGCAATACAGACTACTTCATAAAATTCTACCCTCACAAGAAGTTCTTCATCACATCGATCACACTATCCCCAAAACATGCGGCTGGTGCGGCCCATCTACAAAACGAACACTTTTACACCTCTTTTTTAAATGTCATTCAATTCAACCCGCTCTAAATCTGCTTCACCGACATAAAACAATTATTGCCTCACCTCCAACTTGATTTTGAAATTTACTGGGGTTTGATCCACCACGGCAGGGGCCGACCGAGAGAGAATGTTAATCTATCAAATGATTTAATTGTCAGTTTAAAATCTACTGTATACTGGTTGTATGTTCATGCTAATTTCAAAAATCCCCTAGAAGTATGGACATACCGTATCAAGAGTAACATTATTATAGAATACAGATATTTTCAATTGAAGAATAATCATAACCTTTTTCTCGAAAATGGGGTCCGAACAACACCCTTTTTGATCTTTCCGACCATGTTTTATCATGGAAAATATAATAATGTACTATATTTCACGTTAGCTTAAAATTTCTCATGATATTGCTGATTCTGGTGTAATTCTATGTATTCATCACTATTTTACCGGTTTTTCTATGTACTCTGTTTACAAATGTAATGTTTTCCGTTTAAAATTTTAATTCTGTAAATGTGTCAATATTGAGAAGTAAATAAAGTATTATCTTGGAAAAGTCAAAGTCATTCATTCATTCATTCATACATTTTGTTTAGTTATTGCTTTGTTTAGTTTTTGCAATGTTGTAATAAAAACGATAAGGTTCGGCGAGATTAGCTTGTCGGGGTAGGCGATAATAAACACTCCCATTTTCTTTTGGCCGTAAAGTGATAAGCGCTAACTGTTATGAACTTACTTATACTGAAGAAACATGTCATGCTTGCATCCTCGTAGTGACCACAGTCGTGCACATCCCAGCCTGCATGTGGACATTCCTGTAGACTAGATTCATTACCAACACAGGCTGTGTCGTCCAAGTGTATCGGCCCTGTGCCTTGACCAAAGTATGCGTGACTCCAGACCTGAATTGCGTACTGGTATCCCAGTTGACGACAAGCAACGTTGGCGTCTCTAATGTCCCAATCGTCATCACACACGGTACCCCACTGACCGTCATAATACACTTCGACCCTTCCCTCGTAAGGTCCTGCACCGTTCCCTAGACGTATTAACGGATCTTAGAATTGAAAAAAAAAAAAAAAAAAGTGTTAGCACACGAGTATGGTGAATATGAGTGGTCATGAAACATCTTCAAATGTGATTATTTTCTACGCGATGTTGTGGAAGGTTGTGCGGAGGGACATACCTTTTGGTAGTCTTGGTTCAAGAATGTGTGTTTGTATGTTTTTGATACACGATCCGTATCTGCACGCCGCGCGAGGGCGTTACACGAATCGCTAACACTGACCGTCATGATACACTTCGACCCTTCACCCGTAAGGTCCTGCACCGTTCACTAGACGTATTAACGAATCTTAGAATTGATAAATAATAAAACAAATGTTAGCACACAAGTATGGTGAATTTTAAATTTAAACAAATATTTAAAAAATAAATTAAAAAAACATTTTAAACCGACATGAGAAAACATTTTGAATTGCTTTATGTATTTGTTTGCAGTTTTGAAAATAAAAACGAAAAAGTTCGGTGAGGTTATCTTGTCGGGGTAGGTAATAGTAAACACGCCCGTTTTTTGGCCGTAAAGTGATAAGCGCTGACTGTTATGAACTTACTTGTACTGAAGAAACATTCCATGCCTATATCCTCGAAGTGATCGCAGTTATGCACACCCCAACCTGCATGTTGACATTCCTGTAGACTATATTCATTACCAACACAGGCTATTTCGTCCAAGTGTATCGGGCCTGTGCCTTCACCAAAGTGTATCGGGACTGTGCCTTCACCAAAGTGTATCGGGCCTGTGTCTGCACCAAAGTATGCTTGACTCCAGACCTGAATTGCGTGCTGGTAGCCCAGTTGACGACACGCAACGTTGGCATCTCTAATGTCCCAATCGAAACCACACACGGTACCCCACTGACCGTCATGATACACTTCGACCCTTCCCTGGTAAGGTCCTGCACCGTTCACTAGACGTATTAACTGATCTTAGAATTGATAAATAATGAAACAAATGTTAGCACACGAGTATGGTGAATATGAGTGGCATTGAAACGTCTTCAAAGGTGATGATTTTCTACACGATGTTGTGGAAGGTTGTGCGGAGGGACATACCTTTTGGTAGTCTTGGTTCAAGAATGTGTGATTGTATGTTTTTGATACACGATCTGTATCTGCACGCCGAGGGCGTTACACGAATCGCTAACACGAACCGCTATCACCCACGAACTGCTCTTAAACACAGTCTTGAGAACTTTGTAGAATCCCACCCCCCCAAAAAAAAAAACACAAACAAACAAACAAACAAAAACAAAAATCAAAGGGGGAAACCACTACGCATGCGTTAATATGTTATGCTAGGCAAGCGCATCCCACACTTTTGGTGCGCACGTGCATTAACAACAACGGACTACCGTGAAGTTGTACAACAGACTGGTATCGATAATTAACATAATTTATGACGCAATGTCTGCACTCGCTATTGAATATTCATGTAAAATACATCAGAAATGCATATGCATGACTAGTAAAATAACCTGACTGTGTGTATTGTACATTACATGTATATTAATAATAATAATAATGTTCCATTCTTATATAGCGTATTTCACATAATGTCCCAATGCGCTTTACATTATTACCCCTGGTCACTGAGCCAATATCATTCCTATAATCTTTCTCAGCTCCCTGGGGAGTATACAGCCAATGTGCAACCTTTTGGCGCTACAGGGCTAATCAAACACAATAACCATCTCTACCCTCACAGGTACCCATTTATACACCTGGGTGAAGAGAAGCAATTACAGTAAAGTGTCTTGCTCAAGGACACAAGTACCACGGTCGCCGCCAGCTTTCGAACCCACATTCTGATGACACAGCCATCGGAACTTGAGTCCAATGCACTTAACCGCTCGGCCATGGCACCCCATATGTTGTATACGGACGGGGAATGTGCGGCTTGGCTACGGCCGGCCTAGGCTATCGATCGCGTGGAAAATGGCCGACCGTGTGGATGAAGCTTGTGATTTTGCAACCAAAAAATTGGGTCTTCGAGAGCTCAAAAGTCAACAAACAACAGCGCTTCGACAGTTTGTTCAAGGTCATGATTTAGTAGTTAACTTGCCAACTGGCTTTGGTAAGAGTGTGATTTTCCAAGCAGCATCAGTTATCCTAGATTTCTTAAATGAAAAACGGACAGGTGACGGTGGTAGTTTTGCTACAGGGGAATTCTCCGGTAATGAAATGACGTCCATTCATGACCCAGCCAACATTTGCCCATCACCTACAAAATATGTTTTATACTAGACAACTAATCTGTGTATGAAATGGGAGCCAAGATCAACAGATTCATTGGACACGAATGAAAAAAAAAATCACCTGCTGGGTCACTTTAGGGAGGTCAAAATTATATTCCTCTATTGCTAATGTAAAAATTTGAAAATTTTTCTCTCCCATGGAGAATTGCCCTACAGCAAGTGATAGCGATAAATCGCTTGTGATTGTTGTTTTTTCCGCTGAAAGCCCTCGTTGTTGATCAGCTGAACGAGTTTGTAAAATCGGTATTGAAGCGGCAGGTATCACATGGAGTCACAGATAATGTTCTTGAACATTCCCACGAATATTCGATTATATTCGCCAGTCCGGAGACACTAAGTGGAGAAAGAGGGAAATAACTCCTGCAGTCAGTTAAACATAGATGATTTGCCTTGTTTGTCGACGAAAGCCATTGTATGGCCAAATGGTGAGTCCTAAATTTAATATTAACATTGGCGCATTTCCATGGTAATGGAAGGACGTTTTGACTCATTAAACAATATTTAATATTTAATTTGTTTGATGTCATGTCCTCTTTGTTCCTATCACTGTTTTCATCTTCAAAAAAATTTAAAATGGTGAAAATCCAAGAAATTAAATCTGTAAAAGTGTAATAAAGGCTATGCAGTTAGATAACAAAGCCTGGTGAACAATCCTGTAATTTAATTCCGTTAACAAGGTCATTGCTGGCTGAGTAGTGCGATTACCTCAAAAGTACTCGTGAGTGCTCACACATTATTTTACTCATAAATGATTGACTGATTGTTTATTTTTAAAGATATACAATCTGAAATAATATCAGATGTATTCAGAATATGACTCGTATGAGTAATACTTGCAATTTAATGGGTTAAAAAAACTTGCGGATAATGCGGTCAATTATTTGTGATTAATCAAGTACTCGCAAGTAGTTGCTGTGCGATTTCTGGAGTAGTGAGTTTCACAAATCACAATATAAATATTAACCAAGAAAAACTAACATTTTGGAATTACAATATTCATGAAGTATGCATCTTCATGAAAGACAAGTAATTCTATATTGCAACCACTGCCAAAATATTCACCGTGATTCAGTCTTTTCATTGATAACTTGATTCTAGCTCACCTTTTTCATAATAATTAATCAATATTTATTTATATATTGTTTCTTTATCTTCACATTTACAGGGGTTATTCATTTTGAAAAAGTGCTGCATTTAGAAAACGCTACGGTCAACTGGGTGAGCTACGTTCTCTGCTGAAAACTGTCCACATCAATTGTGGCATTAACAGCTACAGCTACCAGAAATGTCAGGAAGACGATTGTGGAAAGCCTCGCCATGCGCAATTATGGTCTTATTGAAGAAAGTCCCGTTGTTGAAAAAGCAGCAGCAAAGACATATGAGGGGTATTTGATTGGCTGTGTAAAGAAGTAAAGGACAAAGAAAAGTCATGTGAAAGAGTCATCGTTTACTGCCAATCAAGGAAACAAGTCAGTTAACTGCATTTTGTTCACTTTTGCCGCACGAGTGCCACATATATTTAATGGGGTGTCGTGGCCGAGCGGTCTAGCTTACCGGATTCAAGTTCTTGGTGTTAGCAACATAATGTGGGTTCGAATCACGGCCGTGACACTTGTGTCCTTGAGCAAGACACTTAATCATAATTGCTTCTCTCCACCCAGGGGTTAAATGGGTACCTGTGAAGGCAGAGTTGGTTTGCTTTATATGCGCTAGAAATGGCAGCAATTGAGTTGTATACTCCCCAGGGAGCTGAGATGGTTTCAGGAATGATTTATGAGCCTTATGAGCCTTATGAGCAGGGATAATAATATAATGCGCCTTGAGCACCACTTAGTTGGTGGATACGTGCGCTATATAAATCCACACATTATTATTATTATTATTATTATTATTATTATTATTATATACTTCAATATGTATCATTATTATTATTATTATTATTATTATTATTTTTTTTAAATGTCTTTGAGTTGTTACAACGACTCCACAATGAAGAAACCAGCCCCTCGCACCGAAACAAGACAAGTTAATAACCAGCCTCTTCACAGTGCGAATAGGACAGGGAGGGGTAACTAGTTCAGAACTAGTTGTTAAACTGCCTCTGCAATTATAGTTAAGTGTCTTGCTCAAGGACACAAGTGTCACGGCCGGGATTCGAACCCAAGAACTTGAGTCCGGTAACTTGAGTGCGGTAAGCTAGACCGCTCGACCACGACACTCATACGATACAAACATACAAACACTGAAGATGTAGTACAACGTACCAATATTGAAACCTTTTCAAAGCTGGATGGTGAGGTGCGAGTCCTCTTTGCTACGAATGCCTTTGGTATGGCATGTGCATTGATGTACGTGGCGTCCATACAGTCATCATGGTTGGTCATCCAACAGACTTAGATGACTTAATGCAGTTAAGTGGAAGAGCGGGCCGTAATGGTGTTCAGAGTGTGGCAGTGCTCATTGAATACCCTGGCGCAGGAGCTGGATTAAAAACATCCGATGATATAAAGTCATTCATACAAGGTGGGGGATGCAGACGGGAGGTCATCAGACGGAGTTTTCCTTCCAATGACTCAAATGTTTCAATTTTGAAACATAACTGTTGTGATTTGTGTGCAAATGTATGCAATTGTGGTGAACAGGATTTAAACCACCTTTTGCTGAGCAGCAGATACACGACACAATGATTCATGGGCCGTCCCTTCTGCCGATCACGAAGTGGTTTCCGTACCCAAAAGTGAAATGATAAGGCTCACTGACCAACTTCGCCAGTTTAGGGAGATACTTTTGAGTGACACTAGTTGCCACTTGTATACTGGTGGGGACATGGCTTGCGGATTTTCTCTTAACACAATTAAGAGTATAACTTCAGAATGCCACATTATTTTTTTACTTTTGACCAATTCTGTGACAGATATGCATTTTCTACTCGGAAGATTTCATTGGATGTATGGGATATCATGCAGACCATTATGAATAGACAGAGTAATCCTTCATCAGCCATGGAATAGTTTATGTGATGATACACTATTTGAAGACTCAGATGATGAGGATTTGTTCAGTGGTGAATATGCTGAGATGGTGTTATAAGTGACAGTAACTAGTAGGTTTGAGCTGTAGACATTTTCAGAAGTAACTTTGTATCTTTTCTAATGTGGAGATATGAGTGCAGCCCTCCTGTAATTCCTGATTTTAAGCATACATTATCCAGCAATACTTATACTATCATATATGTCCTTCCACAATTTATTGATGCATATAAGTGATTTTTGGATACACATTACTCAAATAAGTGGTCCTGAATACTGAATAAAAGAAATTACTGGGGACATTTATATTCTGTGTTTGTTTGGGGCAGACACAATTCTACAACAGGAGGCTTAACTGTAGTTACAGTGTATATACACACATTTTTGTACATTTATTTAAAATACCATCTGTTACAATACACATTGCAGTTGAAATATTTGCTGACCCTAGTCAGCACACCTTGTGTCACTGACTTATTTATTGAACACAGACACCTGCATAAAATCAATAAAGTACATATTGTAATATTCGAGATAATTGACAGAGATCGTGGAGAGTGTACTTTTATGCATGTGATGCTTTAATCATGTCTTATTCCAAGATGGCGACTTACAGTGTCATGTTTACATGTGCTTATACAGTGAACAAGTGAGGGCGCTATAACAATAACATGAAGGTTATTGCAAGAGGCATAATCCTACATCTCCCCCAAGTACAGATTGATGTACTTTAAATCTCAAAACCATTCATCAGTGTCCATAAAAAGATAGCGAGAAAAAATGTAAACTTCTGAAACAACTTGAAACGTTTTTAAGTCAACAAATAACTTTAGAATTTTGTGAGCGAACGAGAAAACTCTGAAAAAAAAAATACAAAAAAAAATACAAAAAACTCCTCAAAAATCTGCATTGATTTTATGCAGGAAACTTTTGTGCCAAACATTTGCGTGTTTTCTTTTTTTATATAAATCAAGGCGATTAGGCGGCTTCACTAAACGTCCTGATCGGGTTGTCATCACAGCTGGTGGTTGGGTACTCGGCGGTGTGGACAATGATGGAGATGGTTTCTCTGGAGAAATAGATTGAGTAGGAACAACTGTCTGTGTTGTTACATCAGTGGGTGAAGACAGTGGAGCTTCTGTAGGTGGTGTTTGAGGGGTTTGGTCTGGCGTGGTGACAAGAGCTGATCGATTGCGACGAACTGTGCCACGATTGGTTTCAACGATGTAAGAACGTAGCTGGGATGCTCTGGTTAGGATGGTCCATTGGCGGTTCTGGTCTCGATCCAAATTGAGTCACCAGGATGTAGCGTTGGTAGATTCATAGCACGGTGACGAAGATTGAAGTTGTGCTGTGCGATATGCTTCTTCCTTCTGTCTGATCACCTGGTCGTGTTGAGCTTTTGGATGTAGATTTGATGGAAGGATAGGCAGTGTTGTCTTTAATTTTCTATCCCATCAGTAGTTTGCTTGGACACAGGCCATTCTGAAGTGGGATGAGCGATACATCAGAAGGGCGAGGTAAGGGTCTGCGTTCTTTTTAAGTAACCCTTTGATAGTGCGAACTGCTCTATCGGCTTCCCCATTTGCCTGTTGGTACCGTGGGAAACTAGTGGTATAGATGAATCCATACATCTTAACAAACTGGAGGAATGAGTATGAGATGAATTGTGGCCCATTGTCAGACATGATCACGTCTGGAATCCCGTGTACAGCAAAGATTTCCTTCAAGGCTTGGATTACAGCTGCTGAGGATTGTTCAGATGAGAGAGACTTGATTTCTGTGAATAGTAGTCAATGACGATGAGGTAGATTTTCCCCCAATACTCAAACAAATCCATTCCCAGTCTTTCCCAGAGACAAGATGGGGACAATGCTGGCAAAAGAGGCTCGCGTTGTTCTGGTCGGTTCTTTGTGCAGGTCACACATTTGGAGATCATGTCTACAATGCTCTTGGAGAGACCTGGCCACCAGACAGATGAACGTGCTCGGGCTCGGCACTTAGTGATACCAAGATGGCCTTGATGGATACGATCAAGCATTTCCAATCTCATGGATCTGGGGATAACTATGCGCCGTCATACAGAAAAAGATCATCGATGACAGAGAGATGATTTCTGTTTTTCCAGTATTGGCGCAGTAGGGGTGTGTGTGGCATGTATGTAGGTCAACCACGCATGCAGAATTCCTTTATCTGAGTGCATTCCTCATCTGCTTTCTGAGCTGCAGCAATTTCAATTAGGCGCTGTGAACTTGCTAGTAGTGTAGTCATCATGTGATTTGTGAAATTTTCAATTTCTGAAATCAGAGCTGTGTCGGTTTCGTCTGGTGTACCGACTGGAGCACGGGATAATGCATCAGAAGTAGTCTGGTACTTGCCTGGAACATACTGGACAGTTGGGACTAACCCAGTGGGCACACGAAAAGACGTCGTCTTATAAGACGTCAATAATTTACGTCTATAAGACGTCTTAAAGACGTCGTGTGCCCACTGGGATAACGACCGTATAACAACGTCGTAAAGACGTCGTGTTTTTGTTTTTGTTTTGCTATTTATTTTATTTTATTTTGCGGGTGGGGATGATTTTGCGGGTGAGGAGAAAGACGTCTTTAAGACGTCGTTTTTTTGGCAATGGCCGCTGTAGTACACACGACTTGATAACGACCGTAAAACGACGTCATAAATACGTCGTTTTTTTTGGTGTTTTTTTGGCAGGTGGGGATGGGTTCCGAATCGCAGGTGCGATGTCCATCAACTGTGATAAAAGCACTCCAAAAGTCGTTGTTGCTTGTGACTTCGCCGAGGAATGGTAAATCATCGTCGAGCGCATCTCGGACTTCATGCACTTTTGTGGTGGTGCGCCTGGATGCATTACCACTTAGGCATCATGACTTGAAATGTCCCTTTTTCGTGCAGTTGTTGCATATGGCATATTTTGCTGGACAGTTTCGGCGAGGATGGCTTGTTCTATCACATCATTTACAACTGCCGGATTTCGAATATTGGGTGTGCTGCTGGGTGCGAGACTGTCCCTTTGGTTTTGGTTTGTGAGAAGTAGGTTTGCGTTTAGCAACATGATCAATGCAAGAAGTGGCTTTTGTGTCCCCACGTCATTGGCAGATCGGGGGGGGGGGGCCTAAGGGGGCTGTAGCCCCCTAAAATCGTTTAAAAAAAGAAAGAACAGAATCAGATACAAACGGTAAGGTATTTCCCCTCATGTTTCCCCTCATTTCCCCCTCACTGTGCTTTGTTTTCCTCTCCTTTTGATTATTTCATTGTAATTTTTGTAGTACTGATAAAATCGTTCTTGATTCTCAGCCCCCCCCCCCAAAAAAAATCTGGATCCGCCCATGCACGTACTATGTCAGGACTGTCTTTTCTAGCTTCTGATTGGCGACAAAGAAGGACTGCTTTAGTCAGATCAAGGTCAGCTTTGATTTGGATTGAGTCAGACAGTAAATCATCAACGATTCTATCTCTGCTCAGTCTATACAAATCTTGTATGAAGACATCGATGGATTCGCTTGACAATTGTTTGCGTCTATTAAATCGAGCCCTCTCCACGATCACGTTACGTCTGCCTTCATAGTGCTTATCGAGAGCTGTTTTTATTTCATCATATGTAGCTGTTTCCTCTTTAATACTTAAAATCCACTTTTATGATGGTTTTCGGACTTGATTTCCCTTCTAAAAAAAATCCTCCCCTTCAGAAAATAGAAGGATCCTATTATAGTTGCCACTACGCATGTACAATGACCGTGTTGGTCACTAATTGTGGAGTTTACAAGATCAGACTGACATGACTGAGGAAGTCATCGTATACCAAAAATGCCTGATTTTTCATGAAATAAATATCCTGGAATAATTTGAAGTATATGTCCATCATCATCCATATGTTCTCCACCTTACCAGGTAGGTAAGATTACATTATTGGTTATATTTAATGAAAAATAGTGGCGGCCAGATACGACATTCTACCCCTTTATTCCATGGGGGAATGTGCCGATGATATCATAGTTGCATTAAAGATAGTTTTCGCTTTCTGTTCCACCAAAAATCGATAGAATGATTTTTTAACTGGTTAGTGGTTGCAATTTTTTTTTTAAAGCCCTTAAAAAGTGGTGGCCGGATACAACATTCTTTCCGAATAAATAAGAGTGCTAACCTGTTCCCGTTTGCATTTTTTGTTGAGGCCGGAGGCGATCCTGTAGCGCTCAAATCTGTTGACCCATTTTTGCCAAAGAAGCGCTGCCACCATGTAATATTATTCGAGATAATTGACAGAGATCGTGGAGAGTGTACTTTTATGCATGTGATGCTTTAATCACGTCTTATTCCAAGATGGCGACTTACAAGTTACAGTGTCATGTTTACGTGTGCTTATACAGTGAACAAGTGAGGGCGATGTAACAATAACATGAAGGTTATTGCAAGCGGCATAATCCTACACATATGAATCCTTGAAACGTTGTAAAGGTGTTTCACATTCCCAAAGCACGTACATCATATGTGTTTAAGCATGTTAAAGGTGTTTAGGACATGCATCAATATATGTATTTTACAAGCCATCTTCTTTCTCTGTTCTCACCTTAAAACTTTATTTTTTATTTTTTTATTTTTATAGCTCAGACAGGTAAAACAGATAAAAAGAAAGACACCAAAGAGTTATCCTGGCTCCTGTGTATTAAAATAAAACTAACAAACTAAAAAAATAACTAGAGATTCAGAATTTGTCTCGACACAAACTCTAGGTGTTCGGGAGGGTGTAAGGTCAAATTGAGGTCAACTTTGTTTAAATATTTTGTGACAATTAACGATCTGTACAATGGTGCAAATTTTTTTAATTTACCTCTTGTGGTTGCTGAGATATGATCTTTTGAAATATTAAACTTTGACTTCCGGTTTGGACAGGAAGTAAGGTCAAATTGGGGTCATCTTTTTGTAAATATATTTTGACAATTAGCGATCTGTACAATGGTACAAAATTTGTGAATTTACCTCTTGTGGTTGTTGAGATATGATTTTTTAAAACATTAAAGCTTGACTTCCGGTTTGGACAGGAAGTAAGGTCAAATTGGGGTCATCTTTTTGTAAATATCTTTTGACAATTAACGGTCTGGACAATGGTATAAAAATTGTGAATTTACCTGTTTTGGTTGTTGAGATATGATTTTTTTAAATATTAAACTTTGACTTCCGGTTTGGACAGGAAGTAAGGTCAAATTGGGGTCATCTTTTTGTAAATATTTTTTGACAATTAACGATCTGTACAATGGTACATAACTTGCGAATTTACCTCTAGTGGTTGTTGAGATATGATTTTTTTCAATATTACACTTTGACTTCCGGTTTGGACAGGAAGTAAGGTCAAATTGGGGTCATCTTTTTGTAAATATTTTTTGACAATTAACGATCTGTACAATGGTACACAAATTGTGAATTTACCTCTTGTGGTTGTTGAGATATGATTTTTTTTAAATATTAAACTTTGACTTCCGGTTTGGACAGGAAGTAAGGTCAAATTGGGGTCACCTTTTTGTAAATATTTTTTGACAATTCACGATCTGTACAATGGTACAAAAATTGTGAATTTACCTCTTGTGGTTGTTGAGATATGATAGTTTTTAATATTAAACTTTGACTTCCGGTTTGGACAGGAAGTAAAGGTCAAATTGGGGTTATGTTTTTTAAAATATTTTTTGACAATTAATGATCTGTACAATGGTACAAAAATTGTGAATTTACCTCTTGTGGTTCTTGAGATATGAATTTTTTAAATATTAAACTTTGACTTCCGGTTTCGACAGGAAGTAAGGTCAAATTGGGGTCACCTTTTTGTAAATATTTTTTGACAATCCACGATCTGTACAATGGTACAAACATTGTGAATTTACTAATTGTGGTTGTTGAGATATGATAGTTTTTAATATTAAACTTTGACTTCCGGTTTGGACAGGAAGTAAAGGTCAAATTGGGGTCATGTTTTTAAAAATATTTTTGACAATTAACACTCTGTACAATGGTGCAAAAACTCTGAATTTACCTCTTGTGGTTGTTGAGATATGATTTTTTTTTAATGTTAAACTTTGACTTCCGGTTTGGACATGAAGTGAGGTCAAATTGGGGTCATGTTTTTGTAAAAAAAATTCGACAATTAACAATCTATACAATGGTGCAAAAAATGTCAATTTACCTGTTGTGGTTGTTGAGATATGATTTTTTTAAATATTAAACTTTGACTTCCGGTTTGGACAGGAAGTAAGGTCAAGTGGGGTCCTCACAACTCGAGTTTCATCTACTTGTTAAGTTCTAAGTACATGCCAAGTTTCAAGTTCATGTGAAGTTTGCAAGTATGTGTTTTTGTGGACAGACGTCGGGGAGAAGAAGAAGAAGAAGAAGAAGAAGAAGAAGAAGAAGAAGAAGAAGAAGAAGAAGAAGAAGAAGAAGAAGAAGAAGAAGAAGAAGAAGAAGAAGAAGAAGAAGAAGAAGAAGAAGAAGAAGAAAAAAAAAAAAAAACGTACAAAAACAATAGGTGTTTCGGGCACATGCCCGAACACCTAATAAATAAACAACACCCCAAAAAAGATACAATTTGTAAGTCACAAGTTTCAAAAACCTGTATGCAGACTCTAGAAATCTGAATGTATCAATTTGGATTATACCCAAGACAACGGTTCTTTTCCCACATTAAAACTTTTAAAACAGTTTTGGCTATCCGCCTGGCTAGAACACTGTATGAGCACTAGAGGGTATTTACAGTACATGTTCATTGAAATCAGTTTTACCATAATTTTCAATGATTTGTTATTTTCCCTTTTGTCTGGTTTAAGTAAGTAAAAAAATATGATGCATTACATGTTTTCAATAAACACTGGTATCTATTTGACATGCATTAGATCAATTTAGACTGTAGAAATATTTAATTTAGTTTTATAATGGGATTAAATAGATGATATAGAAAGCCTGTGATGGTAATTTAGCTTGTAAATAATGTTATTGTGTAAATAAATGTGTATACATATCTATTTATGATTTAACACAAACAGAAGTTGTCCTTGTGTTTTTACTCTGGGTTATGTGTAATTATGGACTGCCCAAGGTTGTATTCATTTGGGTCAATACCAGGGATGTCATGAGAATTACATATTTTCCTGAATTCCTTTTAATGGGAATGCAAACTAACTTGTTTGAACAGTGTTTAATTAATTTAATGCACAATAACTCGCTATGTATAACATTTAAAAAAACTTTCCTTAGGACACCTAAGTTTGAGGCATATTTTTGGCAAATCCATCGTAAATAATATTTATTGCTACATTGTATCTGTAACCAGATTTGTCTTCTACAACATTTTGACAACCAAGTACAATGCCATGAATGTGTTTGGGAAAATAAAATAAATAAAAAAGTACTGTATTTTTTAAAACCACCTACCCACAATCCCACATCAATTGATTGGCTTAAATATGAAAGGAAACACAGGTACATTGTTTTATTTGACTTATATGTGATGGTAAAATAAATTTTGTAAACTAGAGTAGTAGTTGCTAAACAAACAGTCTTTGAACAAGTCTTTCATTTCTCAACTTATTTTCCTGTTAAAATTGTGAATGTTTTTTGACAATTTTTTTCATGTAAAACTCTGCACTGAATTGAACATTTCACTGGTTAGTTAATGTATATTACTTCAAAGAAGGTCAGACACCCCAACATGTACGTGTAGTTCTAAGCAATTGGTCAACATAAACAATGATACATTCCCTATAAATAAAAATGTATCTGATGACGAAAATTATGGGGGAAAAAACAAATACACCGTACACTAGGCCGGTTCAGATTAAATTTATTTCAATTTTTGTACCCTACTGCTTGGTTTCCCATGGTTTTGCACATGAGAAATTCAAAAATCATGTCCGTTTAGGTCTCAGACAATGGGGTATGCTGGGAATGTGGGAATCTTTGCTAAAATAAGCTGTAAATTGGTATAATGACCCCTGAAAAGCATCACTGCTGAACAAAATATAAAAACCTTTGGAAATGATAGAGGTCATAACATGGGTCAAAATGTGGAGTCAATAGTCCAAAATGGCAATGTTTACCAAAAGCATAGTATAATGTGTTGTTTAAGGTACCTGCTGCAGCCAGTTTGGCTTGATTTTATGCAAAGCAGCAATGCTGAAGAAAATTGGATTGCTTTGGAAACCATAGAGACCATAACATGGGTAAAAAACTGGGGTCAAAGGTACAAATTTGCATATAGGCCAACACTGTATTTTTACCAATAGGCTTGAAGTCTTTTGACATCCTGCTATCGACATGCTGGTTTGATTTTATGAAAGCACGGTGCTGATGAATGAACTTGAGTGCTTTGGAAACAATTGGGGTCATAATAGTGGTCACAATGTGGGGTCAAAGGTCAAACAAAGTCAGTTTTGACCAATACACATAGTCTTAGGGTACCGGTAGCTGATATAGACATATGTATTTGGCTTGAAAGGCCTGTGTTTCTGTTACAAAGCATTTTGAAGAGTGATTATTACAAAAGGTAATTGTTATAATTATCATGGATCGGGGTGCTTAGGGGCCGTCCATAGTTTTCATCATTATCACAAGTGTACAAAGAGTACTCTTTTTTACAACCCCCTCCCCCCCCCCCTCAAAGCATACAAGGCAACTGAAAAAATGATGATGGTTCGCCATTGCCCATGATAATTGATATACATGTACTGATGCAGGTACAGTATACTAGTAGTAGTACTCCACATGGCCAGATTCTGTATAAAAATAAAAATGCACAATCCAAGAATTTATTATACACAATATCTTCAATGACAACTTGGCAATTTTGCATAATTTACTATTTTTTTTACCCCAAAAAAATGTCGATATAGCGCCCTCATTCGGTCAAAAATACGGCCGACGCGTGATACGGATCATCATTTTCTATATTTCTAAAAAGCGTACGTCGGGTCTTAACCCCCTCCCCCCTAGCGTACGGTATGTACGCTCGTGATAATGATGAAAACTATGGACGGCCCCTTATACGTTCTGGGTTGCGTTGGTAAAACTGTCAAATTGTCTCCTGTTGAACTCTACTGCCTAGCTGCAGAAGCCAAGCTTGCTGTTGGGGGTCAGTAGTACTGATGTTGGCAAAGTCACTCATCATCTTAACTCCTCGCTCTGCTATGTCATTCACATCTTTCTACAAACATGAAATCTGTTTCACGAGACCATGTGTCCACAGTAGAGCAGAGCCAATTAAAACTTATATTGAGAGCATTGAATATGAAGTGTGACTCTGGCCCAAAAAGGTCAACAAGTGTGTCCTTGTGAGATGGTTTAGAAAACAGGTTTCCTGCTTCTGAGTTCATCTGGTAGATGCCATCAAGCCTTTCATTGTGTTGGTCATTCTTGGATCTGTGTTGAACAAGTTGAATATGAGTTAGGTACCATCTATGTTTTATCATCTTGCCTAGGGCTACATTAGCCACCACCATAATTATCTGTCGTCTGTATCATTTGCAGGTCATTATTTGGTGCATCAGCAGCACTGGTGGCCGTCATCCAATGTGATGAGGAGAAGAGCACCAAGAAATGGTTGATCCTCTGCAGCATAGTATTAGCCAGAGGGGTGTATGGGTGTCTTTTAGACACCTTGTTTCAAATTTGGACACACTGTTTTATCTGTCATTTACATGTAAATGTATTGTAAGTGAACAATTTGGACACCCTGTTTTGAAATTTCCAGCAGCAAATTTGGACACCGTATTTCTAAATCCCGACCAACACCTTGCTGTGCAGGTTGTTTTGTGTCACAGCATCATACCCGATCTCATCCAAAACATGGATATTTTAATGGAGTAGATGTCATCCACCTTGCCTGATGTATTGCTCCTGGTCTGCTAAAGTGGATTCCTCGACGGGGTATGCTAATGAGGAGGATAATGTGAGCTCCGCCACCTCTCTGTGGTCAGCTTGGTGTAGCTTGGTAGGGTCTGGCCTGGAGAGGATGTCATTGATGGGCTGATCACTCTTCTCACAAAGCCAACCGTTCCGTCTGGTCCGTCTTTCATGTAGTTGTCAGTGTGTTGAGGTTCTTCATGTCAATCCCTGACCAGGCCTCCTTCAACTATTTTAACAAAGGGTTTTCAGGGCTCTTGACATTGCCAAACAGCTGCTCCCATACAGCACCAACTACGAGTTCTAACACATGGTGATGACAGGCCAGGAATAATATTTTTCTTCCTAACTTCTTCTCTAGCAAATTGGCAGTTCCCTTGTGAATACCAGTGTTACTAGCTGTGGTGTAGAATACCAATGTCACTATCGAGTTTGTCAGATATCATGCTATAAGCAGCTCAATAGATGCATCAGCTTGTGATAAACCCCTGGAGTCACTGATGGTAGGAACGCAAAGTATCCTCCTCACTGGAGCACGGCCAGGGTTTCCTTAGTTACTTCCATTGCAACATCATTTACCATATTTCCATCCCAATGTAGAGCACCAAATCGAGGTGGTTTCTCAAGAAATTTCTCCATGGAAATTTGAGATAACCTTTGGCGAACTACCATGCTCTTCTGGCGCGTTGTAGACTCTAAGATGGAAAAGTCATTAAGGTCTCCTCCTCCAGTCTTGATCATAGAATAAATCAGTGCTGTGGTTTGACTGTTGGACAGAGAGAGGCAGTCTGCTAGTCTGATGACATGTGATGTTGTCCAATGTAAGGAAGCTTTTTGAACTACAATGTCAGTAGAATAAACAATTTCAAGGGTATGCAGTTTCCCAATACGTGGAAATCCGCAATCACAGGAACAAGGCCCTCCAGATGGGTAGTTGGGATTCGGGAATTCCGATGTTCAAGAGATCCCCTACACTTATGATTGCAGTCAGGTCGTCACGTTCCTGCCCATGAACATATTTGTGGAGGTGATGCATAATTATGTGTACACCATCAGTGTTGTTCTCATTTTCTATCAGAACTCCGAGGTTTACTTGCATAATAAGATGATAACCAATCTTACGATTTCCAATGTCTTTTGAAGTTCAGCCATGTGTTCATGTTGGATTGGAGTAATGATCTGAGATTTATTCCAATTCAGTGATGGTATATATTCAGCAATGATGTTTCCAATATGAGTCAATATGCTTGTTATCTGATACTGTGGGAAAAATTGTGAAATGTCAACTTCCATTACTGTTGATACTGGATGGTCATTTGGAAAGTGATGTGATATGATCCTGTTCTGGATAGCAATCATTTGTACCATGTGAAGATCAGCTCCATGTTTCTCCCTGGATGTGTGTCTTGGATGCACTACAATGTCAACATTGTCCATTACAAGTTGATATCCTTTATCAGTTCTATTGCTCTGGCATTCAACCAATTCTTCATTACTCCCAGTGCTCTTTAGTTCTTTCCTCTGACCATTCTCTAACATCCTTGTAAAATTCAACTCCAAAATCTAGTTGCCTCTGCATCACTGTTTTGTAACTTGTACAGATGAACCGATTGTTCAGATGGTGAAACGCCCTTTTTTGGCACTGTACAAGTGAGGTCAATACTTGGTGTGCATTCATATTTCGTGACCTACAATTGAGGAGGATGCCTGCTGCTGTTGTTATTCCTGGAATGAGTGTTTCTTTAGTTTTCTTGACATTTCGCTGGACACCAGCACTCTCAGCAACCGCATGCAAAATTGATGAAAAATATGGCGGTTTCTGCTTCAGTTCATTGTCTTGATTAGAGAAGCTGAAATTGTTGAGGTCATCAGTGGTTGATCCACTGAAAACAGATGGGTTATTATGGTCACATAGTTTATCTGCTTCGTTCACCACTGAGTGGATGAAACTGTTTCTTATTTCCTCTTGGGCTGCTTCCATAGATAAAACATGTTGAATTGCTGTATGATAATTCCCAGCACATAATGCGACAGCTACATTAACCCATGGGTCAGTTAACACTCTTTTGTTGGTGTTGTTGGAGTACTGTATAACAACCTGAAAACAAATAAAAATAAAATGTATGCCATGCATGAATAAAAATGAAATAAATAAATGGAACAAAAAGGAAAGTAGTGGTGTTTAATAACATATTCCAGCTGAAATCTCATCAAAGTCTTTTTTTTGTAAGGGGAATTACGTTTTTAAATTATTGCATAGCAAGTACATTTACTATTTTTTTATTTTTTGTGGTTAAATCTTGAATGTTTAATTATCAAATTGTGAACTTACATTGAAAAATGTTCATTCGGTATGTGGTTCATATTGAGCCTAAATTAAAAATAGCATACTCGAGAAAAGAATTCACTGAAAGCTCATCCATAAAACATAACACTGCCAAGAAAAATAGTAACTACCCAGCTAACATGCATATGTTGGGCCAACGTTGGCCAACGTAAGAATTTACAGTTGGCCCAACGTCGGCAGTTGACGTCGCCTTGACGTTAATTTTTCCATCGGGCCAACGTTGGGTTGACGTCGGGTCAACCCTGCCACAACGTCGGCATTTGTTGGGCCAACGTCGACACGTCCAACGTTTGTATGACGTATTAGTGACACGTTGGGACAACATAATATTTTATGATTGGCCCAACGTCAGCAGTTGACGTCGCCTTGACGTTTATTTTCTCCATCGGGCCAACGTCGAAGACGTTAGGCCAACGTTGTACCGACGACGGGTCAACCCCGCCACAACGTTGGCACACGTTGGGCCAACGTATGCATGCTAGGCTGGGTAGACCTACACTGTAAAAAAATTCCCGTAAAATTCCCGGTCAAACGTAGTGCAGCGGGTTTTAAATATTTCCATATATTCACGGGTACCGTATTTTCATAACTGCACATTTACCGACGTTGACAAAACCTTAGGACGCCGACGTTACGTTGCCCACATTTATATAACTACGTTGTGCCAACGTTGACAAATTACCTGTTATACTGTACATTTGCCGACGTTGGCACAACCTTAAAACGCCGACGTTACAATGCCCACATAATACTTATGTTGTGCCCATGGGCGGATCCAGAACATGTTTTAGGGGGGGCTGAGAATAAAAAACAATTATTTTCAGTACATATCTATCTCTCTCTCTCTCTCTCTCTGGTAGGTTGTGTTTCATTTCGAGCTCCGGAAAAGTAGCGAATTTTGTAGTTTTTAGACCTCGGACGGTCACAGTTTTTATACTGTTCGTCTCGGTATACTTTCTAGATTACACTAGACTATCCTCTTTTTGTCAGGTTTTGTTATTTTTGTGTAATTTTTGATCATTTCTTCCTTAATTTTGTACGTATTTTTTATGCTCTGGCTGGCCACTATGGCCAGTCAAGCGAACCAATCCATTCAGGGTCAGCCAAGCGTTAGTAAGGCTGACCCTAACACACGCATTGTTCCTGGTGACGAGCCCTTTAAGAACGTCACCAGGAACAATGGAGTGTGCTTTAAGGCTGCTGACAATGTCTCCGTCCAAGCATACATTGATGCATTCACCAACAATTTCCCTGCACAAAACGTCCTTTCAGCATCACGAATTTCTAATGGTCGAATTGCCATCTATCTCAGCTCGAGAGAGGCAGTCGTCGATACCGTGGAACGCGGTCTCGAATACGGCGACTCCTTTCTCGAGCTGACCCCCTTGTCCGTCCCACTACCCGTCTCACACTGTCCAACGTTTATCCAGAAATCCCTAACACGGTACTTGTCAGCAACCTATCTTCTTTCTGTAAGGTAATATCGCAGATCCGGCCCATTCCTCTGGGAATAAAACAAAAAAAACTCTCCCACATAATGAGTTTCCGAAGACAGGTACAAGTTCTGCTCAACCCCAATATAACCCCTCCCGACCACATACATTTCTTTTTTTCGGGCGTCAATTACAGAGTTTTTCTTTCTACGGAGTCAGTTCGGTGTTTCAATTGCGGGGAGTTTGGACATATAAGCCGCTCATGCAAAAAACACACACAAGAAAAAAACGATGAACACAGTGACAACAAAAACGACGACACCAACCATCCATCCTCCAATCCCTTAATTAATCCAACACCGGTATTCATACACAAGAAAAAATCAGACCCCAAACACCCACCCAAAAATCCCAAACCCACCCCGTCCGGCCCTACTGCCTCCTCTCCCTCGCGTCCCGCTCCTCCGGCTGCTGTGGCGTCTTCCGCGCTGCCCACGCGTCCCGGTGTGGGCCCCAAGGGGTCCCCGTCCGGTTCGTGGGGTGCGGCCGGGGCGCGTCCTGCTGCCGGCGAAGCGGGGCAAACCGCCGCGTCGTCCGCGCGCCGGCCGGATGGTGAAGGGTCACCGTCTGGCATCGGTGTGCGGGCGTCTGCGGCGGGCACGGGTCGGACAACTCCATCCCGTCTTTCCAACCACCCTTCCTCCCCCCAACCTTCCCAACCTTCCTCCCCCCAACCTTCCACCTCCCCCCAACCTTCCACCTCCCAGCCTTCCACCTCCCAGCCTTCCACCCCTAAACCTGTACTAAACTCCAAATATCTATCGGTATGGGGCTCGCCACCCGCACCCTCACGCACTTTTGCAGAGGTCATTTCCACACGGAAACCCTCAACCCCAGTTCTTCTCCCCGATAAACCAAATTTGGTACCCCTCAAATCACCCTCCCCTTCCAGGAAACTAACAAAGAGAGTGGCCAGCCCCATGATAACTAATTCCCCCTCTTTGTCCCAAGCCCTAAACTCCCAGTCTTCCCTTCCTTTTACCCCAACTTCGACCCCTTTAGACACCAACACCGACACTGACTCCGTCCAGTGGGAGGATGCTCGGACTACGGATGACGACCTTCCAACCGAGCATCTTCCCACCATCAAAGGCCCCCTGCCCGAAGCAGAACTTATTAAATTCCTGTCTTCGGTAAAAAAAAAACGTAGGAAACCAGCCCTGGTTGCCAGAAACTTTACGTCTGACATCCCTGGGCTGGTCAAACAACTCAAACCCCTCCGCAATCACCTGGAAATTAAACGAAGCCTGCAGCAGAGGATACTGAAACTCGTCAAAACCTTAGATAAATAACTTTCTTTCGTTTTCATTTACTCTTGTCATGAATTCTCTCATTTTTGTATTTTTTACGCTAGGGATGACATTGTCACTGCTTACCCTAAATACTGGAGGCTGTTCAAATTCTATTTTAAATGCCTCCCTCCAAGTATACATTCAAAATATTACCCATAACCCTGACATTGTTCTTTTACAAGAAACGTATAAATTAACTGAAAAAAGTCCTTGCTGGAACCTGTGGTCCCACACCCCTCAGTGCTCCCCCAGCCCCTCTTGTGGCGCGGGAGTCACCACTCTAATTAAAAATAATAAAATAGACATCATTTCTTCGGCCACCATTTTTGACAGTTATATTCTTTATACTGAAATCAACTTCAACAATACCACTTATCATATTTACAATACTCTCATCCCCCAAAACGACCAAATTGCCCTTTGTGCTATTAACTCCCTTAGGGACCACAGTTCCAGTCGCAGTGACGGTGTCATCCTATTCGGAGGTGATTTTAATTGTACCGATAATCCGGCCATTGATCGTCTGTGTACGCCTGTGGAACGCAGAAACAAAATTTCCATGGCTCTCAAAGACGCTGTCAATGCATGGTCTCTTTGTGATGCCTGGCGCAGACTGAATCCTCTGTATAGAAACAACCCTTCCAGATTGTCTGGCGTTTCAAAAGCAACATTAGATCGTGTTTATGTTAACACTTGTTTTATGTCTTCTATTCAAACGTCCGAAATCTTTCCTTGTTCTTTGTCTGACCACTCGGCGGTCAGTCTCATTATTAAACTTCCTTCCAGTATTCCAAGGGGCAGTCCCTATTGGCATTTCAATAACTCCTTACTCGAAGATTTTAATTATTGTGAAATTATAAATCATTTTTGGGCTGATTGGAGAGAAAAAAAGTGTGATTTTCCAAATCTCGCCTCTTGGTGGGATTTCGGAAAAATTCACATCAAATCTATCAGCCAAATGTATGGCTCCAAAAAAGCCCAAGAAAAGCGTAAAGCTTTTCTTGAAATCAACTCTAAAATCTACGAAATTCAGTCTGCGCCAGACCTTAATCAAAAGACCAGGGATGCTCTGGCCGAACAGAGACAAAACTTAAACTATTTACTTAAAATCGAAGCTCAGGGTGCTCTCGTCAGAACTCGCTTGAAACACATTAACGAGACTGACTCGTGTTCCACTTAATTCTTTAATCTTGAAAAATCTAATTCTTATTCCAAAAACATTTCTCAAATTCGTCTAGAATCTGGACTGACTTCCGAAGACCCCTCGGAAATTAAAGCACACATTCACCATTTTTACAAAACTCTGTATAGCCAAGTCCCCACTGATGAGAGCACCCTCGATGAATTATTTAATAACCTTAATAAACTCGAAATTTCTGACTCAGAGGACCTCGATTGTCTTCTGTCTCAGGAAGAATTAGACCTCGCGGTTAAGCAACTTGGCAAAAACAAAACACCAGGCCTCGACGGCCTCACCTCTGAATTTTTTCTTTCCTTCTGGCCCATTTTGAAAAACGACTTCCTATCTGTCCTTCAATCTTCTGTAGAAAACGGCTCTTTACCTCGCTCCCTTCGCAGGGCTGTCATAACACTTCTTCCTAAGAAAGGGGATCTAGCAGATATTTCTAATTGGCGACCCGTCTCTCTTCTCAACACAGACTATAAAATCTTTGCCAAGTTGCTTGCCAACAGGCTCAAACAATGCATTGGAAGCGTCATTAATGAAGATCAAGTTATTGCGTTCCTGGACGCGCAATACACGACAATATTAATCTTATTCGAGACATCATTCATGTTTCTAACTCCAATGACACCCCTCTGGCCGTGGTCAACCTTGATCAGAAGAAAGCCTTCGACAATGTTGATCACGGCTATCTTTTTAATACCATGAGAGCCATGGGCTTTGGTTCGCGTTTCATTACTTATTTACAAATTCTATATGGTGACGCCGAGAGCTTTGTTAAAGTGAACGGTTCCCTGACTGCACCTTTTCTTTTTGAGAAAGGGATACGTCAGGGATGTCCGCTTTCTGGCCTTCTTTATTCTATTGCTATAGAACCTCTTCTAAACACTCTAAGAAAAAAATTAATAAATCATGATTTTCACATCCCCGGCACGGATTTTACGTGCGCGGTTTCGGCGTACGCAGACGACGTGTCTGTGTTTATCACCTCCGAATCGGGTTTCAGTAAGGTCGAAGAGGCGTACAGCCTCTTCGGCCGAGCCTCTGCTGCACGTTTAAATACTCAAAAATCCCAGGGGCTTTGGGCTGGCTCGTGGACCGGACGGAATGACAAGCCGCTCAATTTCACCTGGAATAGCGAAGGTCTCCCTTTCCTTGGAGTTCACTTAGGAAATACCAATAATTACATAAAACAAAACTGGACTAAATGCAAAGAAAAACTCAACAAAACTCTTTCTTCCTGGACTCGAATCTCGACCTCTCTCTCATTTAAAGGCAAAATCATTATAGCAAATCAGCTGGCTGCCTCAAAAATCTTCCACTGCCTCGCTGTTTTCTCTCCTCCGGAAAATATCCTAAGTGAACTCCAGAACATGCTTGTCGACTTCGTCTGGTCAAACAAACGGCACTACCTTAAAAAACAAACTTTGTATACAAAACCTGACAAAGGAGGACTAGGCCTAGTGAACCTCCAAGCACGCATCTTCACCTATAGATTTACTTTCATCCAACGCTTTCTAAATCTTTTTTCTCATCCGGCCTATTTTCTTGTCGCTCACTATCTCCGACAATATGCCAGACTCGATCTTGATTTTCAACTTTTTCAACTCAAAACCAATCCCAAATTTTACACCAGTCTTCCCCCTTTCTATAGCGAAATAATGCGTGCTTGGACAGTGTCCGGAGCAAAAATTGAAACACAACCAAATTCTATCAACCATGTAATTAACTTATCTATTAATAGTCTTGTTTTTAGCACTCCTGCTGACGATCAGGTGCCCCCTCCCGTGCGGCTCACGGTGTGCGGAGTCAAACTCGTTCGTCACCTACTCGACTTCAACACCGGTGATTGGATTGATCCCCGCACACTTCAAGCTTCATTTCGAGGACTTCGCCCTCCCTCCCTTCGTCTACTCCAGCAAGACCTTCAACGTTTTCAACTCCGCCTACATGAACTCTTTCCTGACCTCTTCAAAGTTAAAGGATGCCGTCTTCCTGTTTCTGATCTTCAAGCTGTCTCTCCTTTCCCGAATTCTCCAGTCATCTTCAACTTACCATCCATTAAAGACGGACTCTCCGCACCATCCAAAGTTCTTTACGCTATCTTCAACGATGCAACCAACTCTATCTCCGGAGCTATAACGACACACTGGCACAGCAATGGATTTCTCGACACCTCTTCTCGCATTCAATGGAAACAAATATATGTTTTACCCATCTCCAAGAAGGAAGGCGACATGCAATTCAAACTTCTCCACAATTTTCTGCCTTCACTACCAGTTCTTCACCATCTTAATCCTGATATCTCTTCATTCTGCAGATGGTGCGGAGAAAGGGGATCAATCCAACATCTCTTCATCTTGTGCCCTGCAATACAGCCTGCCCTGAATCTTCTCCACGCGCTACTCAAACGTCTTCTACCGTCTCTTCACCTGAACTTTGATCTTTACTGGGCGTTGATTCCGCATGCCAAAAGCCGAAATAGGGAGGCAGTGCGCATTGCCAACTACCTGATCGTCAGTCTAAAAAATGTCATCTATAATCTTTATCGTACTTATTGCAACTCTGATCCCCTCATCATCTGGAACCACCGTCTTAAATACAAAATTCTCCTCGAATTTACGTACTTTAAACAATGTAACAATGTCAACCAATTTCTTATCAAATGGTCCCACAATAATTCCCTCTTTATTTATGACAATAATACTTTAACATGGTTGATATAACTCTCTGACCCCCTCTCGGTCTCTTTCCCTGGGCCCCTAGGAGTGGTGGCTGTATGTCGCCACTCCCTAGTGGGCCCCTTTTACCCCTTTTTTTCCTTTCCCTCTTTCACCTCTCTTTTTCCTGTCTCTTTGGGAGCCGCTGGGGTGGGCCAAAGGCCCACATCCATTTACCTAGTGGCTCCCCACCCCAGGGTTCTTGTGCTTAGAACCCCTTCCTTCTTTCCCTTTTTCTTATCAACCATCCCTTATTATTTTCATTGTTTGCTAATTAAAGATAATTTATTCAAAGAATTCTAATTTATTATACTTTATATAGATAACTGTGTTATCTCTTATTATTTCTATCTATGTCATTAAATAATTGTATTATTGACAAGTACTGTAATCACTTCTTACAGATTACCACCCTTTTATTGTAATATGTCTATATATATTTTGTTGTTTTATTAATAAAGTTTTCCTCGGAAAAGTCAAAAGTCAAGTCTCTCTCTCTCTCTCTCTCTCTCTCTCTCTCTCTCTCTCTCTCTCTCTCTCTCTCTCTTTTTTTTCCCCTTTAGCCCGTATTATAACTACGTTGTACCAACGTTGAAAATCGACCTGTTCTACTTCATACTGTTTGCCAACGTTTACAAAGTGACTCCGACCTTCCCGACGTCCGTTTTTTTTTTACGCCGACGTTCACCGACGTCGGCCCAACGTATGTATGTTAGCTGGGTATCATCTAATATTGCTGGGAATCACAAGGGAAATGGTAATATATCTTGATGTAATGTAAAGCTATTGTTAGACTATTGTTGTTAAACTATTGTAGGAAAGAATGCTCTTTCCTATGTTCAATGTTAAAATGAATACAAAGTTTGTGTATCTGAATTAAAGAAAGTAACAAATTGTCAAGCAATACTGGAATCGTTAAAATTATTTGGAAAATCATTTAGTCTGTCAGAGACATTAATTCCATTTAATGCATTTTCAATATTTTTATCGTGAATAAAACAATGAAATAATAACGCTTACAATTTCACAGGCTGATTTTCAAACATCTCTCTTTAGACTAATAAGGAATGGAAGCGTTTATGTACACATGTCACTAAACGTCTGTAGCGGACATAGATTGGGTAACTAACGTTAACAAATAAATTAATGTTTTAGTCTTACATCGGCTTTTAGATGTTGGGTTGCATCTCCAGCCTCAAAATGAAGCCGTTTCTTCAGTGGCTGCATAAAAAGAGGATATTAAGACCATAAAAACCATACAAACACAATTCATTGGTTGTAGATTAATGCACTGCACTGCACTAAACCAAAAAGAGTATATAGAGTTTGGTAGTGAACCCCAATATCACTCAGAAATTAGTATGTGACAGAGACTTATGTTAGGAAAAAGTATTTGGTCACACAAAATACGGAGTGTCGTGGCCGAGCGGTCTAGCGCACCGAACTCAAGTTCTGGTGTTGCCAGCAGCAGGGTGTGGGTTCGAGCCCCGGTCGTGACACTTGTGTCCTTGAGCAAGGTACTTAACTATAATTGCTTCGTCCTTCGGATGGGACGTAAAGCCGTAGGTCCCGTGTGTTGTGTAATGCACGTAAAAAAGAATGCGCCTTGAGTACCACTTAGTTGGTGGATACGTGCGCTATATAAGTCCACACATTATTATTATAAAATGTATGAAATAATTTTTACTACTTTATTTTTGATTTCAAACAATGAAATTTCCACATATAAAATCTAAAAAGCTATATTTATTGCTCCATAAATTTTAATTTGTTGATGCAACCACTGAACAAGTCACTGATTCGGTTTTTAGAAATATGGAGTCAAAACTATTTTTTAAATGTATTTCCAATATTTTTTTTTCAAACTGTTTCAATGAAATAAGTTCAAACTTTCATGTTTGATTTTGTTGATATCTCTTGCTTCTTATAAAGTATCAACATTTTACATACATTTCACTTAGTAAATATTAAGCGTATAATTATCCATATAATATATACAACAATTGTATACTGCTTTAAATTAAATGATATCGGTTAATTATGGTGCTGAGTTGGTCATGTGATATGGTTTGTGGTAAAGACTTTAAAATCATTTTCATGTGCATGAATTTTAGGCATATTTTAAATTAACATTAGTTTAAATTCAAAGAAAAATTAAATGAAGACAATACACAGTATTAAAACATAATAACAACAGTGGGGTTATTGTAAGGTTTACTCCAGTGATCATGCCTTGCTCTGGAGAATCGATATAAATTGTATGCATAATATTCTCTCATCTTTGTCTAACATTAATTATACAAAAGTAATGTTAGCGAAAGTTAACTTACTTTGCAAGTTGACGGAGTTCCAGGTGATTGAGCTGCCTTTCTCTTAAGGACCCCTAGGCTCTTGGGTGTAGATGAAGGTGTCTTACTTTTACTGGACGGAGACTTTAGTAGTTTATACCTTAATTTTTTTGACAAATACTGGTCCTTAATGTGGATATTGAGTAACTCACATTTCCTGGCTTTGTTGATGTTTTCACACCGTTCGCACACATACTTTGAACTAGTATCACTATCAGGCGTTTCACCTAAAATGTTGAATAAATCTGGCAAAAACTGCGGATCACGCTTAGCTTTGATGCCGGTTGCTTTAATCGAGATTTATTTCTTGCAAATAATTAATTCCTTGCTGTAGATTAAGCACCATCGATAAGACGGCCGCCCAGGCTCTGGTGCCTTGGACGCCATCGTAATTAATGTCATCGATACCACAACTTTTAGCCAGTGGCAGCAGCGCCATAGCGTTCAACACTGCAAGTCAATTGTACAACTTCATGGTAGTCCGTAGTGGGCCCCCTTTTTTATTGGGGGATTCTACTAAGTCTAACTTTTTGGCCGCGTGTTCCCTTTTTAGCTGACCGAGATCCTCCCCTGGTTTACGGCAACCAATCAACAACAATAAATAAATCTTAAACCGACATGAGAAAATTACTTTATTTATTTGTTAGCTTATCAGGGTAAGGTGATAATAAACACACCCGTTTTCTTTTCATAAAGTGATAAGCGCTAACTGTTATGAACTTACCGAAGAAACATTTCATGCTTGAATCCTCCCTGTGACCACAGTTATGCACACCCCAGCCTGCATGTGGACATTCCTGTAGACTAGATTCATTACCAACACAGACTGTGTCGTCCAAGTGTATCGGCCCTGTGCCTGCACCAAAGTATGCGTGACTCCAGACCTTAATTGCGTACTGGTATCCCAGTTGACGACAAGCAACGTTGGCGTCTCTAATGTCCCAATTGTCATCACACACAGTACCCCACTGACCGTCATGATACACTTCGACCCTTCCCTCGTAAGGTCCTGCACTGTTCACTAGACGTAGCGGATCTTAGAGTTGGTAAATAATAAAACAAATAGGTCATTCCACGTCAAATCACACACTTTCCGAGATCAATCTCACAGATTTTTTTTTACTTTCTAGGTTTGTTTGGTTGTATGAGAAAACTCCAAAACTGAAATTTGAGCGGTTTTGGTCATGTGGTTTGTGAGTTACAGGTCGTTGAACTTGTACCTTTCGTTTGACCTCTACAACTTTGGAAATCTGTAACTTCGGTTATGAATATCGTAAGCAAGTGATTTTTATGTTAAATGAAAGATCTTATCGTCACAATTTATCCACTTTGCAATTTGAAAATTTGTACTTTGACGTTTGACCCCGAGCATGCCGCAATATTAAAATTCATGAAATTCTGTCAAACAAAGGCCCGAAGTATACTCATTTTGTATACCAAATATAACAATGGGCTCTTAAGTAATTAAGATAGGGTGTACTTTTAAAGATGGGCAGGGCACTCCAATGCTGATATACAGTGTACATTATGTATCCATATATGTATAGTACATATGTATACTGTACATGATGTACATTTTATGCATCATTTGATGTACAGCTACACTCAGCAGTGTGACTGGGGTTGGTTCAGCAGTGTGAGTAGGGGACCGATGATTTACTTGGGGAAGTGGGGGGGGGGGGGAAGACCTTGGTCGGGGGGGGGGGGTCATGCAGTGTGTCCACTTCCATAATTGCTTAAATAATTATGTTACTTCTGTTGTACATTTTCCAAATAGTTTTTTTCTCAATATAACTCGGTACATGTATGTATCATAATATGGTAAACACAAAACACCTTAAAACACAGAAATCTACCATAAATGTGGAAATATAGACCATGCAAGGACATGTTTCAAATGTATACATTACATGTAGTTCACTCATAGTTCACTGTAAACATTTTGTTGGAACCTGCTAGGCGCATGTAGCTCACCAATTGAGGGCGCACTTCATGCAACAAGGCTGTAACCATGCGGTTGTGTCCCTGAAATCAGTGCCATTTTCTGGGAGTTTGATAGTTTGTTTCAAGATAGAGTTGTTGTTTAACTGGGTGAGTCCTAAAACAAGGTTTCCCCGTAGTTAGTTCAGATCCACAAAAATCATACTTACTCAGATAAACATGTAATTTTCCCCTTTTTTATGAATTTGCATATTTGTATCGTTAGACATGTGATTGGCAGTATGGGTGTAATGTCATGTGTTATCCATTGCGGTGGTCGCCCAGGAGTTCTCATTTATTCAATTGTTATACCTTTTTGATAATCAGTACCAAGTTCTTATCATCTGGGATGTGTATGAAGATTCATAAAGTGATTTGTAGCCTATATCTGGTCTCTCAAGCTTTAGAATTTCCTAAGTTTGTATTTAATCATACTCTTTTATTTCCTGATATTCGCAGTATAAAAAACAGAAACAAAAGAAAGAAATAAACAAAGGGAACCGATCAGAAACAATAACAAGAGAACGTCAAAGGGAACCACATCAATCAGTATTCAATCAGAATAAACCAAAGAAGTGGACCATTCAACGTGTATCTTGTTGTCACAATTATTTATCAGCCAGTAGCAACACCTCTCCATTCCCCATTTGTTCACCGACACAGCGTCGCAAGCGCCTAACCGGGTTTGTTGGGAACAGTCAAAATCCATATCATTTCCAACCAGTTACCCCCCCCCTCCCCTCAGTATCCGTAACAGGCGTATCCATACACCTTTTCTATTCTGAAGTACTCATTCCAATGCATAATTAGCTGCAAGTGAATCTTTTTTGGAAGGATGTAGCCTACATGTAAGTATTCCCTATTGCCGTCACGTCAATGGGGTGGCTGATGTCAACACATCAACAATATAAATTTCAAAGATGTCTTGATTAACTGGATGTCTTGATTAACTGGATTGATGGAGCAGGGCCATGTGGGTGCAAGAAGTTTACCTTAACAAGTCAGCTTTCTAGCTTGGTTCTAAGAAAACAACCTAACTACCAACAGCCATCATACTCTGCTGTGTTATAGCCACGAGTACTTATGTCTTTTTGCCTAGGAAAGAAGTGTAACACCTGTGGTTACATATTCTAGTAGGATGGTATGCCTAGTGCCTACTAGAGAATTCACGGACCTGAACACATTCTTTTGACACTGGTTTATAGGCATGTATTTTTGGAGTTCCTGGGATAGTGTGTGTGCATTTTCAAAGCGATATTTCAAGAGATTTCCGTCTTTGTTGTGCTACTCAGTTGTTGTGAAGCAAACATGCATTCCTTTAATTTATTTGCATGCGAACCTGTACAGTTGTCGAGGTGTGATTGTCATAAGGCTGGCTTTGAAGGCTTTGCTCTCGAGACAAGATGGTTTAGGGTACCTGAAACACCATCACATGCTGTTGCAAAGAAGTGCCACACTGCTGGAACTCAGAAATCAGCAACAGAGAGGACCTACACTCTTCCCCAAAAATTTACTTCAGAACAGAAAAGACTTACAGTGAACCATGAGTGAACTGCGTGGTCTGCATATGTACACTTCTATGGTAGAATTCTGTGTTTTAAGGTGTTTTGTGTTTACAATGTTATTCCTTAGGGTACATACCGAGCTATATTGAGAAAAAAATATTTGGAAAATGATAGTAGCGTACCGGTACCTGATCACAGAATATCCCAGAATCACTCAGTACAATAGAAATACATGTAAAGTAATTATTTAAGTGATTATGGAAGTGTACACACTGCATGACCACCCCCCCCCCCCCCCCAACCAAGATCTGTGCTCCCATTCCCCCAAGTAAATCGTCGTTCCCCTACTCACACTGCTGAACCAACCCCAGTCACACTGCTAAGTGTAGCTATACATCAAATGATGCATACAATCAGTAATACAATGTACTTCATGTACAATAATTATACACATGTACTATACATATATGCATAGGCCTACATAATGTACACTGTAAATCAGCATTGGAGTGCATGCCCATCATTAAAAGTACACACTACCTTAATTACTTGAGAGCCCATTTTTATATTTGGTATACACAGAGTATACTTTGGGCCTTTGACAGAATTTCATGAATTTTAATTTTGCGGCCCGCGCGGGGTCAAAGGTCAAATTACACTTAGCTTGACCACTTGATTATTTTTATTTTTTTCCTTATTGCAAAGTGGATAATTTGTGATGATAAGAGCTTTTCATTTAACATACAAATCACTTTCTTACGATATTCTTAACCGGAGTTACAGATTTTCAAAGTTGTAGAGGTCAAACGAAAGGTAAAACGTTTAACGACCTGTAACTCACAAACCACATGACCAAAAACGCTCAAATTTCAGTTTTGGAGTTTTCTCATAGAACTAAACAAACCTAGAAAGTAAAAAAGAAATATGTGAGATTGACCTCAGAAAGTGTGTGATTTGACGTGGAATGACCCAAATGTTAGCAAACAAGTATGGTGAACATGTGTGGTCATGAAACGTCTTCAAAGGTGATGATTTTCTATGCGATGTTGTGGAAGGTTGTGGGGTTGGGGGTACATACCTTTGACCGCGTGTTTCCTTTTTAGCTGACCAAGATCCTCCCCTGTTTACGGCAAACAATCAACAACAAAAGATAAAGAAATAAATCTCAAACCGACATGAGAAAACATTTTGAATTGCTTTATTTTATTTGTTTGCAATTTTGTAATAAATACGATAAAGTTCGGCGAGGTTACCTTATCGGGGCCGTAAAGTGATAAGCGCTAACTGTTATGAACTTACTTATACTGAAGAAACATGTCATGCCTGCAGCCTGGTAGTGACGGCAGTTATGCACAATCCAACCTGCATGTGGACATTCCTGTAGACTAGATTCATCACCAACACAGGCTATTTCGTTCAAGTGGAACGGGCTGTAACGCCGCCAGACCTGAATTGCGTACTGGTAGCCCAGTTGACGACAAGCAACGTTGGCATCTCTAATGTCCCAATTGTCATCACACACGGTCCCCCACTGACCGTCATGATACACTTCGACCCTTCCCTCGTATGGTCCTGCACCGTCCACTAGACGTATTAACGGATCTAAGAATTGATATATATATATATATATATAAATATATATATATATATATATATATATATATATATACATAACAGCAAAAGAAACGTCACCCCTAAAAATATTTATTATTTTCATTTTATAATTAATATAATTTGTTTAATGAAGAATATTATGAGTATGGAGTGTAACACGAACACAATGTGGCAAATTTGGTTGACCTCAAAATTCGTCATGCATGACGTCCGAGGACACATGAGCTAAACACGTTCTCAGACTTATCAAAATTTAGGGGGTGACGTTTCTTTTGCTGTTATGTATATATATATATATATATATATATATATATATAATAAAACAAATGTTAGCACACGAGTATGGTGAACATGAGTGGTCATAAAACGTTTTCAAGGGTGATGATTTTCTATGCGATGTTGTGACAGGTTGTGTGTGTGGGTGGGACACATGCCGCGTGTTCCATTTTTAGCTGACCAAGATCCTCCCCTGGTTTACGGCAACAATCAACAACTAAAGATAAACAAACTAAAGATAAATTAAACCGACATGAGCAAATATTTTGTATTGCTGTATTTTTTAGGTGTTCGGGATTTACCCGAATACTTTTTACTTTGTTCTTCTTCTTCTTCTCCTCAGTGAGATTTATGTAACAAAATACATAGTTGAAAACAAATTAATAAAAAATAACACATACTTTAACCTTAACATGTAGGTGTACCTAAAGCTGTGACATCATGGTGAGGTCATCAGATATTGAATTACACTAAATCAAAGTTTAATATTTCAAAAAATAATATCTCATGAGCTAGAAAAGATATGTTCACAATCTTTGCCGAACTGAACTGCACGTTCATGTACAGCCATATAGCCTCTTATCAAGTCGCACGGATGCGAGTTTTGTTGTGAAACCTTTCAGAAGAGAAAACCATATTTGCAAAGTTCCGATTAACTTATAACTTAACAAATACTTTTACGTTGACAGGAACTTAAATATATTTAATGTCATAATGACGTCATCAGATATCGAATTACATCAAATGGAGGTTTATTATTTTTTAAACTCATAATATCTCATGAACCACATCAGATAATTAACAATCTTTGAATCATCGTACTATGTGACATTTAGTACACATTTTTGACCTTTTCTTCCGGTTGAAACCGGAAGTCCAACAGAAAATAAATTATGCAGCACTATTATACGGTCTGCAGCCAGAATATAACTTCTGTGAATAAAGTGACGAGACACATCTTATCTTTAAAAACAAATGTTTGACGATGTCATCACAGATCAGAGCGCCCCTAACGGCAATATTTAAAAGGGAATATTTTCATATCTCAGAAATTAAGGAACAGAATTTCATCAAATTTAGTACAATGATAGAAGACATACAATGTATTACTTTTGTGTGAAGTATAAATTCAGTCACATGACTGAACCGGAAGTTAATGTGTTCAGCATAACACATTATATGTAATTTTAATTATATGTTATGAAAACTCATATCTCCTGAACTAAGGTAAGTACTAACATTAATTAGGAAGTATTATAGTTTCAGATAAATGACTTTCAACTGACCTGATTGAACCGAACACCTAGTGTTTGTAATTTAACACAAACACCCAAATGTTATATCCTTTCAGTTTATCCATAATCATATGCTGTCAATAGAAATTAACAGACTAAGATTCGATCTAACGCTTAAAGGGAAGGTAACAACATTTGTTTTTACCAGATTATCAAATAAATAAATTATTAATGTAAACATTTACTTGCTGTTAAGTTGATACATGTATCAATCCTCCTAAAAAAAATTCCGTCTTAACCGCTTTAATCTTAGAGAAAAATTATAGGAATTCATTTAGTTGTCAAACTTGTTGTCAAACCTTTGAAACATAAACAACATGTAAAATGTGTTCGTCCAGAATGTGTTCGTACAGATCGTGTTCGTACAGATGTGTTCGTACAGATTTTGGGTTTAAAAATGAAGTTTTTTAGTGTTAATTAAGTAATTAATTTTCAAAGAAAAACATAAGATTTTACACAAAAAATTGTTTGATAGAAAACATCTCTAGACCCTCTGAAACAAGTTAAAATTTTTAACATTGGGAAAATCAGTTCATTTACCCATGTATTAATTGAAACATAAACAATATGTAAAATGTGTTCGTCCTTCCCTTAAAATCGAGATGAAACTTTCACATGTTTATTATAATGAATAAATTCAAGAGAGCTGAAATTAACGTATGTTCTTAAAGGCACTATTGGTGTTCTCGAAAATAAAGTGATGACAGATTCAGATGAAACTTAGTTGGTGACGGTATGAAATATATATTTGTGTCTGAGTTGGTATCATTTTTAGTAAAGTATATTAAATTATTTAAAAAAAATGAATGTTTATTTACTGGATCTAAAGAGTAGGGGGTGATATGCATGATCTCTCAAGGTCAAACGGAAAATGTTTATATCCATGTCCATGGATGAAAATGGAAAGAGCCGTACATTTATCACCGTTGGCAATGTAGATATCGTTTTCAAAACATAAATAACCATGAAGTGCTTTTGGTTGAAAAGGAACCAAAAAGAGACGACAGACGACCCATCTCTGACAGTTTTTCATGTGTGACAATTAGGACTTTTTAGTTTTCCCAGGGGATTGGCTATACTTACATGGCATTTCACAGTTATCACCAGTGAATTCAGCTGGGCACACGCACATCATGTTGTCTTGGCATGTTCCGCCATTTATACATTCACTCGGTCCCGGCGTAGGTGAGCATGGAGCCAGCGGGGAGGTCCCTGCAAAGTTATGAATATTCATCATAAGTAACCTTTTAGCATACCCTTAATGTAAGATAATTATGAGACGAGATGTAGGGATCTTGGAATTCATGGGGATTTTTTTATATTAACCCTATCAGGCTTGACCTTCCATGGCAACCGTTTATTTTGAACAGGTCCAATTGAATTTAAATTGTTTTGTTAAAAATACTAGATTTTTTATACTATTAGGGGATGAAGCGAAAAAGTTAAAGTATAGGAAACACTAGAAAAGCACTCTTAGAGCGCAATACTCCACGAAGTACAGCTTTTTTCAGAGAAAGTCGTCAATTACTCAATTTATTTATGCTGTACACGTAGATACATTTTGTAAAAAAAACTTTTTAAATATAGAAATGTCCAGAATTTGAACCGACGTGACAGCAGTACATCTAACCCGCTGAGCCACCAACGATTCTTGAAACTTGATGAAAACATTAGATTATAAGTAAATAGGTCACTATAGTGCGCCCCCTATCTTTTCTATTTATTTGCTCACTGATCCGCTATAGATATGGGCCTAAAATACGCTTTCCTGAAATCGGATCTTCATCAAAATCTATGGAGCAGACTGAACATATTCAGCAAATATCATCCGAATTTGTAGAGAACTTTTTTTATATAGATATCCTGCTCTTAGCTGTACACACACACACACACACACACAGTCTTGTGTTTCTATCACTATGTGGACATTCCTTTGTTTTCCTGTACTTAAGCACAGGAATTTCTTAAAATCGTTCCCATTTCACACAGAAGAGTGTTTTGAGAGCGGTTTTCGTTCTATTTTTCCCTTTTAATAATATCCTTCGATTTAAGTCAAAGAACCTGCCTAGACAAATCACTAATTTCAGAGATATTCGTACTTTTCCAAAGTTCAAAAACACTGTGTGGACGTGTGTAAGTCCACATAGTGCACAGACAGTGCACATAGTTCCTACACTGTGTGGACATCCTTTGTTTCCACATAGGGTATGCACATAGGGTATGCACATAGGGTATGCACCGCTCGTACACACACACACACAGTCAGGCACCGTAATTGTGGGGACATTTTTATGTTCACCCACTTAGTTGTGGGGACAAATTACGGCCCAAAATGTTGTGGGGACATGAAAATGTCCCCACAGATACGGCGGTCTTGCCATCCCTTTTGTTATCTGTCCCCACAACCTTGCCAGTGCCTATACACACACACACACACGCACACACACACATGGGTGATTACATTACCTCCGGACACCTTCGGTGGCGTGGGGAATAATTTTATACCTAATAAACTATTGGGTGTTTGTGGCCAGAGATAAAACATTAAAAGTACAGTATGTTCATAGCGCGCAGTACATACAGGAGATACGTATTAAGAGAAGAAATAGTGGAAGTATATTCAGGAATTCCGATCAGCAAACATGCACAAACTTCGTATTCATTCTAAATGAAGAATTTGTTATACTGCTCGTAAAAAAATGCTTAATTAACTATTTGTTCTTTTTAAAATTTCTTTTGGAATCTCAGACAGAAAGATTTCAAGTTGGTTTTGATATCTTTTATCAAGTTGTTATCATTTATGTACCAAAGGTGTAAACTACCTACGTGTATTTAAACCATTGTGTATATGACTTTGAATAAGTACCAGCATGAAGTAAACAACGTACAATGTAAAATGAAGGTACAATATTGGTATTCTAAACAAACAAACAAACAAAAAATAATAAAAACAAACTAAACAAAATCAATGTTCAGTTTTACATAAAACTGGCTGTAAAGTATCCATTATCCTGAGAAATGTTTACGTGTGTTATGTTTCATGTTGATGCCAATTCTCATGTTTTCAATACAAATAATTACTTCAGAGAAAATTTTTACCTTTGATCAGGAAGAACACAACGGCGATCAACCCTACGCTGTACATTCCTGCTGCCATTGAGGTGCATGAATATCAACTTCGAATCTTTAATGTCACTTCGCCACATCAAGTTTGTACAAGTACAGTATGGTAGGTACCTTAACTTTATGTCGATTGACCCGTCATTGTCAATGGAAAGGCAGACAAGTACAAAAGGTTCACTTCTTTATTACGATGACATTATTGGTATATGTCATTTACTGATAGCGATTGATATGAACTGTGCGTGCAGAGATATTTTATTTCCTGCTTCCGCATTTCTCCTAATGGACCGATTGAAATGAAATCAGTTTAAGAAGAAATGACGAACGATATGTTAGAATTATTATATGTGCTATTAAAATGTTTATTTACACTTCCCAGTGATACACTCGGGCATTTTCGGAAAATGTGTTTGTCAAATGTCACACTATAAAATGCGATTTGAACCTCATAATCTGAACAAAATATAATTAAATAAAACCGTTTAATATTTAACAATTCTTATTACCCCCCCATTTATTGGCATAATTAGCGGCTAGTCTTAATAAAATAAATACTATATTTTTGGTTTGTCCTGTAAGACATTCAATATGTGTTTTTACGTTGAAATGCAATAACTTATATTTTGTCCCAAAAACCTGATTTTTTTTTGAATTGTTTTGCTCAGTATATAAATTGATGTCATCAATAGTACCATGGATGTTTTTATATTTTCCTTTATTGTACTTTTGATAAAAAAGAAACATTTTGGTTCAAAATCTTAAAAAATCATGAACAAAATTACCCATAATGTTGCTTACTGCGCCCTTTAGCGGTGATCTAAGTAACGTTACATTTTATGTTTGTATTTGTCACAAACTTTGAATTAATGTATAAATGTCATTTTAATGTAACATAAATAATTGTACTTACCTAAATCCTGTGGGTGTGACGAAATCATGTCCTTTCAGTACCACCTTACTTTTTTATAGAACCGGCAGCCATCCTTATTTTGTTAATGTCCACCGAGCCATTGGGCTGCACCTTTTTGTTTACTAAAGAATCTGTTGTGAATTTAGTTTCCTTATTTGGCTTAAACATGCAAAGGTTTCCCAACATGATTGAACACACACAATATTTATTCAAATTTATGGGATAAATGAATATTCATTATTGGTGTCGTATATAAGGAAAAGTAAAGGGGGTTGGAAGACACTTAGCAGCTTGACCACCGGCTCGATGACTTTGGGCACTGAGGCCTCTGCCTGCGACCCCATCCTGGGGTACGGATCTGAGCTCCACTCATGCCGGTTTTTTTTTCTTTTGTGTATACCGGCTCTGTTAGCCGATGGTTTGGAGGACATCCGAGTTGTGATTACCGAGACTGGGGCCAAGCTGCTAAGTCGCCAAAACCTTTAAGGTCGATTTTTATTTTAAATAATTATCTGGGCTTTGGGGTCTGGTTGGGACGTGGAGAGGCACGACGCCGATTAGAGGCAAACCCGTCTCGGGGACGTGACGTCATCCGCCGAGGCACGCCAAGGGTCTCTGTCCAGTATCACCGCCGCACGCTCAAACAGCCAACTACACAACGATCAACAACCGGGTTCGAATTTATAATTTATCTAAATTTACTCGAGTTGTATTAAATTTAATTGATGTTATGTTTATTGTAAGTTTATTGTTAGTAATAATTAAATTATATTATAAAAATTATGTTGTATGTTCCTCTGCTTCATTTTGTTGGTGTGTTCATTTTCCCTGGGGTGCCTTTTAACTGTATAACTTTCACTCTGTCCCAATCATGGTGGACTCTGTGACAGTATTGAAGATAACATTTCTGCCAAATTCCATGGCCAACGGATAAAAGTTATAAGAAGATATGTGGAAATTACTATTTTTGACCAAAATGAGAACACAAACTGGGCAAAATTGGGTATAGCGCCCAACGGTGACATATGAAATTGTTCATGACCTTAACTCGATAGATCCTGTCAAACCGAAAATACCCACGAAGTTTCAGGAAAATCGGCTGAAATTACAGAAAATACGGAGGAGAAAGGACAATGAGCCTCCCCCCAGGCTTGAGAACGAAAAAAAAAACAGGCATGATAGGGTTAATAGGTAAAATGACTATAAAGTAGCTTTAATTATCTAAAATGGCTATAAAAAGGCTTTAATATGTAAAATGCTAATGACTTTATAAAATAGCTATATAATAACTTTAATATGTAAAATAGCTATAAAGTGGATTTAATATGTAAACTAGCTGTTCGTTATACTTTTCTTAAAAATGATAATGAACAATCTACTTAAAAATCCATTTAAACACAACACACAAATTGTTTACCACATACACAAATTACATTGGACAAACTGTTCTATAGCATTTTGTTTATTCTGAGCTGATCACGTGCTGCAGTTTAATATGGCCCAATTAAAAGAAATGTATCCCCATCTCTTTAAATAACTCTCAACTCTCTTTATCAACGTTCTGACAACATCATCCACCAATCCACCAATCCACCAATCTTCGCATTGATTTGTAATCACATCCATGACGCCGATTTTTTTCAGATGCTACTTCTAAAATGGGTACCGCTCAGTGGCGTAAATAGGGTCCAATTTTCAAGGGGGCACTAGGGAGTGTACCACTTTTTCTACGGGGCATGTCAATACTTGAATCCTGCAGTCTCAAATAGTGACCTATTTTTCAAAATTCTGAATGGGTGCACCCGGGGGAGGGGGCACGGACGTCAGCTGGGGGTACGTGCCCTCCATGCTCCGCATAGTTATGCCGCTGGCACCACTGAATATTCCGACAACCAAGGAAACATCCAATACAATGTGTCTTTTAATCTATATACTGACAACAGCATAGTTCTAACATTTCCAACGTTACTAAGCATATCTAAAACAAACGGTCTGGCGGACTTATGGGCTGTAACATTAATTAATTTGGCCGTCGAAACAAGCTGAAACATGGAATACAATTAGCTTTTAGAACAATTAGCTGGGGATAGTCAGATTTGAAAAAAAGCTGTCTTATTTTTTCTGGTATATTTCTGACGCATTTACGTTTTGTGGGACAAAATAATGTGCTGTCAGAATATTGAGCTTTATATTTTCTATGTCTCCAAATCCGTTTTCTTTTTAATGCCCAAATCTCTGAATATTTGGCAAATTCGAATAAGTGGTCCTGTCCTCATCCAACAGCTACAATATCGTCTTTACGTATGGTCTTTATTTATTTTATTTTATTTTTTATTTTTTTGTATTTATTTATTTTTTATTAGCCCGGGGATAATAATTTATTATCAACAATTCAAAATCAATCATTTAAACATCTTAATAATTTTATTCATATCACAACAGTAGAGCCTACAGGAAATTAATACTTATTGGTCTTGGCAAAAAGTACAGAGAAAAAAATCCTATTTACGGTAAAATTTCGCCATATTATCATTACAACTGTACATACATTTTTCCATGGAGTCTTTTTTGAGAATTGAAAATGATGGTATTTCATTGGTCATTTTTCTCTTATATGGAAACGACAAATTAATAAGATCAAGTTAATAGCTTTACACTCAAAGTCAGTTTTACCAAACAAGAATACTTCAATGTCTAAGATGATGTTAAAATTAGTTTTATCCTTGATCCACGAAACAACTGAAGTATAAAAGGAAATTGTTGAGTCACATGAGCAGAACAGATGGATAAAAGTCTCCTCTTCATTGTTATAAAAGGTACATACATTCGTGTTCGACTTGTTAATTTTTAAAAGAAAAAAATTCGTACCTAAAGTCCTGTGTGTTAGTCTATACTGGAACCATCTCAACCTAGTATCTATTGCACAATTAAAAGGAATATTAAAGACTAACGACCGTTTAGAAAAACTACAGTCTGTTTGCAACTTATTGTTCCACTTAGTAAATTAATGTATAAGGTACCGTACTTTCCTGGAGGAGGTCAGGACTTTAAAAATTCTGCTCGAACCTCTCTTATCCCTCAAAATAATTTTGAAATTAAAAAGAATAAAAGGACATTGAATAATGCATTTGTTTAAAGGGAACATATTTGGAAAAGCAAACTTGACAGCCCTGACCACACCCCCATATTCTAAGAAATTAGCTCTAATGTTAAACTTATTCCTGAAATCCTCAAATGACAGAAATTTACCTTTGTCATTCAAAAGATCGAAAATATATTGTATGGTCTTTATACCAGTTTTGTCTTCGCCCGTGAGCGGTATTTTTTGTCCTCCTAGTCCCAGCGATACATTTGAGAATTGTGAGCAGTTTCTTTTTTCGTCTCGCACTGTGGAGAGAGTGAGCAGAGGCCACTGGATCTGCCACTGAAAAACGGGGAATGAAACATAGTTTTTTGTTTGTAGTTTTTCTAGAAATGTCCACAAATAGGACCTAAACGGAAAAAAAACATATCCTCAATTTCCTTCGTTTAAGGACACAGGAAACAATTACAAAAACAATAATTATTTATATAATTATACTGCCGGAAAGCTGATCTTATTATAGTTGATGGTGGTATCAAACATCCCTTGGAATCTTGATTCAGGGAGTATAATCATACTCGTAGAAGCAGTTTTGTTAACATTGGTTTACTTTCCCTGTTAAATCCAATACTTAATATCGTGCAATGGAATAATTCAAATGTGGAAATACAAACCGTTCCATTGGCAAATTATATCAACTCTTTATTATTGGACAATTTATGAAGATCACCAAATCAGGTGATTTGAGCTCACGAACTTGGTATTCCAGTGACATTTTCGAATGTTAAGCTGTTCCAGCTCAATGGAAGTTATCACATGCATTAAACAAACATAGGTCCAATTCACTTATAGCTAAGATTGCTTGCTGAAGGTTTTACTCTAAATATTGGATCATGAATTAATTCCAGCACTTGCAATATGCTTGTAATATTATTCGGGGGTCCGGTTTACCTTCCAGACCCCTAGGGCGCAAAAGCTTCGCCCCCCCCCTTTTTTGGACATCCTGTTTTGTTTAGAGCTTACAAATGTTGTGAATTGATGGGGTTTGTAGTTTTTCTAGAAATGTCCACAAATAGGACCTAAACGGGAAAAAACGTATCCTCAATTTCCTTCGTTTAAGGACACAGGAAACAATTACAAAAACAATAATTATTTATATAATTAAATTCCCGAACAGCTGATCTAATTATAGTTGATGGTGGTATCAAACATCCTTTGAAATCTTGATTCATGGAGTATAATCATACTCGTACAAGCAGTTTTGTTAACATTGGTTTACTTTCCCTGTTAAATCCAATACTTATGGAATAATTCAAATGTGGAAATACAAACCATTCCATTGGCAAATTATATCAACTCTTTGTTATTGGACAATTCATGAAGATCACCAAATCAGGTGATTTGTGCTTACGAACTTGGTATTCCAGTGACATTTTCGAATCTTAAGCTGTGAATTGATGGGGTTTGTAGTTTTTCTAGAAATGTCCACAAATAGGACCTAAACGGGAAAAAACATATCCTCAATTTCCTTCGTTTAAGGACACAGGAAACAATTACAAAAACAATAATTATTTATATAATTATATTGCCGTACAGCTGATCTCATAGAGCTGCAAAAAATGGTTACCAAACAATTTACTTAACATATTATTGTTTGCTACCAGCTAAACTTGCGTATAGAATGTGTTATTTTGGATAAATCAGTTTTTAAAAGTGGTTTTCTGTCCTGTTGGTAAGTCAATACATTATACATGCGCGCATTGGTATAGTACAACATTATTTTTCCTACTTCCGGTTCCAAAGCTGGCGTCACGTTGTGTAATTTAACCTAAATTCCTGATACGTTCAAAAGCCATGATTCTTGAGGCAGAAATTGACACGTACGTTAAAGGCAAGTCCAAAGCTTTCCAATTTCTTGCACACATTCTTAAAGAAATGGGTGCATTTCCAATGGGCTTCTGATGATCGTTGGAGCCAACACATGTGAATTGAAGTGGCTATGGTTTATGTTGGAATTACGTCACACTTACCAACGGGACGAAGAAGAAGAAGAAGAAGAAGAAGAAGAAGAAGAAGAAGAAGAAGAAGAAGAAGAAGAAGAAGAAGAAGAAGAAGAAGAAGAAGAAGAAGAAGAAGAAGAAGAAGAAGAAGAAGAAGAAGAAGAAGAAGAAGAAGAAGAAGAAGAAGAAGAAGAAGAAGAAGAAGAAGAAGAAGAAGAAGAAGAAGAAGAAGAAGAAGAAGAAGAAGAAGAAGAAGAAGAAGAAGAAGAAGAAGAAGAAGAAATAAGCCATGTTATATTTGTTTTACTATACCTCATACATATTCTCTAGTTCGGCATCATTGAGCTCGGGAAAACGCGAATTTACATTTTACGTGTGCCGCCGTCTTTTCATGTGTATGTAGCGCAAGGGCGATGTTTGCGCGGCGCGTGCGTACTTCACCCGTGCGGCTGTTCCCGATTGCTTCGTAAAGCGCATGCGTAGTAGTTTAACGCATATGCGTTAAACTACTACGCATGCGTATTTACCCTATGCGTGAATACTCGCGGCCGCTTGGTAAACAGCCAAAATAGCATCTGGCACGTGATGGTGAATGGACCAGTGAGAATTCGGCTCTCGATCATGAATATGTATGAGGTATAGTAATATTCATTAGGAGTCGCTATAAATTCAACCTCAAAACTTTAGTGCACCCCACTAAATAGTGCAATGGGCCGGATAAATAAAAAGTAGCAATTGCTTTTACTAGTCATTTTCGTAAATCTTCATTAATAAAAGTGAGCAATTACTTGCAAGTAATTGCTTCCAGTAGTTAGCAAAAGCAATTGCTATGATTTTTAAGCAATTACTAGAGAGATTAGCACTTGCTTGGGAGCATATAAATAAACCAGACCTTTTACTAATGACTTGTAGCACTTGCTAATATTTTTACAAGATACTAAATGAGGAGCTTACGCATTTGCTAACACTTGCATGTTGCATTACTCCTGCCATCATGGCCGAGTTTATGCATGTAAGGGAACATGAAAAGGTGTACAATGAAAGAATATATCGTGAAGAAGTCAATCCTACCAGATACCGGAAATTATTTCGGTTCAATTTTGAAAATTTGGAGTGGCTAGCAGCAGTCGAAGTACTTGGTTTGAAACCAGCAGAAATGGCGCATGGCATCTTCGTAATAGTCGGGTTTTCATCCCCTTTGAAGATGTTGTACAGATCTTGTTCCCATGGAACCAAAACAATCTTCCTATTTCCTGTTTGCATTCCATCTGTTGTTTCTTCTTCACTTGACTTTTCATGTTTGCTATCTTTTTCAAAATTTGCTTCTCATCCATGGCTTTACCTGTGTTGGTAGCAATTGACATTTGTGCTTTTTTAAGTGCATTTGCCTTCATGTCTTTTACCCCCGCAACTGACTTTTCTCGATTAGAACAGGGTACTCTTTGATTATACTAACGAACAGTTCGTTCAAAGATTGCTCACTATTTGTACCACTCCCCAATTCTTCGGCAGCATCCATGTTGCTAACACATGCCTCATATACAACCACTAGGCTAATCGGAACTGACCTCCCATCATTGTTATACCCATAAGCAATTGCTAACCCACCCAAGCAACAGGTGCTATTCAAAGAAGAAGGTTATTTATACATTTTTAAGCAATTGCTTAACCTTAAGCTTTTACTTGTTAAGCAATTGCTATTGCTTGAGCTTTTACTAGATAAGCAATTGCTAACTTTTATTTATCCGGCCCAATGTCTATGCACTGAGCTGTTTATTAGGTGTTCGGCCTTTCAGCCGAACAACTATTGTAATTGTTCCGTTTTTTTGGTTTTTACTTCTCCTACTTCTTCTCCTTAACTCTTCTCTACATCGAAAGTGCAAGTTAACAATTTCACACAACCTTGAAACTTCACACATATAAAGACCTTATCATGTAGATGAATCTAGTTACGTCATGATCACGTCATCAGGTATCAAATTACAAGCCATTTAAGTTTTAAAAATGACCATTTGCTATCGACTGTATATCAAAATATAATAAAGCTATGATGTTCATCATAATCTGGGATCTGATAGATCAAGGCTTAGGCAACATTTGAAAAGTTAACGTCAAAATCGTCTGACATTTGCTTCCGGTCGTACCGGAAGGTCAAAGTTTTGATTTGTTTTTTTTCTTCAAAATTCCTTTTCTGGGCCAAAATCCCATTGACTTAGCACCCCTCGGCTGCTTGTCACGACAGACGTCATTGGACACAATGAAAAAAGAAATTACCATGGGCCATTTTGTAAGATTATTTTAAACTCTTCACTTGGAGCGAATTATGTGACAATCGCTGATTTGTGTAAACGGCGCCCTCTTTAGACCACACACGGAGACTCCATAACCACTGTGTAAAAGTTGTTGTGTATTATAATACGTAGTAACTGTTCAATAATTCACTAATCTAATTTCACCGTCTTTTTGCGCAAAATTTCAAAACGGTTAATAAAACACGTGCACGTTTCCGTGCTCATATAATTACAAAATATACTGAACAGCAAAAGAAACGCAAGTCCGAGGTCTTGTTAAGTTTTCAAACAGAAGACAAACCATTTTTATTCTAATCACTCATTTAATTAAATTAATGAAAAATGCTTTCAATTTGTGAGCTGAAGGTGACTGTTGAATGTGAAAATCTTGCAATGCAATTTGAACAGTGACTTTCAGCTCACAGATTGAAATAATTTTTCATTAAATGAGTGATTAGAATAAAAATGGTTTGTCTTCTGTTTGAAAACTTGACAAGACATCGGACTTGCGTTTCTTTTGCTGTCCTCGGACTTGCGTTTCTTTTGCTGTTCAGTATCTATTAAAATATGTTAGATTCGGTGTCTGACAAGCAGCTAACATTTCTTGTGTACTTAATCCGTGTGCTGTTAAAGGTATTCTATTAAGTTTGTGAATAAGGCCAACAAAAAAGTTTACGGTTTCTGGTCTCCTCGCCTCATATCCGCACGTCGGCATTTTAATTTTATTTATTTATTTTTTGCCAACAGACCTTTATCATGGTGCAGCCATCTTGTTTTTTTGTTTTTTTGTTTTTCATTCAAAACAAGGTAAACCAAACAGAGGCTGGAAGGGAAAATAGTATGGTCATTCTGTTCTATGAGATTTACATGACCATTGTCATTGTTTATACAAAGGAATCTGACAAAGATGACTGTTGTGTGATCAAGGTATATTGCAGCCAAAAATTGCTGGATCGATTGGAATTCTGCCGTGCTGTGTTTTAAACGACTTTTACACATATTGGTGTGAACAATTTCCGGATTTGTGCGGCCTCTCTTATCCACCATACTTTGTGTGTGTGAATTTGGTCTGGCTACAATAACCGCGTATACATATTAACATGTATCATTAACCAAATAATAATAATAATAATAAAGAATAAATAAATAAAGAATGCGTCACCACAACGAATTTGAAGCTAACCTATGACCAGAAACCGGAAACGTTATCGTTGGCCTATTAAGTAGAATTAAAGATAATTTTAAAATTACGTAAATTTACAAAAAAATGAATAAATATTAAAAGCTAAATACTGGTCGTGCATAATAAGTTTTCTTCTGTATAATATGTAGAAATGTAAACGTATTCTTCTGTACATATTCTGTTGCATATGATTGAATAAAGTCAGTTCATATACAAACTAGAAATGCTTCCCAGCCTGTTGCATCCATAACAACCTCCTTTCATTCCATATCAACCATACCTTCCCTATATCTATAAAGGAGATTTCCATTTAATATTTTAAACAGATGAAAACGCTTCACTTGAATATCAATGGAGCCAATTGGTGAAAATCGCTGGTTTACGTAAACGGCGCCCTCTTTAGGCCACACACAGTCTGTAAAATCTATTATGTATAATAATACTGTTCACTAAATGTAACCTGAATTGCTTCCTGTTACATCTCATTCTTTCACCAACCTCCTCTCATTCCAAATCATCCATACCATTCATATTTTGTGTAAACAAAAATTCTGCTGAGTATGAGTAGATTTTTCTACCTGAAAAAAAGAGATCTCTTCACATGATGGAGTAAACCGGCTTGGCTGGTGACAATCGATGCTCTACGTAAACGGCGCCCTCTTTAGGCGACACACGAAGCCTCCATGGCCATTTTGTAAAAGCTGTTGTGTTTAATAATATGTAACTGTTCACTAAATCTAATTTTCACAAAATTCTCAAATAGTTAATAAAACACGTGGAACATTCTGTGCTCAAATAATTACAAAATATTCTAACATTTTTAAGCAACTAACATAGTTTCGGTGTTTGACATGTAGAACATTTAAATTCCTGTTTACTTAATCCATGTGCTGTCAAAGGTTTTACTTTGTTGTGGATAAGTAGAATAAAATGTACTATTAAAATTACGTACATTTACAATTATTTAAACATCGAAATTTTGGTCGTGCATAATTTTTTTTCTGTAGAATGTGTGGAAATGTAAAACGAATTATTCTGTACCTGCCACTATACTCAACCCTTTCAACTCAGCCCTGTGTAAAAATCGATCGCCAGCGATCGATAAAATTAATTTGGAAGCTTGCATTTTTTTGTTTGCCGCCTTCTATTTGCTTATGTTTGATACCAATTTGTAGCTTATTAGTCTGGCTTTCCAATGATAAAGTTTGTTTTGTGATTGAACGTAATGGGTCTTGAGAGTGATACGCGAAGGACACCAGACCGCATTTTTTTCGTGAACGTTCGGTCCATGTGTTTCACACGTTAACGTTAGACGTGAGTCACATTCCTGCCGCCGTATTCCAGTAAAATGCCCGTGTGAAAGTGTAAGTCAAATACAGATGACACATATCATCAAAAGAAGAGATTTTTCCTTAGAAATTGATGTGAAGTTTTACAAATGTTTGTTCTGTGTTGTGGCAATGCATGAATACACATGTACATGTACTACTATGTTACTTTTTATGTACATTTCCAGTGTTTACAACTGTAATAATAATAGAGTGAGTTACTCATTATTGCAAAATTTGCACCAAAGTATGCCAAATTTACGTTATTATTCTTGCCTATTAAAGTATGAAAAAAATACAATTGGATTTTTTAAATTTATGTATAGAATGAGAGTTGTTCTTTGAAACCATGCATTCAAATCACTCCTAACCATAGTGCATCATTGCCCAAAACTCACAAAAAACATTAAAATTACCCCAAAATTTGGTATTCAAAATGGCCGCTATTTTTAGGGGGTACAATAGGAACAATTTTAACCCCCAAAAAAATAATGCCCAAATCATCGGCATTCAAATGGTATATAACTTACTCATATATATCGACAAATTTCACAAAATATTTTGCAAGATTTAAACTTAGTCCTAAAAAGCTAAAAACGGTGCAGAGTTTAAAGGGTTGATTCTCATTCAATCCACAAATGCATGCAATCAATATACACTACATTTATATTGCACTTTTATCAGTGATTTTGTCTCCCATAATTTCCTTGTTTTGTGGATATTTGTGTTTTAAAATTCTCTTGCTCAAAGTGTCTAATGATTTTTTATTTTCTGGAACTGATTTGGGTTTCGTGCTCTTTGACCGCTGTTCCGATATAGACGTAAAAAGGGTGTATAGATATGGGTTCAGGGAGGAGTTTATGGGTAGGATGAAGACAACAATCCAGGCATACATGTCTGGACTGATTACTACCGCCCCAGTCTGAGAAAGAATCCCCATGATGATCACAGGCATCCAGCATGCAAAATCAGTGCCGACTATGAATGCCATTTTGACCGCTATTTTGATTTCCCGATCACGGTGAGCAGCCACGCGGACCTTATTCGATGTGCGCTTGACATTGACAAAAATTGCCACGTAGCAGACGAACACTACCAGGAAACAGATGAGGTTGACGCCAAGAAAGAGGATAATTGAGAAAATCCAGGCTGGCTTCTGACCTTTACCTACTGGGATCGATAAAGTCTGGCTCCCGAATGGATTATCAATAGCGTCCTCTTTGACCTCGAACGCGGTTGGTTTGGTGATGAGTGGTAGTCCAATGCACACATCGGATAAACCATAGATATCTGAATCTGACCAACTACCAAAGACTGTTGGTCCAATACCCAAACCAAGTGATATTGACCAAATCACGAGTAGAACTAAAATGGTGGATTTCTTGCGTGGTTGCCTTGAGCTTAAGGGGTACACAATAGCCCAGAAACAATTTACACTTATAAGTGTGACAATAAACACAGACGCCTCGCCTGATAAGACCGACAACACGCCAGCTATTTTGCATATCACACTTGACCGCCATTGCTTGGCCTCCGCTGAATACTTCTCACCAAAATGCAGATCTGCTACCGCAATAATGATCATATAAACACCCATCATTAAGTCAGAAATGGCTAGATTTAGAACCATAATTGAGTGACTTGTGTTCGTGCTACGATTTGTATTTCGGGTCCCATGGCACTCCCTTGCTCTAAAGACAATGACCACAACATTGCCGATGAGGGCGCTTATTCCAAGAACCCACATGAATACGCGGAGGACTGTGTTCCGCATGAGACTGCCACAGAGGTTAAGTGGAGGTTGTAACTCAGTCGTCTTACAATGTGATATCATGAAGTTAGATAAATAAACAAACTCACAACAGAGTCTGTAGTCGTCCACGTATCTGAAATTTCAATAGAAAACAAACTCATCATTATTTGATTTCATTTTTGCCATACATCTCATCTTTATCATTATTATCATCATCTTCTTATCATCATCATCTTCTTATCATCATCACCATTACCATTACCATCACCATCACAATCACCACCATCACCATGGTCACCACCACAACTTGAGCTAGATATTAATTACAGAATACAACCTTCAGCAAACCATTTGAGCGAGGAGGACCATGTTGGAACATACCTAAGTGGTGAATATTAATGTTATTCAACTGTGACCGTATAGTTAAAATTCTCTTTCTAAAGAAGTTACTCATATCATTGGCTAATTTATGTGCATCAGAGTGTTCTATACACGGAAACAGGTTTACAAAGAAGAGAATTACAAACTTGAAAAAACCGCTTAGAGTTACCCTGCACATCATCAATAACCTTTGAATAATACTCTTGACGCGCTTTATTCATAAGCACTGTAACCTCATTTCTAACATGTTTAAACAGATCCAAATCATGTTGAAGTTTAGACTGCCGCCATATCTTTTCCAGTTTCCTTCTCTCCCGCTTTGCATGTTTTATATCCAAATTAAACCAAGGTACCATTGGACGTATAGTGATAGTTTTTGTTAATATTGGAGCATGAGAGTCAAGCACATTGCACAAGATATCTTGATAGGTTTCTGCCAGTGAATCTATGTTAACGATATTACTTGAACTGTGAAAAACTCTACATTGCTCAAATTTTGAAGATATGTCACATTTAAACTTCTCAGGATTGATCACACTAATTTTCCTAAATGATAGGCACTTAACAGGTAAAGGTGGCCTATGGAAATTTAACGAGCACTTAAACGAATAATGATCACTAAATAATAAATCCGGGACTAATTTACAGGCAAGGGAGTCAGACTAACGAGTAATTAACAGGTCAAGAGTGTGGCCCGATACATTAGTGGGAAAATTAACATGCTGAGACAAACCCAATGATTCAATCAACTCCAAAAAAGAAGCTGCATCTGGATTGCTCACATAATTAACATGTATATTAAAATCCCCAATAATAATTAACATTTCTTTACACAAAATGACTGATTCAACGTAATCAAGAAAATCCCTTAAAAAAGTCGACACAGTAACTGGATGAACAGCTGAAGAAGGTTGGCAATATAATATTACAAGCCTAAGCAATTGTGATCCCAGTCCAATTCCCCATTCAGGTATTCAAAAGACGGACGCTGACCTGCAGAAATTTTTCTAACAGCCATATTTTTACCACCAGTCCGACCAACACAGGGACAGTCCAGTAACGTGAAGCCTGGCGGAGTGGCCTCAGTCCGATAGGAATCGTCGATGTTCTCTAAGCCATGTCTCAGTTAATGCAAATACATCAGCTCCACTGCAGTTGACGTAATCCACCCAATTTGAGGTTTTATTCTTTAGTGAACGTAAGTTCACAGTACACATGGTGAGATAACTTGAGCAACAATGGCGACAAGCTGTGCTTATTTCATGATGAAGAATGTTATTATTATTATTGGTTTATTAAAAACACACATTTTGCAGCCGAAAGGCTGAATTGCATTGTGTTTACAAAAATATATCAAAATACAGTAAAATACAGCACACATAAAAAGATAATCAGTAAAAAGGGCTTATATATATATATATAATTATTACTACTACTACTACTACTACTACTACTACTACTACTACTACTACTACTATACTACTTACTACTACTACTACTACTACTACTACTAATACTACTACTACTACTACTACTACTACTACTACTACTACTACTACTACTACTACTACTACTACTACTACTACTACTAATACTAATACTACTACTACTACTACTACTACTACTACTACTACTACTACTACTACTACTACTACTACTATTGGGATATTTCAATAAACAAATTAGCCCTCCTATGGTTTGACCTTTCAAAACCTTTCAAAATCTGCTTACTGGCAAAATGGCTATCAATAATTATGAACCCTTTAAAACCTGTTAGTTAGGGTTCTTGAATGGTAGAAAAACATTGGTGTGATGTTATGAATCATTTGGGATATGATGACAGGTATTCGAATTGCCTCTGCGACCACGACCACCTATGCTACTTCGCTGGCGTTTGGAAATTCCAAGAAACTTCAGACGACTTCAGATTCATGCAGGGAGGGTCCGGTTATATCGCAAAGCGAACAACTGAAGACGATCATAAGTGTGACGTTGAAGAGGCGTGTTACGGCAAATGCAGCTGTTGCTAACAAAATAACTAGTTGTAAATAGATGTGATGTTATCCAACTGGCACGTTCATGAAGATGAGCCTCAGAAACTGAGGGAAGGGTTTAAAGAGACATCCATTGCAATAGTGATGTATAATCACCACCTTCACCATCACCATCACCATCTTTATCATCACCATCATCACCATCATCACCACCATCACAACCATCATCATTATCATCAACATCATCATGATTATCATCAACATCACCATCACCACCTTCACCATCACCACCACCGTCACCATCTTCATCATCATCATCACCATTAACATCATCACCACCATCATCGACATCATCATCGACATCACCACCACCACCATCGTCATCAATATCACCATCATCAGCTTCATTATCTTCATCATATCACATAATTCCTCTTTGATACTTACAATTCCTGCAATTTCTTTAAGTCAGTCACCGCACCACTCTCCACACGGACAGGGTCATCACTTGGTTCACCACCTCTGATCAGAACTCTGGAGTAAGATAATGATCAAATGTAAACATTCAAATAAAAAAACTATAAAAGAAATGTAACTGTATACTGCAAATAATGTAGTTTTAATTTTTGTTTAACTTTTCAATGTAATGCAACAATTCCAAAAGCAGACAATTTACCATCTTCAGGCAACTCTTAAATCCATAATTTAAATGAATTTAATTACTATTTATGAAAATAATTCTTACAGGGTTTTCAGATTATAGAGTCCACTAAACGCCTTCCTTTTTAGACTTTGTAGAGGAATATCTTTGCAATCCTTAAACATGAAATTAAAAGAAAATACAATATTTAATCGAATGTTTATAAACTAACTAGAAAAGGACTTTCAGAGCGCAAACCTCCGCCAAGTAGAGCTGGATTTCAGAGAAAGCAATCCTTGCAGTCGTCAATTGCCCTATTTGATCATGCTGTTCTCGTAGATAATTTTTGTAAAAAGATAAATAAAATTCCCCAGGGCCACGGACGTGACAGCCATACATCTAACCCGCTGAGCCACCAAGGATTCTTGAAACTTGACGAAAACATTAGGTTGTAATTAAATAGGTCTTGACTACGCTCCCTGCCGGTTCTACTTAACTCACTGATCCGCGATAGGTATGGTCCTAAAATACGCCTTCCTGTAATCGGATCTTTATCAAAATCTAATTTATTGGTCCGTGTTTCAAACTCAACATATTCAGTAAATTCAAGTTCACCCACACACACACACAAACACATAGGGGTGATTGCATTACCTCTGGACACCTTCGGTGGCGGAGGTAATTAACAGTAAGCTGCAATGAATATTATATATGTGTATTAACCTTCCCATGATTGTTATCCATATATGTTACCTTCACATTATTTTTAATCATTTGTATCACAATGACTACTAAAGAAATTCAAATCTGGTATTATTATGCATAAACCGCAGACGTTATCAGGATTTAAATGGAGTTCGTATTTTAACATTAATAACAATAGTCATCAACAAGACAACCTCTTTCCCAAAAATGAATCTACAAAAAGAGGTTCATACACTCACATGGTTTCCAAATTGTTGAGTCCGGAGAAAGAGTCCGCCTCAAGATCACTTATTTGGTTCTTCGAGATTTCCCTTCAATAGAAAAAAATCAATGTATATGAAGATAAGTAGGATTTGAAGCTTTGTGTATTGTGTAAGCATCAGCATCTTACAGGACATATATACAAATGCTACCGCCAAGATCCACATCGATAAAGATGTCTCAAAAGAAGTGAAAATAAAAAGAGGGGTACGACAAGGAGATACAGCGGCATTTTCACAGCGGCATTGGAGGTGTTTAAAAAATCAGATCTGGAAGAAAAGGGAATGGATATCGACGGAGAAAAACTCACAGACCTAAGATTTGCCGACGATGTAGCTATGGTTACAACATCAGTAGAAGATATGGAGGAACAGCTAACCAAACTAAGCAGAGAAAGCAAACAAGTGGGTCTAACAATGCACAAGGATAAAACTAAATACATGACAAACTTTGACACAAACATAGATATTGTCATTGAAAACCATAAACTAGAGAAAGTGGGAAATTACAAATACCTGGGCCAAAGAATGAAAGACACATCGAAAGAAGAAATTATGTCGAGAATCAAAGCAGGTTGGAGAAGTTTTGGCATGTACAAAGACATATTGACCGACAACAACATAGCAATGTCACTTCGAAGAAGAGTGTACAACCAATGCATCCTAACAACCATGACTTATGGAGCAGAAACATGGACTACAACAAATTAGTTGAACAACAAATTGATAACAACACAGAGAGCCATGGAGAGAAAAATTAATGGTACATTTAACAATACGGGATAAAGTTAACCATAACAAAATACGAGAGAAAACAAAAGTCAAGGACATCATTGAAAAGATAAAGGAGACCAAATGGAGATGGGTAGGCCATGTGTTAAGGGTCCAGGACAACAGGTGGACAAGGAGAATGACAGAATGGCAGCCTAGAACAGGCAAGAGAAAGAGAGGACGGCAAAAGAAAAGATGGAGAGATGACATAACAGCACACATGGGCACGGTAACATGGACCAGAGTGGCTAGAGAGAGAGACAAATGGAGGTTTTATGAGGAGGGCTTTGTCCAACAAATGAACGAACTATAGCCTTGATGATGATGATGATGATGATGATGATGATGATGATGATGATGATGATGATGATGATGATGTTGTATTGTGTAAGATCAGAAAGAGGTTTGTTGTAGTAGCATTATGTAACATCTCTATGGAGTTGTGTTGGTTTTGAGAAGAATCAGTGGCTTGACAACTCGACATTAAGATCAGTATAATACTCAGATCATCTTCGGGATCACATATTTAATTATTCGAGATGAATATTTAAGTACATTAAGACGGTGTTCACTTTTTACAGATGGTGTCCACCTTTTAGAGTTTCGAAATGCAATAAATTAGTATTCTCTGGGCATAATTTTAAATGTAAAGCTTATAACTGGCTCTTATTGTAATCATGACCACAACGTTATAAGATCTCAACTATCGGGTTATTCTCTAGAGAGTCCCCATGGTAGTTAAAAAAAAGCGAGTTGCCCGACCTTGGTTCTCCCTTGAACTTAGCGACAGTTGAGATACGAGTTGTGCGATAAGGTTCGTTTCAGAACCTGTACCTCGGCGTCGCGATAGTTGAGATAAACACATGGTGTTACCACAAACCGAAACGAGACCATTACGTTGTACTGTAAAGTAATTTGTATTTGTTTTACTTACAAAAATGTTAGGTTGCTAAGATCGGCGAAGGTCCCAGGACGTAGTTGATTAATTTCATTATCAGCCAACGACCTATGTTAAACAAGCAGGAAAGGTAAGCAAAAATAGATGTGTAGATATCTTAAACTTTATGTATTAAACTCAAATTAAAAATACACAGTTGTGTGATAAGGATCTTTTCAGAACCAGTACCTCAGCTTCGCAATAGTTGAGATAAACACATGGTGTTACCGCAAACCGAAAACGAGACCATAACAATGTACTATAATGTAATCTGGGCCCTTTTGTATTTGTTTTACTTACAAAAATGTTAGGTTGCTAAGATCGTTGAAGGTCCCAGGATGTAGTTGATTAATTTCATTACCAGCCAACGACCTATGTTAAACAAGCAGGAAAGGTAAGCAAAAATAGATGTGTAGATATCTTAAACTTTATGTATTAAACTCAAATTAAAAATACACAGTACCTGGGGTGATAATAATGTGTATACATCGCTTTATAAAGCGGATGGCAAATGTCGCCATGCAGTATATTTAAAATTGTTGAAAAGTTAAAAACATTGGCAGATCCAGAGGTCAATGGGGAACAGTGCCTGTTTTATGTTACTATGTTACTCATGAAGTTTATTTAAAGTTTAAATCATAATTAATTGTACTAATATCACCTCTGACATAGTGTTAAGGGGCTTTAATTCAATAATTCTCTATATAAACAGTATTATAAACTTACAGTGCATTAAGTGACAGGAATCTTTTGAACAGACCAGCATTGAGGACACTCATATTTGTTCCTGATCCTGAAAGTTTGCTATGCAGAGACAACAATATCTTTATGATGCAGAATCATACGCTTGTATTTATATTGAAATAATTTCACCATTGAGGCTTTTACCCTAACCACCCCAAATCCTGTAAAATCCTCCAAGGGGCACTTTTTGGGAAAAATTCAGGACTGTTGGAAACTGGTACTTTCATCTCTTCAAATGGGACAAAATTACTATCTGGCAAGAAGTATAGGCCATAAGTGCTGATTAAGAATGATCAACAAAAATGCATGGTGCATTTTGAAGATAAGGGCATGTTTCCAAAAGTGCACTGATGGATTTGGAGGATTCAGTAAGGTTTGAATCGGCCTAAAATTTGAATCGGCCTAAAACAGCATACAGTTTAATAACTTTATCTTTATCACTCCAAAATGTTAAATTTGAAGTCATTTTTTAATTATAAATATTAAGTTGTATCTTACAGCTTCTTTGTGCTCTTCAGGATGTTTAAAACAGTTGTCTCATTCCAACCGTCGTTACAAATCACATTTAGATTGCTGTTAATATCATATTGGCAACTACATTCATTAAGGCAATCGAGATCTATATTAAGAAAGAGAAAACCATATAATCTTAACCATACTGCTGCCATCTTTGTCAGATTCCCTGACTCAAAACATTTATCATAACACTAATTATGGGCACGTTTAAGGGTCCAGCCTATATTAAACCATCCTCAGCTTGTTTTCATGCATTTGTATGGAGGAAAAACAGAAAGCCTACATTCGCGATGGCAAAGTTTGATTCTAAAAGATTTATTCATCACTTTTGAAACTTTGTAAGACATAACATTCTTAATATTGGGAAAAGCAAGGCACCCAATAGGACACCTTATCAAATCTCGAATAAGTTTCGGACAGTTTGGACAAAGTTTAAAATGCACGTGCTTGAGCTTCTTGCCCGAGATGAGCTTATCGCAACCTCATCCCCAGGACTTTCGCTGCATCGATAGTCCTTGATCCCACAACTCTCTCCCCTGGAACTTCAATATCCAGAAACACTTGGCTATTTAAGGGACCGTCTCAAAAGTCGGAACTGTCAGAACGTTCTAATTGGATCGGTAGAGTATTCCATCTGGCATTTTTTATTTTTGTTTACCCATGACATACTTAATCAATATAGGCCTACTTATTTTTAAATTATACTAGGGAAAGCTTAATGATAAACATTGACGAAAAATTACGTAAGAAGAAAACGCACAGATGAGATTAACGTTATGAGTGACTTGATGACATTCGATCAAGATGTTGAAAATGGTAATAATAATAATAATAATAATAATGTGTGGACTTATATAGCGCACGTATCCACCAACTAAGT
>CM055816.1:58725806-58752906 GCA_029582265.1 Zoroaster sp. YZ-2022 | reverse complement strand
CCTAACCATACCATTCTTAAAATTAAATAATTGTATTAAAGGGACAGTATCGTCACGATCAACAGGGCATGGAATCGGAATGCTAGTTTTAGATTAACTCATTGACTGAAAATAATACCCCACATGATAATGTCATGTCATGGGCGGATCCAGAACATTTTTAGGAGGGGGGGCTGAATATCAAAAAAAAATTTTTTTCAGTACTACAAAAATTACAATGAAATAATCAAAGGGAGAGAAAAGCAAAGCACATTGAGGGAATGGGAGTGCGTTCTCCCCTCCCCCCCCCCCTCTCTCTCTCTCTCTTTTTCTCTTTTTTCTCTTTTTTTCTCTTTTTCCCCTCTTTTTCTCTCGATTTTAGGGGGGGCTACAGCCCCCCTTAGCACCCCCTGGATCCGCCAATGCATGTATTACCGCTGCTGCTGCATATATAAGCAAGTTTCAATCACTGTCATTTTAAATCTTAAACTAGGACATCGATTCCACGACCCGTCGAAAGTCTGCTCTGATCGTGACTGCCCCTTTAATTGTATTAATTTTTTTACGACAAAATTAATTCAGAAGCAAAGCCTTTCTGTATAATAATAATTTCTGGCTGTGGAAGATTTCTTTTTAAGTACAACATTCATTTTTAGAATGCATAATATAGGTGGCAAGAGACACAATCGGCGACTCCAAGCTAGTGGTCATGTGATGTATAGTGGGTACAAAATAACAAGCCAGCAGTGCGCTGTGTATAAACATAGGGAGCTTTGGAGGATAAAACAACGACCCATTGATAGCTGAATGGCAAGGCCGGCCGGGAAGGCAAACTGAATGTTCAAAATCATGTATTCTAGAATCTCTGTGCAATTTAGGCTCTGGAATTCACGTAATGCTTTGTGACTTGAGTCGTAGGAGCCTGGTTCGTTTTCCCGGTTCTGGATAGCTGCAAATTAAAAAACTGTTTAATCCACATCGCTTCAGATAGAAAATTGATACTTTACTGAGGTAAGGAATAACTAATGAACTATATTATGTGTAATTTTCATCCACTAAACTGCGACCGTTGTGAAGATCATCGATCATTTAGTGACGCAAACTCGGTTGAACACGAAGTCGAAACCGTTAAAATACGAAGGTCTCCAAAAAGCGACATTGACGTTCTTTGCAGCCGACTGGAAAATGTAGTTACGTTTTTCTGAAGTTGTGAAAATGTCCTCTTTTTTAAAAGTCTGTGGTGTATTTTTATATAAAAGAGTTGAACAAACATTGAAGATCGCCCCAAAATGAGTGGTGGCCGAGCCTTGCCCTAGTTCCGGATAAAAACTTCTTCGCGCATTGATAATGTGCGTAATGTTTGGAAATTAAAATTGGGAACATCTCCGATCGATTTAGAGAACTTAAACTTGTGTTCCAACCAACAATGCAACATCTATGATGTGCCGCCGCGCCTTGTACAGCACTCGGAAGAAGACATGCTTTTCCATACACTGCGCGTCGCTTGCTTGGTTTGTTTACATTAATACCCACTATGAGTCATGTGACTTCGGTCGCCGATTGTGTCTGTTCTTTACTGCAGAAATAAAATCGCACTAGAACTTAACCTCTATTGGCAGCGCCCTCATTCGTTTATAAGCGCGTTATTCTTTGATCCTTGTATTTTTGTAAAATGTGTCATCTGTCAACAACAATGCTGGATAATTCAGCCAACAAGGTTAGGAAACTGGATATTTTTCGGGCAAGTTCTATGTTTTAAGAGTTTGATTTTAAGGAAAGAATGGCGTATCAGACCGCCACTTTTTAAGGTTTTTAAAAAAATTGTTTTGCAAACTCAACCAGTTTAGTTAAAAATTATTCTATCGATTTTTTGGGGTAGGCCTAACGTTACAGAAAGCGAAAACTATCTTTAAAATCCACATTTAGTAGGCTAGATTGTAATAATTAGCGGATCAAAAGTTGAAAAAATTAAAAATCGCTCCATAGTTTTGTACATGTAGGGCTAGGGCCAAGGATACGGGGTACAATGTCGTATCCGACCGCCACTTTTTCTCATTCAATATTATAACCAATATTGTAATCTTACCTAAGCCTGCATGGTTGTCCTAGAGTAGACCTAGTAAAGTAGTAACTTAGGTGGAAAACTTATGGATGATGATGGACATACTTCAAATTATTCCAGGATATTTATTTCATGAATTGTGATCATCAAAATATTGATGTTGGTAAAATGACTCACCCCAAACTGTTAACATTTATGGGGGGACAGAAAATGTACCCAAGAAGAAAAACAGTTCAATCATGCTTCATCTTATTCCAGATGAATGTAAAATTGTTTTTAATCTTGAAAATATTTTAAATATTTTTCAAATAAAATGTTAGGGGCCTATCATTTGGAGAAGCTCTAAAAATAATTAATATTCTTGAAAGACCAATAAAATGGAAGGTGGTTAAAATTGTACTTTGAAACTTGGAAATGTGTAAAAATGCTGTTATCAAATAATAGATTTCTTTTTGTAACCATGATATTTATTTTATGTTCCATTTTCTTAATAATTGTCCACTACTTACCAAGTGAACATCATGTTTTTTCTTTAAGAAACATGTCCATTTTGAGGATCCATATATGCAAAGCATTTATATTATTTGGTTTCCACGGACAACAGCTTGTTGACAGCATAGAACAATAAAAGTTACAGATGTTCATGAAATAATTGGAGGCATGTACGTACATCCCTTAATATTTGTGTCTAGTTAAATTTGTAGTTAAACAACTTTTTCTACTTTCACAATGATGATGATGATGATGATGATCATGATGATGATGATCATGATCATGATGATGATGATGATGATGATGATGATCATGATGATGATGATGATGATGATGATGATGAAGTAAACTTGTATAGCGCACATATCCACCAAACTGGTGCTCAAGGCGCATTATATTATTTACCCCTGCTCATCAGGCTCATAAATCATTCCTGAAACCATCTCATCTCCCTGGGGAGTATACAGCTCAATTGCTGCCATTTCAGCGCATATAGGGCTAATCAAACACAACAACCAACTCTGGCCTCACAGGTACCCATTTACCCCTGGGTGGAGAGAAGCAATTATGGTAAAGTGTCTTGCTCAAGGACATAAGCACCATGGTCACGGTCGGGATTCGAACCCACATTCTGACGACTCGGCCATCAGAAACACAAATCCAATGCATTAAACCACTCGATCATGGCACTCCACTAACTTTCAAGTAAATCATACAATTTCACAGTGATTTTTATAACAAGCATAACCAAGATAAGTTTATGCAACCAGAAATACCCGTAGTTTTGTAAACTACACCAAAAGTCGACAGCTTTGATCTAAGTTTCCTTTGTGGGTGGAGTTGATTATCAAAACAGACCAGTATTCCAATAGCATTAAGAGCACCTGTTAGCATGGGAGCTTGTAGTTTTTGATTTCTTTGATTTCTTTACATGGTGCTGGGTGTCCTAATTACAGCTGAGTCCAACAGTTGGGAGGTAGTGTTTGTGCATGGTGTTGGATTTTGACAGATTGAGGAACGCTCTTAGCCAAAATAGCTAGGGGGTTAGGGTTAATTAGGAGAAAATAGTGAAAAAATGCATTCAGATTATTTGAATTCATTCTAATGTGGAAACAGATCACCAGCCCATTTTAGATTGACAACATATCAGACATAATAACTTTTCAGGGTGTATGGTACCATTCCCACATACATGCATCCTTAAAACGAAACCAAAACGAAAACCCACAAGGACATTTCATTGTTTGGGTGACAAAAAGATAAATAGACAAATAACTTACTAAAGCAGTGGAACCTGTGACCTTTGCAGGGCATGTTGGCACTTTACCAACTGAGCCATCTACATAATACACGTTACATGTATGTAGTCGGCATTCATGGGCGGATCCAGAACATTTTTTAGGGGGGCTGAGAATCAAAAACAATTATTTTTCAGTACTACAAAAATTGCAATGAAATAATCAAAGGGAGAGAAAAACAAAGCACAGTGAGGGAATGGGAGTGCGTTCTCCCCTCCCCTCCCTTCCCCTCCCCTCTCTCTCTCTCTCTCTCTCTCTCTTTCTCTCCCTTTTTTCTTTTTTTTCTTTTTCTTTTACGATTTTAGGGGGGGCTATAGCCCCCTTAGCCCCCCCTGGATCCGCCAATGGCATTCATATTTTGTCAATATCTTTGTTCAGAGGGAAAGGAACGCGGTAGGGCAGAGGGAGTGCATCATTGGACCAAAGCATACTGTATAATAACCAGGAATCACGCCCCATGTTATAAATTTATAAACATATACATATGGTATACTGACTTTACAAAAACTGCTCTTTTCCTAGTATTCATGGAGATACATGTTTCAAAATTACTTTAAAATAATTCACAATTTTACAAAAATGGACAAAGAATAAGTGAATAAATTTATTTTTGAAACGGCATGAAAAGTTTATTGCTGAGAAAATAATGGCAAAGATCCTCATTATAGTCCTGTATGAAGATGTATCGCAAGATGTTTCTTGTTATTTTAATGGTCAGTAATTTTTATTTTTATTTCTTTGTCTTCCAATCATTGCCACTTTTATACTTGTAGAAAAAAAGAAAAAAAACTTTATAATGATGCATATCACAAAAAAATGTGAAAAGCATGTTTTTACAGAACTATCCCTAAATCAGTTAATGAAGGATAAATTTCTTGTGGCTCATAATTGCTGTGAAACGAAGCTTCTGACAATTAGTTTTGTGAAATTTTTCATTTCAAAGTATTTATTTGGAACCTAATAAAATCAAAAAGGAAATTATTCACTTATATTCACCAATTAAACCAGTCAAAAATGCCCCTGTGTGCACATTTGGGTCAATAGTCAAAACAGGCAGTTGACTGGTTTTGACCTCTACAGCAACTTTCCACTAAAGTGCATCAATAGTAGGAGGGTTAAAGGGACAATATCGTCACGATCAGAGCAGACTTTCAACAGGGCATGGAATCAGTGTCCTACATTTGTATGGTAGTAACTTGTAGATCTATGAATATATTTACTGAATATTACTGGCTCATTTCATTAGCATCAATGGACCTTATCATGTGGGGTATTATTTTCAGTCACTGATCTAAAACAAGCACTCTAATTCCATGCCCTATTGATCGTGATGATATTGTCCATTTAATCTTGGCTGCCTTTGTGTTGCTGATGGCAAATGTTGACTGTGTCTGAAACCATTACTGAAGAATTGCTCATGCATACAGGTACATGCATGTACAACTAGTGTCGTCATGTCGTATACAGGTACATGTAGCGTGGGTGATTTTTTTTTTTCCCCCACAATTGTTCGGGGGCATACCCATGGAAAAGTACATGTACAGTGTACGAGATGACTTGAACTTATTATTTACTCAATGCCCATATTCATTCAAGGCAGTGAGCCTTATTGTTGAGTGTATGTGAATACATGTACGCTCACAGTTTTCTACAACAACCCCAATTTGATATTCATCAATGACGTCACACTGCTTCTCTGCCATTACAACATTTCTAAAATAAAGAGGTCAAGTTATTTTTAGAAGACGCTACATTTTAGAAAGCTGTTACACGTGTACAACCTTTGATTGGCTGTATAGTTGGTTCAAGTTACTGGTACCGTGCAGTATGGTTTACTGTGTTTTCATGCAGTTTTTCAACTAACTTGGTTGTGTTCTTTATACAAGTAGCTGAATATTTTCTGATTAGAAACCAATTGTTGATCATCTGAGCGAATTCATATTCTCGTAATAATGATGTCCCTTAAATTGTACATACTTCCGTCAGGTAAGGCAGTGTTATATGCAGGAAGGATTTCCTTCCTCCATGGGTAGTGTTATGCTGGGATGTTCACATACACAAAGAACTTAGAAGCACACTGTAACAAACAAAGAATTTCATTCTCATTCGATCGCTACATTGTATATATGCATGAAAAACAAGTTACATGCATATAGGCCTACGTGTAGTACAACGTATTACACTATGAAAATCCCCTCGGTTAAAATATAAAGAGACTCGGTTAAATGTTTTTTAACCGTGTTTTAACCCATGTTTAACCCTTTGATTTCAGCTGGCTATTCAACCGCATTCTCACCGCGTTTTAACCGAGTGGTTTCCGGCCAGGATTTCCTTTGTTATTCATAACTGTAAACCTTTGTTCAATGTGATAATGAGGATGCAAGTTTAACCGTGGTTTAACCGAGTATAACACGTACCGGTACAACTTGCACACAAGAGGTGATAAAGAGATTAAAAACACTTACGAAGTGTCTGTAAATTTCCAATCTAAAAAACACTGGTAGTGCATGGTATACAATGGGGGACATGCACGCAATTTGCTCAGAATACCACTGACCTTGCCCATATGAGAATAGGTGTCTGTGCTGAGAATGGGTTGGCGTGCTGTGATAGGCGTACGTGATAGGTGTATATTTAGGTATAGGCCTACTTGTTAATCTGTTTTTCATCGGAAAGGGGATACGTTTAGAATAATATATATCATATTCCAGAGTGTAATTAGGAAATGGACAATAATTATAATGCATTGATTACCGAACTGAGGTATGTTGCGGGCCAAACAGATACTAACAATTGGACTTAAAATAACAATTCATCCATCGGGGTTCCTAATTATCATGGGTTGTTTTAATAATCGTTGCCGAAGAACAAGGATACGATGAGGACCAGTAAACGTAAGCCTCGACTGTCGGGATAAATTGACCCGCTCTGGGGCTCAAAAACGGATGATTTTATAAAACCGCGGTTTTATTTTTGAAAACCGGTATTTCGGCGGTATTTGTGGCGGTATTTCGGGTATAAATCCTGCACTTTATTATTATTAAAAAGTAACTATGAATATAAGTAAATAAATAAATAGATATCATGCATCCTACTTTTCTTTAAATGTTTTGGTCAGATGATGTACGTGTACCTGTAATTTAGATCTTTGCGTGTTAAAATACTGATTGTCACCAAACAAATTATCGTCCAACTGGAATTACATTCTCATCCTAAGATCCAGCGCGCGCGCTAATTTGATCCAGTCATTGGAAGGCACTCAGGGTATGTACGAGTTAGCACGTGTGCAATGCCCTATGCATAGCGCGTAACAATTTGTTCTATTGGCCAACGAGAACAATACGTCATCATAATAACCAATATAAATATTCGTTACGCGCTGTGTACAATGCCTATAGCGCGTAAAACGTTTTCTTATTGGTCGAACGAGAACACATACCTTGTCATACAACCAATAGAAATATTTGTTAAGCGATTTGGATCATGTTACTCACAAAATGTGAACAAAGGCCTCGATATCATGACTTTTTGTTTTTTTTAAGTTGAAAACAAGCGTAAACCAAGGCTATGAGAGTATTGAAAGAGGTAGACGGAATGAAGGATGAAGTTAAGCATATTGATCAACACCCGGCATACAGCCAGCAGTACGGTTGCAATGTACAATGTGTAATTATGTACTCTGTACATGTACATTGTACATGTACTGACATTAGTCGGGTGCCAGTGTGATGAACGAGTTGACCACTGTACCATCAGCCTGAGTTGGGCCCGGTTAAAAAGCTTGCCTTGTCGGCACACTGGCGATGCGCGTGATTCACTCGAACTCGTAGATGTGCAAGGCTTTGTACCTTTTTTTCTCCATAACAATTTATTTTGTGCATGTACCACGTTGAAATTTTCAGACATGATGTGAACTCCTGTCGCGATATCATCACTTTTTGGTTTTTAGGTTGAAAACAAGCATTATCATTTTTGGGGTAAAAATACTGAAAATAGGATTGCCACCTACTCCATAGAGTATAATTCTTAATTTTTTTCAATTTTCTCCATAATAATTTATTTTGTGCATGTACCACGTTGAAATTTTCAGACATGATGTGAACTCCTGTCGCGATATCATGACTTTTTGGTTTTTAGGTTGAAAACAAGCGTAATCATTTTTGGGGCAAAAATACTGAAAATAGGATTGCCACCTACATGTACTCCATAGAGTATAATTCTTAATTTTTTTCAATTTTCTCCATAATAATTTATTTTGTGCATGTACCATGTTGAAATTTTCAGACATGATGTGAACTCCTGTCGCGATATCATGACTTTTTGGTTTTTAAGTTGAAAACAAGCGTAATCATTTTTGGGGCAAAAATACTGAAAATAGGATTGCCACCTACATGTACTCCAAAGAGTATAATTCTTAATTTTTTTCAATTTTCTCCATAACAATGTATTTTGTTCATGTACCACGTTGAAATTTTCAGACATGATGTGAACTCCTGTCGCGATATCATGACTTTTTGGTTTTTAAGTTGAAAACAAGCGTAATCATTTTTGGGGCAAAAATACTGAAAATAGGATTGCCACCTCACTCCATAGAGTATAATTCTTAATTTTTTTCAATTTTCTCCATAATAATTTATTTTGTGCATGTACCACGTTGAAATTTTCAGACATGATGTGAACTCCTGTCGCGATATCATGACTTTTTGGTTTTTAGGTTGAAAACCAGCGTAATCATTTTTGGGGCAAAAATACTGAAAATAGGATTGCCACCTATTCCATAGAGTATAATTCTTAATTTTTTTCAATTTTCTCCATAACAATTTATTTTGTGCATGTACCACATTGAAATTTTCAGACATGATGTGAACTCCTGTCGCGATATCATGACTTTTTGGTTTTTAGGTTGAAAACAAGCGTAATCATTTTTGGGGCAAAAATACTGAAAATAGGATTGCCACCTACTCCATAGAGTATAATTCTTAATTTTTTTCAATTTTCTCCATAATAATTTATTTTGTGCATGTACCATGTTGAAATTTTCAGACATGATGTGAACTCCTGTCGCGATATCATGACTTTTTGGTTTTTAAGTTGAAAACAAGTGTAATCATTTTTGGGGCAAAAATACTGAAAATAGGATTGCCACCTAATGTAACATATCACCCCAATACTCCGTACACTTCACTGGTTACCTGTCTCCAAACGCATAGAATTCAAAATCCTACTTCTGACATACAAATCCCACAACCATTCCGCACCCCACTACCTCCATGAACTCCTTCATCCAAATCAACCTCGTCGTACCCTCTGTTCCAGCTCTTCATCTCAACTCGTCCCATACATCACTCGCACCAAATCATATATGGCCATCGCTCGTTCTCACATTCTTCACCCACACTGTGGAACAATTTGCCAAATTTTTTCATAAAAACTGCTCCAAATGAAAACATTTTCAAATCAATGCTAAAACCTTACCTCTTTAATTAACGGCTAATTTTTGTAAACGCTTTGGGACATTTTGTGTGAGGCGCTGTATACATTTGTAAGTGCAGTTTATTATTATTATTATTATTAGGTGAACCACATGTGCTGGGGTGAACTTACATTGTACCTTCCCTTTAAACCAATGCTATACCATCCCTTTAACATGAGTAATGGTCATCACCACAATATTGAATTTCCCCAGACTGTGTTGTGGTGAGTGACCTCATCTTAGTCAGGACTGTGTCTCTCAATAATGAGACATAACCAAAATAGACTGATATAAAGTTAAAGGGCTTAGTACAACAGTGGAAATTAATTGACTGTAGAATTAAGTAATGAACATAAATAAGTATTATTTAAAAACATGTACGTTGTCTAAAGTTGGTACAAGTATCAATCATCATGATTGAATCAAGTATCAATCATCATGATTGAATCAAGTATCAATCATCATGATTGAATCAATTAATCTGTTTGAATTGCTTTCATTTTGGAGAAAAGGGGAATTGTTTTGTTGAGTTAATAAAAAGTTGCTGTCTACTTGTCAAGCAATTTTTTTAGAAAACATATAAACATGACCAAATACATACTAGCATGTAACAAATACATACTAGCATCTAACAAAGTTTTCTTTCTCAAAAAGGTTAGCACCTAATTGTGATAACATTTTCTCAGTTTAGATTTATAGGATTGTTTTTTGAAAACTAGAGGAATGAAATGAACATTACCAAATACCAGTGTTGAACCTTCCCTTTAAAGTGTTCCTACTATGCTAGGCTCTCCCCAGTCTGAAATTTGCAACATGACTTAAGGGAATGTGTCTTAATGTACAGTAGATGCCTTTGGTATGTAAAGATCCCATACTCAAATGTATTTCCTGAACAGGGATCTTCACAGGTTAAATTGCCATCAGGGACTGATCGGAAACAGACATTTGAAATTCTCTCTGTGTCTGCTGGAGTGATTGGCAGCAGCAACAAACATTAAGAAGTTGACCTCTGAAGTGGAAATCTTCTAGAAGGTTAACAAGGCAAGGTTCTCCTCCCATCTTCATGGCCATCTGCCAGACTACTTGCAGCTGATTCCATCAACTTAAGACCTCTTCAATGCCTTCATCAAATTCTTATACGAGTAATGGAATACTGAAATAATTCAGTACAGTGCCTAAATATTTCAATACTGTTGTGCTTGTTGGTGGATGGCCAACCGTATATGGAATTTATGTGTAAAGTAAGTCATGATTTGCCACTAGAGTCCTGCGTACACTCTTGGCATTCTTAAATCATTAGCAATAATCACAGAATCTTTCATATATTTGGTGTAAGTTGATGATATTGTATACGTGGCATACAACACAGGTTAATTGGACAAAGATCAGAGGTCCGGTGCATTACCCATACTGCATTGCGGCAAAATATTTCACTTTCATTTCCAACGTGACTTCTCCAAGGGAAGTTTCTTAGACTTTGTAATGTATGTTTTTGAGCATTTTAGGGAAGAAAAGGGTTTGCATTGATCTCACCAAAAAACCGTGGATACTTGTGAATGGTTCGCTGGTAAGGTTATGAAGATTAGGTAAATGCACATTCACAGCAAAGGTCAAAGGTCATAGGTCATTCCACATGTACATTTGTTCATTGCTCGGTACTAGAGTGTGCTGATCTACTGAGCTACATGGGTCAAATGCAACCAGTAAGAGTTAACACTTCTGTTTATTGACATGGTTGGGAATTCTCTAGACTGGCTGAGAGCACTCAACCCACCTCTTAATTATAAGCAGCGTTCTTGATGGGTCGATTCCATGTTGTAGTCTGTAAGGTCCATTATGTGTCTGACCCGTTTCCAACTCACAGATTATTTATTCATTTTTTGTAAAATGTCAATAAATGCAGTGATACTTTATAGGAATCAAGAAATACAGCTTATTTTATTATGTTGTTTATATTGGGAAAATGCATTCAGGTTGTTCTAATCTTTCAATAAAAAAGTTCATTTTGAAAATTATTTTACTAATTTTCCTCAAATGATTTCACGAGATACAGATATTCAAGGGATGTTTGATATCATCATCAATTTTACACGTAACTTAAGTACACGTAAACAAAAGTACACGTAACTTAAATGTAAAACGGGGATCATTGCTTTTCAAGATTACCAACAGTGTACTTAAGCCTTGGAGATAACGCCGCTGTTCAAATGCCAGGGATAGGAAATGTGTATCATGTATTAGTTTCATTATGATCCATTTATTTATCATAATGCTGAGGTAATAGGATTTAAGGACACAGACTATTGCTTCAGTCAATCATAACGGGTTTAACATTCAATTGAAAATACATGTACCACATACAGTGTACATGTACATGTACATGTACAGTACAGTGACAGTACATTAACCGTAACCTTCCCAAATCCTCCAAAATCCTCTTTGCTAAAGTGAAGGATTTTGAAGGATTGAAGTTACATGCTACATGCTCTTTGCTAAAGTGAAGGATTTTGGAGGATTGAGGTTATTAGGCATACTTGCCTTTCCATGGTACATGTACATCCATGTTTGTTGTAGTGATTGCAAGGTCAGTGCTTGGGTCAGTGGACACTGTTTATTGCTCCATGCATGCAGGGAGGGTCCCTGGCCACAGATTAGAAACACATGTGTACATACATGTCGTGTGCTTGCTTTACTACTGAAGGATTTTGGAGGATTCAGGTTATGTGTAAGCAAATGGGCCTAGGGAGTTAGAGTTAACATAAATAAACATCTAATACTGTTTTTCCTACTTTTATTTTCCTACCATCTTTGAATGTTGTACAAGCTATATGCTTTTAAAATTTGGTTGGATGAACCATATATTTTATGTTCGGTTACTCAAAATCAACCGTAAACTTGCAGCACTAATAAATCCTCAATCAAGTTGCATGAGATGTGTACTCTGTCCATAAGTCTATAAAAAGTGAGGTTTAAATATTGTTAAGTTTTGTCTGTAAAGGAAATTACTCAGACTGACTGTGTCAAAATGAAGGTTTGTAAAACATGTACATGTACATGTACATGTAGTGGTTTATTCTGATCATTGGCGGTTGTAGCCTACTTCTTACCAGATGCCTGCTACAAATACTTTGATACATACATGTACATGTAATTGAAACCCCTGCGTACTGGCTCCAACATTTGATTCCGCTCGTTACATGTATCTCATTTTTTTAAATTGGATTGACTATTTTTCAAGAGGGTTGATAACAAAATGAATCACTTGATAGTGAAACAATGCCATTATTAATGTACAATGTACATCTGGTAGATGCAGACAGTTGCATTTTTAATTGTACGCATACTGTACATGCAGAAAGTGGCATTTTTAATTGTAAGTTTGTAACATGTAAACATGTATTTTGATTATGATTTGAGTACATACATGTACTCCAAAGAGTATAATTCTTAATTTTTTTCAATTTTCTCCATAACAATGTATTTTGTGCATGTACCACGTTGAAATTTTCAGACATGATGTGAACTCCTGTCGCGATATCATGACTTTTTGGTTTTTAGGTTGAAAACAAGCGTAATCATTTTTGGGGCAAAAATACTGAAAATAGGATTGCCACCTACTCCATAGAGTATAATTCTTAATTTTTTTCAATTTTCTCCATAATAATGTATTTTGTGCATGTACCACGTTGAAATTTTCAGACATGATGTGAACTCCTGTCGCGATATCATGACTTTATGGTTTTTAAGTTGAAAACAAGTGTAATCATTTTTGGGGCAAAAATACTGAAAATAGGATTGCCACCTACTCCATAGAGTATAATTCTTAATTTTTTTCAATTTTCTCCATAACAATTTATTTTGTGCATGTACATTGTACCACGTTGAAATTTTCAGACATGATGTGAACTCCTGTCGCAATATCATGACTTTTTGGTTTTTAGGTTGAAAACAAGCGTAATCATTTTTGGGGCAAAAATACTGAAAATAGGATTGCCACCTACTCCATAGAGTATAATTCTTAATTTTTTTCAATTTTCTCCATAACAATTTATTTTGTGCATGTACATTGTACCACGTTGAAATTTTCAGACATGATGTGAACTCCTGTCGCAATATCATGACTTTTTGGTTTTTAGGTTGAAAACAAGCGTAATCATTTTTGGGGAAAAAATACTGAAAATAGGATTGCCACCTACTCCATAGAGTATAATTCTTATTTGTTTTCAATTTTCTCCATAACAATTTATTTTGTGCATGTACCACGTTGAAATTTTCAGACATGATGTGAACTCCTGTCGCGATATCATGACTTTTTGGTTTTTAGGTTGAAAACAAGCGTAATCATTTTTGGGGCAAAAATACTGAAAATAGGATTGCCACCTACTCCATAGAGTATAATTCTTAATTTTTTTCAATTTTCTCCATAATGTATTTTGTGCATGTACCACGTTGAAATTTTCAGACATGATGTGAACTCCTGTCGCGATATCATGACTTTATGGTTTTTAAGTTGAAAACAAGTGTAATCATTTTTGGGGCAAAAATACTGAAAATAGGATTGCCACCTACTCCATAGAGTATAATTCTTAATTTTTTTCAATTTTCTCCATAACAATTTATTTTGTGCATGTATTTTCTTGTACCACGTTGAAATTTTCAGACATGATGTGAACTCCTGTCGCAATATCATGACTTTTTGGTTTTTAGGTTGAAAACAAGCGTAATCATTTTTGGGGAAAAAATACTGAAAATAGGATTGCCACCTACTCCATAGAGTATAATTCTTAATTTTTTTCAATTTTCTCCATAACAATTTATTTTGTGCATGTACCACGTTGAAATTTTCAGACATGATGTGAACTCCTGTCGCGATATCATGTCTTTTGGTTTTAGGTTGAAAACAAAGCGTAATCATTTTTGGGGCAAAAATACTGAAAATAGGATTGCCACCTACTCCATAGAGTATAATTCTTAATTTTTTTCAATTTTCTCCATAATAATTTATTTTGTGCATGTACCACGTTGACATTTTCAGACATGATGTGAACTCCTGTCGCGATATCATGACTTTTTGGTTTTTAAGTTGAAAACAAGTGTAATCATTTTTGGGGCAAAAATACTGAAAATAGGATTGCCACCTACATTACTCCAAAAGAGTATAATTCTTGATTTTTTTCAATTTTCTCCATAACAATGTATTTTGTGCATGTACCACGTTGAAATTTTCAGACATGATGTGAACTCCTGTCGCGATATCATGACTTTTTGGTTTTTAAGTTGAAAACAAGTGTAATCATTTTTTGGTCCAAAATACTGAAAATAGGATTGCGACCTACTCCAAAGAATATAATTCTTATTTTTTTTCAATTTTCTCCATAACAATTTATTTTGTGCATGTACCACGTTGAAATTTTCAGACATGATGTCAACTCCTGTCGCGATATCATGACGTTTTGTTTGAAAACAAGCGTAAACCAAGGCTATGAGAGTATTGAAAGAGATAGACGGAATGAAGGATGAAGTTAATAAGCATATTGATCAACACCCGCCATCCACCCAGCCAGTGTACTCTGTACATGTACTGACATTAGTCAGGTGCCTGGGGAAAATGTACCGGGAAAGAGTGCAGAGTCCGAAGACTATATACCGGTAGTGGTTTACTCTGCAGGCCTAATTCTATGTAAAAGTATTTCATAAGGCCGGTCGGTCGGGATTTTTTTTTTCCCTTGACTGTCATTTTAAGATTGAAATGCATTGGAATTGAAACCACATACATGTACCATGTTTTTCAAAGACAATGATCTAGCAGTATGTAATTATTTTTCTTTGTTTAAAAAAAATTCACAGTAAAACTGCAAACCGCGGTTTTTCCCGGCGGTATAAAGCCAAGTAGCCAACAAATTTAAAACCCCCAAGCCGATCCTGATCTTCAGATAGTATCTACTGTGAATCGCGGGTTTGGCCAGCGAAATTGAGTAATAATTGAAACTCGCGAATCAAAAAAGTGTTTTGAGGGCATGACAATGTTCGACGGTGCAAATTTGTTTATTTCGAACACTCGTTGCCGTCTGCGTGCGACCCAGCGCTCGAATTAACTTCACACATACTGGACAGACCGACCGTGCGTGAAGTTCGAGCGCTGGGTCGCAGACGTAGACGGCAACGAAGGTTCGAAATAAACAATTTTGCCCCGACAAAAACATGGCGCATATACCGTGAAAGAGTTTATTACACACACACACAATCCCGCACGGGGCGTTGTGGGGACAAAATACAAAGGATTTTGGGGATTAAAAACGTTGTGGGGACACACAAAATGTCCCCACAGCTAAGTAATTCCGGATCCCTCTTTTGTTCTCTGTCCCCATAACGCGGCCAGTGCTTGAACACACACACACACAATATATAGTCTCAGATCAGAGACAAAGTTGTCAGTGCTGACTGACTACATGACGTCAATCCTAACCGGGGGACGGACTTTTTTTTCTTCTTTTTTGGTGCTAAAAATGGCCGGCCGCCGGCAAATAACGTAACACTAACGTTAGGCACATCCTGACTGGCGCGCGGCCGCCTACCCCAATTTCGAAATTCAGCTGAAGTTCGTATGGACCGTGGGCTGCACGCTCGGGCACAACGTGGACGATACTCTTTCGCGCATGGTTGAACAAACATTGACTGTTAAATCTCGGGCAAGCAGAGCCTTTTGTAAGGGGATTATCTCTGTCAACAATGGATTAACTCACCGCAGAGTTAGTGAGCAAGCCCTCAGTAGATCTCAGAACAGGTACAGAGTTTTAACCACATTTTAACCGAGACAATACAAAGGAATTTTTTAAAGGCGATTTAACCGTATACTAACACGGTTAAATTAAGGTTAAAATGAAGGGTACCCATAATTTAACCGTGTTTATTGAAATTTTAACCGAGCGAGATTTTCATAGTGTTAGCCAGCAATAACTTTGGGTGTCTTTCAGACGCCCAGTTTGCTAAATGGACACCCTGTTTTATTTGCAATTCAAATTCGATATGTAAATGGAATGGGGTCTCACGGTCAAAATTGGTTTAGGGAACGAGTCTCGGCAGCCACTATCTCAGGAACTGAGGGCAAATTTTTGAAAGGACTTTTCTGGTCAAGTAATTTGGAATTTTTTTACACATTTGGCACAAAGTTTACAAAAGTAGCTTTTGTGGGAGTACACATGCAAACGCATTGTAAGTTAAAGTTTTGGACGCCCTATCTCCAAACCCTGGCTATAATACTTTGGTTACATGTATTTCTAACTCTCCTACTATTGATGCACTTTAGTGGGAAGTTGCTGCAGGGGTCAAAATCAGTCAACTGCCTGTTTTGACTGTTGACCCAAATGTGCACACAGGGGCATTTTTGACTGGTTTTTACTGTCATTTTGAACACCCTGAACAATACCATACATTGATTTTACCAGTTAAAAACAGTCAACTCATTTTGACCTGTAAATGTACTTACTATATACACATAAGGTTTGATAGTGTTCAACTTTTAAGTGCACTTATATACCTTGGCAAGTATATCAACATTTGACTGATTTTGACCCTTGTAGTAGTAGGAGGGTAAGCTAATGAATGACCTAAAAATATAATGGTCACCAAAAAAAAAAACATTTTTTAAATCAGATATTTATTATACAGCATGGGAGAGGACTACTTTATGAAAAATTACATTACAATTCTGAACTTTGCGAACTTTAAATTTTGGCGTTGCTTTTGTGTATGTCTAATCTATAATAATTCCCATATGTACTCATCTTTGTGATTTATTCTGATACTTATAACTATTAACACGTTTTACAATAACATAACCCTTCCCTTACCAAAATGACCAATTCATTCCAATTCATTCCAATTGGAAAATTTAATTGGATCCAATTTGTTTTAATTGGAATGAATAGGTTTGAATTGGACTTCATCATCACTGACTTGTGTCTTTACGTTTCCAATTGGAGAAGTTTTGTTGTCCAATTGGAGTTTCAGTTGGAAACCAGCTGGGTTGAATTGGAATCGATGGGTAATGCAGTAAAAATATTTTCCAATTGGAGGTGGTTGGAATTACACAACTGAAGATTATTGGAACTAATTGGCATTTTGCAGTCTCATTGAATTGTTGTTGAAAACCAATTGAGTTTTTAAAGAATCAATTGGTTTAAATATCCTATGGACCACCCACTCCCCGCGCCAAAAAGTGTGGGTACATACATCAACCCACCCCTACCCCCATCCCCCACCCTATCCCCCACCCTATCCCCACCCCTCACCCCTCCCCACCCCTATCCCCCTCCCCTATCCCCCTCCCCTATCCCCCTCCCCTATCCCCCTCCCTTCCCCGGATTTATGCCTGTGCTTTGTACAAATGTTACATAGGCCTATACGTGTACATAGTAAAAGTGGCATCCTGTTTAGAATTTTGTATATTAACCACCCCTTATAATTTTTGTTTAGACCCATTCCCTCATAATTGCACTGACCTCTCCTGACAATGGAATATCCCAAAGACCAAATAAACACCTTGTGCAGGATCTTTGTGCATGTGAAGGTCATTATATTCCATGTGATGATCAGTTACCACCAGCATGGATGGATTTATGCCACAAGTAAGAATAAAGCTTGGAGAAGTTCTCTTTTTCATCTCCTGATTGTTCATCTTTTCTTCTTTCAGGTATGTTACTTTCATTATCATAACTTTGATAGTTTATACCACTGAATTGATATGGAATAATTTAGTTGTTATTGCTTTGAATTGCTTTATAGAATGTATATGGGAGATGTGAAGAAAAGGAAGTTTCAATTCCTTAGTTTCTTTATACAGTATATACTTATTGTTATGAAGATCTAGGAGCATTGATGTATATAGTGCTTTTATATCTAGTCAAAATAAGTTTTGTTGTTACCTACATCATGCTTACATATAGGCTTATTAGTATTATTCAGTTTCCATGTATACTTTAAGCTCTATAGCTGGAGTATCAGGCATGAAACAATAAGCCATTCATTCACTATTATGTGGTCAGTGTGGCTCATTAGTATTCACGGTGTGTGCATGTGTTGGCTATGGCTGTACAGCTTATACTGGGAACATGCGTGACCCCATGCTGAACCAAGAGCCTTGATTCTGATACCCTAGTATGTTTATGGTCCAGTAGTTTTGCAATGCACTAAAGTACAAAGTACATTGAGTGGAAGTAAACATTAGAGTTATGAGTTTGCATTATTTTATGAGAACAAGAACTTCAAAGACAAAAGTATGTTAATCATGCATCTGTGATTGAAATGAATGAAATGTAGTAGAGTTAGCATTTACCTTTAAATGGTTTTTAATTTACAGTTTAGGTTTCCTAGAATGTCATTTCAATTGTTTTTTATCAAGATTGATTGCATATTCCATGTGATGTTCCGTCACCACCATTAAGAATAAAGATCTGAGAAGTTATCTTATTCAACTCCTGACTGTTCATCTTTTATTCTTTCAGGGTCATCAGCCATTGAATCATTAATGTACCCCATGTAACTGCAGTTATTTGGCAGTCAGACTGAGTGTTCCTGTCCAACCAGATGACATACAATTACGCCCCTACACTGATGAGTACCCTCAGCCCACCAGAGTACAATGGAAGTGGAACCATGCAGAAGATGAGCCAGTATTACCGACATCAGCTGAGGGGATAAGAAGGCAGGACATGTAGCCAGAGGGTGAACCATCAGTGAGCACGCAGGATACAGTTGAAGACATTAATAGTATCATCCAGCTATATCTACCAGACGACATGAGAGACTTGAATATGGTCTTTGAGCACGACATAATGGTCTCACCACCACACAGCCTCTCCATGTATCCATCACATAGGAGTGGAGACAGCAGAGAAAACAAATGGTCGCAACTGACTTGCAGAAGGTACTGAACCATGTGAACAGTGACGAGGTGTAGGACAATTGAAGAATATAGGGCTGGAGATGTAACTAACAGACACCTTGGACCTTCCTCGAAGGAGTGTCCCAGACGTAGAACCAGCAGAAATGACAATGATCAACCCCCGCCCCTGAGTCTCTGTCACATTATTTCTGTGCAGTAAAGGGCAGTTTGCATACTTATCTTCATCATGAAAACTTTCACAGAAATTAACATTATTGATCAGCAGATCGAAAACAATTAAAGATAAAAATGGAGTCATTGTGCTTTTCCCTGTAATACCATGTAAGGGTTGTATTCAATTTGCTTCTACAATATTTATGCACTTGTTGTGTTGTCACTTGTTGTGTTGTCACTTGTTGTGTTGTCATTTATAAAAATGCCTTGAAGTTCAATTAATGACTTCTTTATGACTTCTTGTTCTGTGTTTGTAAATTTGTGAATGCCATCGACCCCCATCTTTTTTAATCACAGAGAACCCAAATAAAGAAATTAATGTAGTTAAGTAGAAACATCCGTCCTGTTGCAGAAAAGGGAAAAAAGTCCTGGAAATGGAACTATAGAAAGAATCTAATTGGGAAATATATTGTCCAACTCGTTCGCATCAGGAAAAAATTGCAATTGGGAATATAGGACTGTCAAAAAGCAAGTAGTCAAATTGGGGGAAAAATCCAATTGGAAAATGGAGGCAAATGTCCAATTGGTTCCTATTGGAAAATATTTCAATTGGGATTTGAGTCAAAAAGTCCAATGGGTAAATATCCAATTGGGAAATTTAATTTCCTATTGGTTTGTGCCAATTGCCAATGGGAAAATATCCAATTGGTTCCAATTTAAAAATTCAATTGGAAATGAATTGGAAATTTTGGTTTTCCCCATATAATTTTGAATACAAAATTCCATTTTCATTTATCTATAATTGCCATGACCCTCTATAGGTACTTGGGGGTATCTGCTGGCTTAAATGACATCATCGCTGCACAACTGGACTTGCAAAAAAACGCTTAACCAGTGACCGAAGCAGAAACATGTTTCTGGTCAGGGGCCGCAAAAAGGCGCCCCAGTAAATGTGATTCAGATAGTGTTGGGAAGCTTACACATTTACACGTGTACATGAAAATAAATTCACTGAACGTTTTCAAATTGTATCACAATTTCCAGATTCCAGGAAGTTCAACTGATAGTTTATTTGTAAAATGAATACAACAAGAAATTTTGGATGATGTTTTGTGCCAGGCTTGGATTTGTTTAATCTGTACTGTTTTTTCTGAATCCGTATTGCCGTATTTTGGATTATTTTTCATACTAAATACGGACAATCCGTCTGCATCATTCCATTTATTAGTGATAACAAAATTTGTTTACACGTGTACACGGTCTGTGTCAAAACGTGTACAAATTAAACGGAAAATGCCAAGCCTGTAAGTTTCAGAACACTTCAACTAAAATTAAGGCTACGGGTGGTACTAAACAGTTTTCTCCTGATTAGTTCTTTGAAAATGCATCAAGCCCCTGATGTATTGGGATTCCAGAATCTAGGTTTCTGGTCTCCGTGCGCGCCGCCTCAGACCCGGGCGTCAACATTTTTAATTTTCTTTTTTTTTAAACGATGTCCAATTGCAGCCAAAACTGCTGGATTGATTGGAATTTTGCTGTACTGTGTTTTAAATGACTTTTCCACATAGGGGTATGAACGTTTGCCCGATTTGTTCGGCCTCTCTATAGCCACCATACTTTTGGAAAATTTAGTTCCCCCGTATACATGTATCACATATTTCCCTGTTGGCAAAAACAAAATATTACCAAAAAAAAACATGTTACCACAGTGATTTTGAAGCCGACCGATGACCAGAAACTGGAGATCTTTTTTTGGCCTAACACGCAATTCAGTAAATATTGTAGGGACCCAGAGATCAGTAGGGCCTAAGTGTATAGAATAATTCATTAGATATCATCTATAGTAATGTAGTATAATACGCAATTCAGTAAATATTGTAGGGACCCCATAGATCAGTAGGGCCAAAGTGTATGGAATAATTCATTAGATATCATCTATAGTAATGTAGTATAATACGCAATTCAGTAAATATTGTAGGGACCCCAGAGATCAGTAGGGCCTAAGTGTATGGAATAATTCATTAGATATCATCTATAGTAATGTAGTATAACACGCAATTCAGTAAATATTGTAGGGACCCCAGAGATCAGTAGGGCCTATGTGTATAGAATAATTCATTAGATATCATCTATAGTAATGTAGTATAATACGCAATTCAGTAAATATTGTAGGGACCCCAGAGATCAGTAGGGCCTAAGTGTATAGAATAATTCATTAGATATCATCTATAGTAATGTAGTATAATACGCAATTCAGTAAATATTGTAGGGACCCAGAGATCAGTAGGGCCTAAGTGTATAGAATAATTCATTAGATATCATCTATAGTAATGTAGTATAATACGCAATTCAGTAAATATTGTAGGGACCCCATAGATCAGTAGGGCCAAAGTGTATGGAATAATTCATTAGATATCATCTATAGTAATGTAGTATAACACGCAATTCAGTAAATATTGTAGGGACCCCAGAGATCAGTAGGGCCTATGTGTATGGAATAATTCATTAGATATCATCTATAGTAATGTAGTATAATACGCAATTCAGTAAATATTGTAGGGACCCCAGAGATCAGTAGGGCCTATGTGTATGGAATAATTCATTAGATATCATCTATAGTAATGTAGTATACACGTAATTCAGTAAATATTGTAGGGACCCCAGAGATCAGTAGGGCCTATGTATGGAATAATTCATTAGATATCATCTATAGTAATGTAGTATAACACGCAATTCAGTAAATATTGTAGGACCCCAGAGATCAGTAGGGCCTATGTGTGGAATAATTCATTAGATATCATCTATAGTAATTTATTATTTCTCGCAATTCAGTAAATATTGTAGGGACCCCAGAGATCAGTAGGGCCTAAGTGTATGGAATAATTCATTAGATATCATCTATAGTAATGTAGTATAATACGCAATTCAGTAAATATTGTAGGGACCCCAGAGATCAGTAGGGCCTATGTGTATGGAATAATTCATTAGATATCATCTATAGTAATGTAGTATAACACGCAATTCAGTAAATATTGTAGGGACCCCAGAGATCAGTAGGGCCTAAATGTACATGGAATAATTCATTAGATATCATCTATAGTAATGTAGATATATCTCATAATTCAGTAAAATATTGTAGGACCCCAGAGATCAGTAGGGCCTATGTGTATGGAATAATTCATTAGATATCATCTATAGTAATGAAGTATAACCACGTAATTCAGTAAATATTGTAGGGACCCCAGAGATCAGTAGGGCCTAATTAGTGTATGGAATAATTCATTAGATATCATCTATAGTAATGTAGTATAACACGCAATTCAGTAAATATTGTAGGGACCCCAGAGATCAGTAGGGCCTAAGTGTATGGAATAATTCATTAGATATCATCTATAGTAATGTAGTATAACACGCAATTCAGTAAATACTAGGGACCCCAGAGATCAGTAGGGCTATGTGTATGGAATAATCTCATTAGATATCATCTATAGTAATGTAGTATAACACGCAATTCAGTAAATATTGTAGGGACCCCAGAGATCAGTAGGGCCTAAGTGTATGGAATAATTCATTAGATATCATCTATAGTAATGTAGTATAATACGCAATTCAGTAAATATTGTAGGGACCCCAGAGATCAGTAGGGCCTATGTGTATGGAATAATTCATTAGATATCATCTATAGTAATGTAGTATAACACGCAATTCAGTAAATATTGTAGGGACCCCAGAGATCAGTAGGGCCTAAGTGTATGGAATAATTCATTAGATATCATCTATAGTAATGTAGTATAATACGCAATTCAGTAAATATTGTAGGGACCCCAGAGATCAGTAGGGCCTAATTAGTGTATGGAATAATTCATTAGATATCATCTATAGTAATGTATAACATAATTCAGTAAATATTGTAGGACCCCAGAGATCAGTAGGGCCTAAGTGTATGGAATAATTCATTAGATATCATCTATAGTAATGTAGTATAATACGCAATTCAGTAAATATTGTAGGGACCCCAGAGATCAGTATGGCCTAAGTGTATGGAATAATTCATTAGATATCATCTATAGTAATGTAGTATAACACGCAATTCAGTAAATATTGTAGGGACCCCAGAGATCAGTAGGGCCTATGTGTATAGAATAATTCATTAGATATCATCTATAGTAATGTAGTATAATACGCAATTCAGTAAATATTGTAGGGACCCCAGAGATCAGTAGGGCCTAAGTGTATAGAATAATTCATTAGATATCATCTATAGTAATGTAGTATAATACGCAATTCAGTAAATATTGTAGGGACCCAGAGATCAGTAGGGCCTAAGTGTATAGAATAATTCATTAGATATCATCTATAGTAATGTAGTATAATACGCATCTAGTAAATATTGTGGGACCCCATAGATCAGTAGGGCCAAAGTGTATGGAATAATTCATTAGATATCATCTATAGTAATGTAGTATAACATCGCGAATTCAGTAAATATTGTAGGACCCCAGAGATCAGTAGGGCCTAAGTGTATGGAATAATTCATTAGATATCATCTATAGTAATGTAGTATAACACGCAACTAGTAAATATTGTAGGGACCCCAGAGATCAGTAGGGCCTATGTGTATGGAATAATTCATTAGATATCATCTATAGTAATGTAGTATGTCATAATTCAGTAAATATTGTAGGGACCCCAGAGATCAGTAGGAGCCTAATTAGTGTATGGAGATAATTCATTAGATATCATCTATAGTAATGTAGTATAATACGCAATTCAGTAAATATTGTAGGGACCCCAGAGATCAGTAGGGCCTAAGTGTATGGAATAATTCATTAGATATCATCTATAATGTAGTATAACACAATTCAGTAAATATTGTAGGACCCCAGAGATCAGTATACTAAGTGGAATAATTCATTAGATATCATCTATAGTAATGTAGTATAACACGCAATTCAGTAAATATTGTAGGGACCCCAGAGATCAGTAGGGCCTAAGTGTATGGAATAATTCATTAGATATCATCTATAGTAATGTAGTATAATACGCAATTCAGTAAATATTGTAGGGACCCCAGAGATCAGTAGGGCCTATGTGTATGGAATAATTCATTAGATATCATCTATAGTAATGTAGTATAACACGCAATTCAGTAAATATTGTAGGGACACCAGAGATCAGTATGGCCTAAGTGTATAGAATAATTCATTAGATATCATCTATAGTAATGTAGTATAACACGCAATTCAGTAAATATTGTAGGGACCCCAGAGATCAGTAGAGCCTAAGTGTATAGAATAATTCATTAGATATCATCTATAGTAATGTAGTATAACACGCAATTCAGTAAATATTGTAGGGACCCCAGAGATCAGTAGGGCCTATGTGTATGGAATAATTCATTAGATATCATCTATAGTAATGTAGTATAATACGCAATTCAGTAAATATTGTAGGGACCCCAGAGATCAGTAGGGCCTAAGTGTATGGAATAATTCATTAGATATCATCTATAGTAATGTAGTATAACACGACCAGTAAATATTGTAGGGACCCCAGAGATCAGTAGGGCCTATGTATGGAATAATTCATTAGATATCATCTATAGTAATGTAGTATAACACGTAATTCAGTAAATATTGTAGGACCCCAGAGATCAGTAGAGCCTAAGTGTATAGAATAATTCATTAGATATCATCTATAGTAATGTAGTATAACACGCAATTCAGTAAATATTGTAGGGACCCCAGAGATCAGTAGGGCCTATGTGTATGGAATAATTCATTAGATATCATCTATAGTAATGTAGTATAATCATAATTCAGTAAATATTGTAGACCCCCAGAGATCAGTAGGGCCTAAGTGTATGGAATAATTCATTAGATATCATCTATAGTAATGTGCAGTATAATCGCTAATTCAGTAAATATTGTAGGGACCCCAGAGATCAGTAGGGCCTAAGTGTATGGAATAATTCATTAGATATCATCTATAGTAATGTAGATAATACGCAATTCAGTAAATATTGTAGGGACCCCAGAGATCAGTAGGGCCTAAGTGTATGGAATAATTCATTAGATATCATCTAGTACGGCCATGAAGTAAGGCTATGCTAGGTATCCTGGTTCCATTTTTCAGTTCCAATTACCCCTAAACGACTTTCTAAAATTCCGACAGAACATTTTAAGCCACACAAATGGAAGTCTCTGATTGTTTGTTAACAAATGAAGAAAACTGGGATAAAGGCTTTAGAAGTAACATTTGCCGACACCCTTTCACACTTCACAGACTTGCTGGCTTATGTAGGCCTATCTAGTTTGTTTTGAGTCATCACATTTAGTATTTGTGCCTATTCTTCGCAGCTATTGGATTATAGTGAGTGTGGGACACATGGATTATTTTTGTGTGGGGGGAATTGGGAATACATAGAGTCGTTTTCAATATACATTGTACATGTAGAAAAGTGGAAATTATTACCGTAAGTCCACATTTATTTCGACCGAATAAAACAAGAGATACATTAATTTGTATTATTATTACAATCAGGAGTATTACATGTTTTACACAAAATTGTTTACGGTACGGGTATGAAGATGTCTATTTCGGTATCCAGTTCCTGATATAACCGAAACACACAGCCTTATCATGAAGTATATGTGTGCAAAATCATTCAATCACAGCCGAGTTCAAAGTTGCCAAAAGATTCTGGCCAATATCTGTTTATCACATGGCCTTTTCTTAACAGTTGCTCCCTCAACAACAAAATTTGGCGAACAGGCTCAAACGTAACACGCAGCGTATGGAACTACGTTCGATGGTTATGATCATGCAGCACATCGTTGGCCCGACTCATTCCACCATCCTGTATTATTGTTATGGAACGAAGGGGCATGGCTATTCTCATGGGGACGAGGCTGTGTTGGTTTAACGAGTGACACAGTAGACTGAGATCGAGCCGCGTTGCCGCCTGGCAGCGTTAGGGTTGACTCGTCCAACTTCGACTGGGCGTCTGGTAAGATCAACAAAAGGCAGGCAGGCAGGATCTATCCTTCGCTTTTCACAGAAAATATCTGTGTATAAATATTCTCATAATAAGCCAACAAGGAAAAATATTTAAGCCTCAGATTGTACCAGAAAAGCATTACAATCCAAACAAAATCGGGTCTATCCCGTAATAGCCCGACTTCGGCGCTTGTTTTGGACGGGCAGTTTTTCAAATCCGAGATAAAACACTGTCCTGAATTATAAATTCGTTAAATTTACCGTTTCTATAATGTATCTGGGTACATTTGGCATAACTATTTACAAAACGAAATATAAAGTAAATAATTCTAACTCATTATCATTTAGTACAGGCAAATCTGATCCATCATTCAGTCGATCGGCCCAATTCTAACAAAAGCTGAAATTTCAAGGTTTGCTTTCAATGAACTGACATAACGCTTTTGCCCACATCTAACGGAGCTAGCCATGACGCTTTTCCTTGTATGACGGCATGATTATGCCGATCAAATTCTTTCGAGTAACAGTCAATAGCAGATTAAACACATGTCCCATAAACAGTGTTTCAGGTGTGTCAACACACTGGAGACACTTGTTATCACCTTTTGTCATTGGAAAGAATGGTTTCGTTATGAATAACAATAGGAATCTAGACATTATTTTTTTGCATTAATCGCAGTGTTGCCGTGGATAAAGTTTGTCATGGCCCCTACGGGGGTGGTAAACGTGAATTTTCCAGT
>CM055816.1:58706626-58725306 GCA_029582265.1 Zoroaster sp. YZ-2022 | reverse complement strand
ACCATCAAATGTTCCAGGTTCGATTTCTCTGATGTTGTTGTTGTGCAGCCATCTAAGATGGGAATGCAAAGAAGGGTTGAACATCTTATTAAATAAAGCCCTGAGGACGATCAGAGCATACTGATCGAAACGTCGAGTTGTACCCCCCCCCAGTTTTTTTCAGAACTAATTACTACTCAATTGAGATTACACATGGTGTCACCGCAATTAGTCTTACTTAAATAAAGCCCGTTCATTGGGTTATTTTCACCAATGTTCTTAGATTTCCCTGAAGCAGTCAAATACCATCATAAATTATTCAGCCAGCATCTGATTAGATACATAAAAAGAAATCAAAGAAATCTTCCCATCAATGACAAATTCGACAAAGTGTAACGAATTTAATATCTTTTGGAAAACAAAAGATCCCAATTTCCATATTTTATATAAAAAATAACTACTTCTACCAGTATGATTACTATTTTTAGTCAAGATATCACTAATTAATTAACTTATCTCTGATATTTTCCAGCTCGTTATAAAGTGTCGTTAAACAGATAATAGTCAGCATGTATACAACTATTTAGATCGGCAAACACGAACTTTATACTTGCTCTAATTTTGTTTCGATATCAGATGTCATAAAAATTACAAACAATAATAAATTGTGGCTGGTTACTGATTGATTGAAATTAATAACAAGTAAGTACACCATCAAATATTCTGGATACAAGTTTACTCATGTTATTGTCTAGATATCTAAAATGGGAAAACGAAGTAGGGTTAAAACTTTGTATTGATACACAAATACAATGGTAATAACTGTCAATGTTCTCATATGTTCCTTAAAGCATACTTGCTTAATGTTAACAGACAATCTTAACACTTATTATTCCCGAGGTTCACCTAATTTTTGAAAATAAAATTACAATAAACATCGATAGCCAACAGTTGAGTGCAATGAATTCATAAAAAAGTTCGTTGTCCTGTAGCCCTCATTGAGAAGTGCAACATAATAATGTGACGAATTGAAGAAAAGTTTAAAATGATTTTACTAATGCTAAGTACTGTATGAATATTTTGTTACCTTTATCATTCAACAAATAAATTTAACAAATGATCTGTACAAATGTTACTGACTATGTTGTGTCGTACATAGAACATGGTTAACATTCATGAATATATTTCTATCGCTAAACATGAACTTCGCACTTCGCAAGATAAATCGGTGGATCGTTGCTGTGTAATTGCAGTTCATGGCATAAAAACTAACAAGTAAGTGAGGTTTTGTAGATCATCAAATGTTCCTGGTGAAATGAACTGATATTGTTTTCTGCAGCTATTTAATTACATTGTATATATTATACATTAAACAACTGATTTGTAAAAATGTTAGCTCGTTGTGTCGTTAAAGCGAAAATAGTGAAAATGTAACCGCATATTTCGATCGGCAAACTGGATCAATGTACACCTTCAGAAAAAAAAGGAGAAATGAATTTTAATACACAACACTTGTACATCGGGAGGAAGAACACAAATCCTTGTACTACAGCCTTCCATTTAAAAATATGACATAACGTGACGAATTGTGTAACTTATTTGAAAACAAACAGTACAATCTTTTTACTAACTACTTTCTATGCGCGTCGCTATGGAACGGCTCCCTTTTTGGTAGACATTTATAATTTCCAATGTATTTCTGCAACAAGATAAGTTAATAATATTTGGTTTAATCGCATTGGTGAAACATCGAGACAGATATTTCGATCGGAAAATATGAACTTCGCGCTTCATATAATTTGTTTACAGTGACACGTTACATCAAACAAGAGAAATACGTACCTCGATACACACTTGATTAAAATTCATGACATGAATACTTACAAGGTTTGGAGATTTTGTAGACCATCAAATGTTCTGGGTTCGATTTCTCTGATGTTGTTGTTGTGCAGCCATCTAAGATGGGAACACAAAGAAGGGTTGAACATCTTATTAAAGCCCGTTCATTGGGTTATTTTCACCAATGTTCTTAGATTTTTATTTAATCCGTCAAATACCATCATAAATTATTCAGCCAGCATCTGATTAGATACATACAAAGAAATCAAAGAAATCTGCCCATCAATGACAAAATCGACAAAGTGTGACAAAGGATCCCAATTTCCATTTATATTTTATATAAAAAATAATACTTCTACCAGTATGATTACCATTTTTAGTCAAGATATCACTAATTAAACAACTGATCTCTGATATTTTCCAGCTCATTATAAAGTGTTGTTAAACAGATAATACTCAGCATGTATACAAATATTTCGATCGGCAAACACAAATTTTATACTTGCTCTAATTTTGTTTCGATGTCAGATGTCATAAAACTTACAAACAAAAAATTGTGACTGGTTACTGATTGATTGAAATTAATAACAAGTGAGTAAGTACACCATCAAATATTCTGGATACAAGTTTACTCATATTATTGTCGAGATATCTAAGTAGGGTTAAAACTTTGTATTGATACACAAATACATTGGTAATAACAGTCAATGTTCTCATATGTTCCATAAAGCATAGTTGCTTAATGGTAACAGACAATCTTAACACTCATTATGCCCGAGGTTCACCTAATTTTAGAAAATAACATTACAATAAACATCGAGAGCCAACAGTTGAGTGCATTAAATTCATAAAAAATAGTTGTCCTGTAGCCCTCTATTGAGAAGTGTAACATAATAATGTGACAAATTGAAGAACAGTTTAAAATAACTTTACTAATGCTAAGTACTGTATGAATATTTTGTTACCTTTATCATTCAACAAATAAATTTAACAAATGATCTGTACAAATGTTACTGACTATGTTGTGTCGTACATAGAACATGGTTAACATTCATAAATATATTTCTATCGCTAAACATGAACTTCGCACTTCGCAAGATAAATCGGTGGATCGTTGCTGTGTAATTGCAGTTCATGGCATAAAAACTAACAAGTAAGTGAGGTTTTGTAGATCATCAAATGTTCCTGGTGAAATGAACTGATATTGTTTTCTGCAGCTATTTAATTACATTGTATATATTATACATTAAACAACTGATTTGTAAAAATGTTAGCTCGTTGTGTCGTTAAAGCGAAAATAGTGAAAATGTAACCGCATATTTCGATCGGCAAACTGGATCAATGTACACCTTCAGAAAAAAAAGGAGAAATGAATTTTAATACACAACACTTGTACATCGGGAGGAAGAACACAAATCCTTGTACTACAGCCTTCCATTTAAAAATATGACATAACGTGACGAATTGTAACTTATTTGAAAACAAACAGTACAATCTTTTTACTAACTACTTTCTATGCGCGTCGCTATGGAACGGCTCCCTTTTTGGTAGACATTTATAATTTCCAATGTATTTCTGCAACAAGATAAGTTAATAATATTTGGTTTAATCGCATTGGTGAAACATCGAGACAGATATTTCGAACGGAAAATATGAACTTCGCGCTTCATATAATTTGTTTACAGTGACACGTTACATCAAACAAGAGAAATACGTACCTCGATACACACTTGATTAAAATTCATGACATGAATACTTACAAGGTTTGGAGATTTTGTAGACCATCAAATGTTCTGGGTTCGATTTCTCTGATGTTGTTGTTGTGCAGCCATCTAAGATGGGAACACAAAGAAGGGTTGAACATCTTATTAAAGCCCGTTCATTGGGTTATTTTCACCAATGTTCTTAGATTTTTATTTAATCCGTCAAATACCATCATAAATTATTCAGCCAGCATCTGATTAGATACATACAAAGAAATCAAAGAAATCTGCCCATCAATGACAAAATCGACAAAGTGTGACAAAGGATCCCAATTTCCATTTATATTTTATATAAAAAATAATACTTCTACCCAGGCGCGTAGCCAGCCCTGTCGGTCCGGGGGGGCAAAATTAAGATGATCGTCCCGATTTCATGGTTTAAATTTAATTGCGAAATACTGAATAATATTGAATCAAAACAATCGATATATTGTACAAACATGATCATCTGTGATTTATTGTTCTTTCCTTGGATCTATACTGTCTGAACTGTTGCTATTAATTTCTACACTGTCATGACTGTGATGAACTTAAACATTCATAATTAATCGTATTCGTAATGTATATATATACACACCGTTTACAACACACATTACACTGAAAGTTATTCGTGTACATGTCGTATAAAACCTTTAATAAAATGTTGTAAGACAAGTTGTAAATACGTTCTGCACGTAACCCGAGTACATACTGGTTCATTGTATTGATTCAAATTTCAAGTTTTAATGTTTTAATGTTTGTTTCTATATAAATTCGTCTCTAATTAACAAAAAAGTTGAAAGATCCATCTGTAAGGTCCATATTTTATGAGCAATTTATATATCTCTCATTAGTGCATTTTGTTGCCTTTCTTGTAATGTCAAAAAATATTTTTGCTGCCAATGGCGAGCGTTTCTATCCCGGGTTCCTATTCAAATGAAACCAAAAAATGAATCACCACATCCCTGTTTATCAGCAACTATTATACTAAATTTGAGTTGCCATTCGCCGAGGAACAGACATCATACTAAAGTCCTCAATGACTGCGTCAAAATCAACGTGCTCTGCGAAGTCGCGTTCTATGCTGAGAAGTGCCAGTGATGACAGCCTCTGCTCCGACATAGTGGATCTTAAATACGACTTCGTTAGCTTCAATCGACTGAACGACCGCTCACTTGAAGCAGAGGAAATTGCGATTGTACCAAAAATTCTATACAGAGTACATAATGTACATTATATACAGAGTACATGATTTCCGGGACAAAAACCGGGTATAAAAACTTCAGATCTAACTTCCCTTCCTCAATCCTCCCTCTCCCGTCTCCCTTTATCAATTATTCACTCCCTTTACCATTCCCTAAATCATCCTTTCCTCCCTCCCTAAATCTGCCTGCCTCTGCATCCTTCGTCCCAGGTCCGTCCTTCCCGGTCCCTTACCCTCTCCGGCTCCCTCGGCTCCCTTCCTTCCCTTACCCCTGCCCTACCGCCGTTTCCACCCGCCCTAACCTTGCCTGCCTTAAGTTAGGCTGCCTTGGTACTCGTCCCAACGGTCCTATCCATCCTTTCTTCCATTACCAAGGCCCACATTTCCTTCTCTCCTCCCCCTCCCTCCCTCCTCCGTCCTCCCTCATTTCGTCAATAATCCCTACTCATCTAATTTCTTTCTTTACCTCTTTCGTTTTTTCTCCCTCGGAGTCCCTCCCTCAATTTTCCCTCCTTTTCTCTCTTCCTTTCCTTTTCTCTTTTCTTTATTTTTACCGTCCCGATTTTACTTCTATTTTTTTCCGGGGGGGGCAGTCTGCCCCCCCTGCCCCCCCGCTGGCTACGCTACTGCTTCTACCAGTATGCTTACCATTTTTAGTCAAGATATCACTAATTAAACAACTGATCTCTGATATTTTCTAGCTCATTATAAAGTGTCGTTAATAAACAGATAATAGTCACCATGTATACAAATATTTCGATCGGCGAATTTTATACTTGCCCTAATTTTGTTTCGATGTCAGATGTCATAAAAATTACAAACAATAAATTGTGGCTGGTTACTGATTGATTGAAATTAATAACAAGTGAGTAAGTACACCATCAAATATTCTGGATACAAGTTTACTTACATTACTGTCTAGATATCTAAGATGTTCTCATATGTTCCATAAAGCATAGTTGCTTAATGGTAACAGACAATCTTAACACTTATTATGCCCAAGGTTCACCTAATTTTAGAAAATAACATTACAATAAACATCGATAGCCAACAGTTGAGTGCATCGAATTAAAAAAGAAGTTTGTTGTCCTATAACCATCCGTTGAGAAGTGTAATATTTAATCTGACGAATTGTAGATTAGTTTATAAATGATTTTACTAATGTTAATTACTGTATGAATAGTTTATTACTTTTATCATTCAAGATAAACATTTAGCAAATGATCTGTACAAATGTTGCTGGCTATATTGTGTTTTACATAGAACATAGTTAAAATTCATACATATACTTCGATCGCTAAACATGAACTTCGCACTTAGAGACATAACTTCAATCAAAATATAGCACTGGCTGGATGTTGCAAATGAGCTTTTGTAGACCATCAAATGTTCCTGGTGCAATGAACTGATATTGATGTTCTGCGATATATTATACATTAATTTGTAGCTGACCCGGGAGGTAGTCGGGAATAGGGGACGTCAGATGTCACTGAGGCACAGCTGGTGTCTTGGTGAATGGTGTGTTTATGGAATTGGATGGCCTCTCTGATGCGTCTTGAGTGTCATTTTTGGACTGGAACGATGAGTTCTGCTTCATGTAGGTTGACTTTATATTCTGTAACTGCAACCAAGAAATCGTCACCAAAAGATGCTGTGAAGAAGTTCATCCTGGTATGCGACCACTGTCATTGGATGGGTAATACTAAATCAAGATGCTCGTTTATTAATGGCAAACAGAACAAACTCAGCTAGTCTGCTGCCTTTGTACAGAAAGATAATCTCCTTCAAGAGACATCTGACAAGCTATATGTCCCTCTTATTCTACACGCTAGTAAGAAGTGTGAATATGGCATCAATCAAGTAGAATGAAGCTTATCGTGACTTCATATATTAGGATGAGGTGTCGTCATGTTCATCTGGTGGAGCTGACCAACCAGTTGTCATCCTGCGGGATATTGGGCCGACACGTACACAGTCACTGATGTTGGAGGATGCTATGTCATTTTCTCCAGATACTTTGCTGAATTCAAGTGTTTTGATTCAAGGAATTGAGAGTAGTTATATCGTCACAGTTTTCACGAAGTGACGAATCCGTAAAAATCTAATTTTTTGTCAAATTCAGTTTTGCAGATATTTGAGATGTATTTATTGTGGCCGACATTTCTGATAAGTTTCAAGTGTTGAAACGTCATAGTTTCGTAATTACGCTATTAATATACCCAGCGAATCACTCAACTGAGCTGTTTTCCGTTTTCACGAAGTGACGAATCGCCATTCGCCGCTTTATACATTGAAATACATAGCGATTGGCAAAATGCCAAAGCGGGTATTGTTGATTTTGCGTTTTCACGAAGTGACGAATCGTGTGACCTATATACGTTTAGCATTTTTACGAAGCGACGAATCACTTAATACGTTGTTTAATATACAGCGCTCTGCACGCGCGGTCTTGTTTTTGCGTTTTCACGAAGTGACGAATATGTTTGGAAAGTAATTCCCCATTAATTACAATCTCTATGATAAAGATACCGACATTTCTTTGTAATTAAAGTTATTAGCTTTAGTAGAAAGCAAAATCTAAAAGAATTAATGCTGAGTAGCGACCGACACCCATGGCCACGGCGATAACACTTGGGCGAGGACTGTGACCCGTTGATTACGCGTATTCGTCGGCTTCGTCTTCGGGGGTTGGCTGTACGATTTCGTAACTTTATGCCCGGGTTTTAGCCCCTGTAACAGTCTAAACCTCTCGTGTTGCTTTTTCGAAGCGCCGTGCCATTTCCAATGTTTTCTGGAGTGCGAGTTCCTTTTCCATCAGTAGCCTTTCTCGTATTTTTGGATTGTTAATTTTTTTCCCACCACTTGGTCGTGAATCAATTCATCTTCTTTAACGGAACTTGTAACGTTCACATACTACATTTAAAGATGGTTGAAAGTGTTCTTTGAAAACTTGGGGTAGTGTCATGTACACCAGCTGACCCTCAACTCTTGGGCAGTGTGGTAAAATGGCCCCCTTTCTTCCTGGTACAAAATCTCCACCTATCGGCAGCAGGTAGTTTTGGAAGTTTGGAATCCATTGCTTTCAAAGAATGGCCGCTTCTTGTAAGAACGAGGGTGATTGAGTAAGGGCACTTGTAGTCGCCATGGGTTTGGTCGTCACCTCGTCGCCAGATATTGTATCGTATACAACCAGTAAGGAAGGAATGTAGCCAGACTAATGATAGGTGTTGTACAAACTCAACAACCTTTTAATCATCTTATATAACCCCTTTATATACTTTATTTAGGGATTTCAGTGCGTATCAATATATATGACGTATAAATCAAATAGTGCCAGTGGACCAGTAAATAATAGTTCCGGTTTCCGATACTACAACGATTCTTCTCAGAACCACAAACTACTACATCTCCTAAGAGATTATTCACATGGTGCTACCGGAAACGATGTTATTGTATCCAACAATCTGACAAATTATCCTACCCAAGGTTCCCTTATTATGAATACAAAATATTTAAGTAAATAAATAAATCAAAAGTTCGGGGCGTACTACCCTCTATTGACGAGTGTTATTGTGTGGGACAAGTTATACATTTTTGGAAAACAAAATATCCAACTATTTTCATGAAATACAAAAAATGGTTGCAATGGTGCTACACTCTATTGACGAGGTTATTGTGTGGGACAAGTTATGCATTTTTAGAAAACAAAATATCCAACTGTTTTCATGAAAACAACAAATCGTTGTGATATATTTGTTTAACCCACATATTATACATTTAACATCTGATTTTTGTTGTAAATGTTTCAAATTATGTTGTGAAAATGCAGTCATATTTTTCAATAGGCAAACATGAACGACACACTTTGTTTACAAAGGAGTTTGATACGCATCCAGCAGTGAGCCATGGCGGCTTCGCCGTTGTAGTTTTGGAGATAAATTATAATTGATCATCGATGGTCAACAGTTGAGTACATCGAAATGTAAAAAAAATTCGTTGTCCTACAGCCCTCCATTGACAAGTAAGACATAGTGTGACGAATTGCAAATTAAAAAACGATTTTTACTTGATATGATTCATATCAATTAACTTGATATGATTCATGGCGTTTACTCGTTCATTCTAAATAAATGGAATGAACAGACAGACCGCCTTTGTACAATTCAGTGTTCTGGCTTCCCTTTTATTTACTAATAAGACAATATTTACATTAAAATGTATCCCCCATAATTTGTTTTAAATTTATGACTCAAGTTAATTAAAATAAGAAAAGTAAATCAAATAATGTTGATTTTGGAAATAAATCTTTGGTTTAATAAAATTGATGTGACACTAGCCCATTACTTCAGCATTGCCGCTGCAGCCAATAGCCGTAGCCATAGCCAAAAACAACTCGGACACGGCCTTACAGTGCCCAGATTACCAGATAAGTCTGAGCTGTATGGGTGTGTCCGTCCTTAGAGAGAGAGGGGGGTATTAATGCTTCTCACGCAAACAGCCGATCTCATATCAAGCATGATGCCAACAACTAAGACCACTGACCCTTTCTCTTCTTGACAATGGTAGGGAAAACAACTGATTGACCAACTGACATCAAGTTGCGCTCTGGTATTATAACCACAGACAAGCCTCTACTAACCTGATATTGCCTTGTGCTCTCGGACAATCAGTTCGCCAGCAAGTAAAATTAAAGATGGCCTTTAAAATTCAAGATGGCGGCCATTGCCCTCCTAAGTAGGGCCTACTTATCACAAGACCCTAAATAGAGTAGCAAGCTTCAAGACCCCTAACAACAATTTTACGTTATACAGCCAAACCTCTTCCAACCTGTGTTGACTTTTACACTGTTTAATCAGTTCACCGGCAAATCAAATGAATTAAAAGATAATCAAAATGACTGGTCCTTAAAAACAAAAACAACAAAGTTTGTTGTTCTGAAGCTCTCCATTGTTAATTGTGACATAGTGTGACGAATTGTAAAATTAGTTTAAAACGATTAGCCTATTATATATTATATATGTATTATATCCATATTCAAGATAATACATTTATCAACTGATCTGCACAAATACAAATCTGCACTTCATTTAATTTGTTGGCAGTGAGAAGGAACCTCAGTCAAGAGAAAAAGGCGGCTCGATGCTGCATGATTGATATTCATGACATGGGTTCAATTACACTGATTTCGTTGTCGAACAGATATCTAAATCCTCCATTGACAATTGTGACATAGCGTGACGATTTGTAAATTAGTTTATAACGATTTTATTTATATTAATAAATATATTAATATTTTTTACCTTCATGATTCAAGACACATATTTCACTACTGATCGTTACAAATATAGAAAAATATATACAAATTATACAAAAATTCATGACATGAATATTTACAAGATAATGAGATTTTGTAGAACATCAAGAGTTCCTGGTTCAATTTCACTGATTTTGTTGTCAGAGTTCAAAGATGGGAAAACGAAGTACGGTTATACAAATTGTATTGAAATAAAAATATAGAAAGCATAGATACTAAACGTTGTTACCGTATCAGACAATCTTAACATTTATCATGCGCGTGGTTCAACCTTTGGAAAAGAAATACAGTAAACATCGATAGTCAACAGTTAACTGAATCGAACTTTTAAAAACGTTCGTTGTCGTACAGCCCTCCTTTGACAAATGTGACACAGAGTGACGAATTGTGAATTAGTTTCAAACGACGTTGTTATTTGAAGTATTATATGCATATTTTTACCTTGATCTTTCAAGATAACACATTTATCAAATGATCTGTACAAATGTTGATGATAACGTTATACCGTACATAGCAAATAGTGAAAACACAGACAAATATTTCGATTGGTAAAAACGAACTTCGCACTTCATCTAATTTGTTTGCAGTGTGAGACGTAACCTCAATCAAGCGAAATCGGTGACTCGATGCTGCGTGATTGAAATTCATGACATGGATACTTACAAGATTTGGAGATTTTGTAGACCATCAAATGTTCCGGATTCAATTTCACTGATTTTGTTGTTGAACAGCGATCTAAGATGGGAAAACAAAGTAGGGTTAAAACATCTTATTAAACCCCGTTCATTTGGTTATTTTCACTTAGTACTTGAGGATTGGCAAGTTGAGCTGGTGATCAGTATTACAGTGCACCACCTGGATAAGTCCGAGCTGTTCGTCCCTGGGGGTGGGGGTTGGTGTTAGTATTCAACGCTTCTTATACAAACAGACAATCTCATATCAAACATGATGACAACAACAAGACCACTGACTCTTTCTCTTCTTGACAATGGTAGGGAAAACAACTGATTGACCAAATAGGTAAAACTTGTAGCTTTGCATGGTGAGGATGATAAGTAAGACTAATTGCGGTGACACCATGTGGAATCTCAATTGAGTAGTAATTAGTTTGATTGACCAAATGATGTCATGAAATGCCTGGAAGTACCTGCTCCAGAATCCACATCGTTAAGTGTTGCTGTATTTGACAATACACAGGTTGTAGTGTTCTAATGTGAAATACAATCTGCAGGTCTGGACAGTGCTTTGCTATTTCCTTGATGAGGTTTGAGAGAAATCCAAAATGGGAATGCAGCTATTTCGTACGAAAACATAATATTTTGATACAGTGATGTTTAATATTTATGCAAGAAGATATTAAAGATAGGGCATATTATCTCAAATTAATAACAGCAAGGTATTTACTGCTAAAAGGAACAACATATTTGCATAACACGATAATAAGCAGAGTACCAAGATAAAACAAGTTACTGATTCTGTACAATTTAAGAGGTTTTTACCCTAAGAAATGACATCAAGTTGCTTGTATCATTGTATAAACACTGTCAAGGAATGACAGCAAGTTGCTTGTATCATTGTATAAACACTGTCAAGGAATGACAGCAAGTTGCTTGTATCATTGTATAAACACTGTCAAGGAATGATAGCAAGTTGCTTGTATCATTGTATAAACACTGCCAAGGAATGATAGCAAGTTGCTTGTATCATTGTATAAACACTGTCAAGGAATGACAGCAAGTTGCTTGTATCATTGTATATACACTGTCAAGGAATGACAGCAAGTTGTTTGTATCATTGTATAAACACTGTCAAGGAATGATAGCAAGTTACTTGTATCATTGTATAAACACTGTCAAGGAATGACATCAAGTTGCTTGTATCATTGTATAAACACTGTCAAGGAATGATAGCAAGTTACTTGTATCATTGTATAAACACTGTCAAGGAATGATAGCAAGTTGCTTGTATCATTGTATAAACACTGTCATAGAATGATAGCAAGTTGCTTGTATCATTGTATAAACACTGTCATAGAATGATAGCAAGTTGCTTGTATCATTGTATAAACACTGTCAAGGAATGATAGCAAGTTGCTGGGATTGTTATACCGATAAAAAAAAGCCGGAACCTGATGTAGACTTATGCCCCTGTAATATTCAAGATGGCGGCATCTGGATCTGGATCTGGATTGTTTTACTCCGTAAAAGCGGTAAATCCGCATCACTACAGAGTGTTGACTTGACCGACTAGTTTGTGTTGTGGCTTGTGGTTTCCTTCAGGTGTTTAACAAGTCCGGTTTTGAAGCTGTTAACTTTGTTTGATCGAGTAGATGGTGTGATAAATCGCTCCATTGCATTGCATTGCATTGGCCCTATTTATTTATAAAACATAAGTAATATTAATTTGAGGCTTCAAGACCCGAAATATAGCATTAAATCTACAAGTTTATAAGATCGGGGGAAAATGATCAATTGGAGAAAATAAATATGTCCAAAAATTATGGAGATGCCAATACAAAATGGCACTGTAACTGTTTTAATTCAGCATATCAAGATTGACAAAGTTTATATCATAAAATCCAATTTGACCCGACAATACAGCTCGAAAATACAATACAGCCTGGACTGCTATTTTCAAGACCCGTATTTACGTCGAACATCATTTTTCGATTTCAATTGTACATTGTATAAATGCACAGTTGTAGTTACTCTCACGAGAAAAACGAACATTATTAATTACAGTGACAGATCAGGGGATATGGGCAAAGGGGACTCTTGCACCCCTTTATCGCCATGTATGTCAATTAACTATTTTATTTTTGGGGTACCCTGCTTGGCAGTGTGGCGCCGCCTTTTTACCTTGTGCCTCTCTTTTTCCAAACTCTGGATCCGCATATAGATAAAGGTGATTGTGTAGACAAGGAAATGTTCCTAGTTCAAGTTTACCGATTTTGTTGTTCTACAGCAATCTAAGACGTTGATGATAACGTTATACCGTACATCTCATATCAATTGTACATTGTACAAATGCACATTTGTAGTTACTCTCACGAGAAAGACGAACATTATTAATTACAGTGATAGATCAGGGGATATGGGCAAAGGGGGCTCTTGCACTCCTTTATCGCCATGTATGTCAATTAACTATTTTATTTTTGGGGTACCCCTGTTTGGCAGTGTGGCACCGACTGTTTACCTTATGCCTCTCCTTTTCCAGACCCTGGATCTGTGCCTTCAGGTTAATTTACAGCAATGTAAATACATAGATAAAGGTAATGGTAGTTTTCACAACAGTAAATAGTTATACTTCGATGTGTTCATTACAATGGTATTAAACTTCGCACTTCATCTAAATCGTTTCCAGTTCAGTCAAAAGAAATCCGTAGCTCGATACTGCGTGATTGAAATTCATGACATGAATATTTACAAGATAATAAGATTTTGCAGAACATCAAGTGTTCCGGGTTCATTTTCACTGATTTTGTCAGAGTTCTAAGATGGGAAAACGATGTACGGTAACAAAAATACAAATTTTCTAGAAAGCATATTTACTAAACGTTGTTACCATATCAGACAATCTTAACATTGATCATGTGCGTGCTTCACTTTTGGAAAAACAATACAGTAAACATCGATAGTCAACAGTTAACTGCATCGAAAATTTTAAAATGTTCGTTGTCGTACAACCCTCCTTTGACTAGTGTGACATAGATATAGAGTGACGAATTGTAAATTAGTTTCAAACGATGTTATTATTTTAAGTATTATATGCATATTTTTACCTTGATCTTTCAAGATAACACATTTATCAACTTATCTGTACAAATGTTGATGATAACGTTATACCGTACATAGAAAATATTGAAAAAACAAACATATTTTTCGATCGGTAAAAATGAACATCGCACTTCATCTAATTTGTTTGCAGTGAGACGTAACCTCAATCAAGCGAAATCGGTGACTCGATGCTGCGTAATTGAAATTCATGACATGGATACTTACAACTCTTGGAGATTTTGTAGACCAGCAAATGTTCCGGGTTCAATTTCACTGATTTCGTTGTTATACAGATATCTAAGATGGGAAAACAAAGAAGGGTTAAAACATCGTATTAAATCCCGTTCATGTGGTTACTTTCACTTAGTACTTGAGGATTGGCAAGTTGAGCTGGTGATCAGCATTACAGTGCACTGATACCACCCGGATAAGTCTGAGCTGTCCGTCCCTCGGGGGGCGGGGTAGCATTCAATGCTTCTTATGTAAACAGCCAATCACATATAAAACATTATGCCAACTACTAAGACAAATGACCATTTTCTCTTCATGACAATGGTACGGAAAACAACTGATTTACCAAATGACATCAAGTTGCGCGCTGGTATTATTGTATAAACCACAGACAAGCCTCTACTAAATCTGATGTTGCCTTGTACAGTTCGCCAGCAAGTCAAATTAATTAAAAGATAATCAAAATGGCTGACCCTTAAAATTCAAGATGGTGGCCATTGCCTTACTAAGTAGGGCCTATTTATTACAAACATTATGATTTTTTTGTTGAGGCTTCAAGACCCTACAGAGTATCATTCAATGTAAAACAACAATTTTTGTTATGTTCACCAGAAATCACATCCAAACTGGCAGCCAACAGCAGCTCATAGTGCATTGACTTCTTTGAGGATTTTTTAATAACAATGTTTTAGATGGTCACAAAGTCAAAGAATTCAACATTGAAACCCAATTAAACAAATGGAACCCTAGATTGTTGCCTTTAGGTAATGAAAGTAAGTTTCTGGGAATGCTATACAGGACAAAAAGCCGTCTTCAAAACTGATGTGGATGTTTACTCTGTGAAATTGTTATATGAGTTCGTTAGTAAATTAAATGAATACCAAATAAAGTCAGTTGACTGCATCAACACTTTAAAATAAAAGTTCGTTGTTCTAGAGCCCTCCATTGAGAATTGTGACATAGTGTGACGAATTGTAAATTGGTTTAACACAATTTTATTCGTCTATTTTAAGTATTGTATGCATATTTTACATCAATGATGAATACATTTATCAACTGAACTGCACAAATGTTGCTGATAACATTATACAGACAAGAATCTTCCAACCTGTTGTTGACTTTTACTCTTATACACTGCTTAACCAATTCGCCAGCAAGTCAAATCAATTAAAATAAACTCAAAATGGCTTGCCGTTAAATTCAAGATGGCTCCATTGCCCTACTAAGTAGGGCCTACTTATTACAAACATTATCATATTATTTGGAGGCTTCAAGACCCTAAATAGGGTAACATTAAATGTAAAACAAACATTTTTTAGGTGGTCAGGAAGTAAAATAATGCAAAATTCAAATCCAAACTGACAGCCAAAACTGCCAATCAAACAAATAGCACCCTAGGTGATTGCCCTAAGGAATGAAAGGAAGCTGCTGGGAATGTTATACAAGACTAAACAAGCCCTCTTCAAACCTTATGTACACTTTTAATCTATGAAAAAGTTCATTAGCAAATTAAATGAATACCAAACGACATCAGAATGGCTATCCCTTTAAAATTCAAGAAGGCGGCCTGACCCTTACTTAGTAACAAAACGTAAGTAATATTGTATTGAGACTTCAACACTCCAAAACAGCATTACCTTCACAGTTGTATATAGGTGGTTGGAACAAAGATTCGAGCAATTGGGAAAACAATCATTTCCACCAATTATGGAGATGCCTATAAAAATGCCAACCTAATAGTTTTAATTCAACATATCAAGATTGACAAAGATAGATCTTAAATCCAACTTGACTCCAAAATATAGGCTTGACTTTCATCTTTAAGACCCGCATTTATGTCGAACACAATTATTTTTTCGATTTCAGTTGTACGTTGTACAAATGTACAACAAACCATCATGATTAATTGCAATGTCAGATCAGTGGGTGGGGCAATTCATTGTTTTACAGATGTCTAAGATGGGAAAACAAAGTAGGGTTATAACATCTTATTAAATCCTGTTCATTTGGTTATTTTCACTTAGTACTTGAGGATTGGCATTGGTGTTGATTTTATACAACCTGTGAAGATCTTGAAGCAGGTATTTTGTACTGCTAAATGGAACAACAAAACCATTTCTAGTTACTCTCAGTCGACAAGCGAAATCGGCAGTTCTATGCAGCGTGATTGATATTCATGACATGAATACTTACAAGGATTGGTGATTGTGTAGACTAGCAAATGTTCCTAGTTCAAGTTTACCGATTTTGTTGTTCTACAGCAATCTAAGACGTTGATGATAACGTTATACCGTACATGTCATATCAATTGTACATTGTACAAATGCACAGTTGTAGTTACTCTCACGATAAAAACGAACATTATTAGTTACAGTGGCAGATCAGGGGATATGGGCAAAGGGGGCTCTTGCACCCCTTTATCGCCATCTATGTCAATTAACTATTTTGTTTTTAGGGTACCCCTGTTTGGCAGTGTGGCGCCGCCTCTCTTTTTCCAGAACCTGGATCCGCGCCTGCAGATTAATTTACAGCAATCGAAATACATAATTACATAGATACATGTAAAATCCACTTTGACTCCAACATTTAGCTCGAAAATACATTATAATTACAGCCTGGTCTTCTATGTTTAATTCCGCATATATGTCGAACACCATTATTCAATTTCATTTGTACGTTGTACAAATGAAGAACAAACCATTCGACAAACGAACATGATTAATTGCATTGTCAGATACGTGGGTGGGGTAAATGGGAACTAGCGCCCTCTTTATCACCAGCATGTCTATTAACTATATTTTCGAGGTGTCCCTTTTGACAATGTGATTTATTTATAAAACATAAGCAATATTAATTTGAGGCTTCAAGACCCGAAATAGAGTATTAAATCTACAATTTTTAAGATCGGGAAAAAAACGATCAATTGGAGAAAATAATTATGTCCAAAAATTATGGAGATGCCAATAGAAAATGGCACTGTAACTGTTTTAATTCAGCATATCAAGATTGACAAAGTTTATATCATAAAATCCAATTTGACTCGACAATACAGCTCGAAAATTCAATACAGCCTGCACTGCTGTTTTCAAGACCCGTATTTACGTCGAACACCATTTTTCGATTTCAATTGTACATTGTACAAATGCACATCAGCGGCGGCACCAGACCTGTTAAACTGGGGGACAAGAGGGGAGCAAGCTTAAATTTAAGGGGGGGGGGGGCAAACATTAATCTTTAATGTAATTTTGTACTGCTGAAAAAGCATTGACTTACCATCGGGGAAAAAATTGGCCGCCAAACGAGAAAAACGAACATTATTAATTACAGTGACAGATCAAGGGCTATGGGCAAAGGGGGCACTTGCGCCCCTTTATCGCCGTGTATGTCAATTAACTATTTTAGTTTTTGGGTACCCCTGTTTGGCAGTGTGGCGCCGCCTTTTTACCTCGTGCCCTTCTTTTTCCAGACCCTGGATCCGCGCCTGCAGGTTAATTTACATCAATGTAAATAAATAGATAAAGGTAATGGGGGTTTTCACAACAGAGTCATACATCAATGTGTTCATTACAATGGTATTTCAGTAATACTGTAGATTATATTAAGGTACTGACGTTAAGTTGAAGACAACCAGAATGATAATACGTCCCCGTAGATATTAAATTTAAAGAAAGAAAAAACATTAACACTTAGGCCTACAATACTCTTAATAGCGGAAAGTCGTTAAAAATACCAGTTGGCAGAACGCTGATATTTCCACCCGCTAACACACTGCAGATAAAATGTGTCACAATTAAAATGAAAGGCTCTTTATTACACCTTTTTTTCAGATCATGACATTAAATAGTTTAAATTCCACCGACTGAGACATAAATAATCGTTAAAAACTCACCATGATTTTTAATATTTGTTTTTATTTTATAAATAATTTGTTTTATATTTAGTTTATTTAGTGTAATTTCTATCCTTGTTCAGTCAGACTCCTCTACTTACAGGGAATTCGTAGTGTTCATAATGTCACTGATGGTGGACTGGTCCCAACCATTCCCGCAATAGACGCTGTTATCCATACAATAGCAGACATCAGGACACCACTGATCTCCAAATCCTGGATCAAGACGAATAAGGAGGAAGAACTTCGTCAAATTAAAGCTCATTTATACGGTTGACTATCTGCATTCAAACTGAAAGCCAATATACACTTGTAATGGTAAAACACGTGTAAATACATGGCATGCATACTTTAGAATCAGAGATATGTACAGAAACCAAAGCGTGAAATTTTCAGCTTATTTCATTGTGTCGATAACGAGAAAACCGTGAACTAAGTTGCCCTGATTCATTCCAACGTGGAATTTAAATCTATGGGTAAGAACAATTTATTTGCGAAATAATTTAATTAAGATTACTGAAATGGTAGCGCCTCAGACAGAATGTTGTTAAGAGATGTTTGATTTCATCATCAACTTTACACCAAGTAAGATTCACTACATGACCGAGGGGATTGAACAACCTTCGTAAATGTTCATCCTAAACACGTAATTGGTCCAAGGTCGTTCCGTACATGACCGAGGGGATTGAACAACCTTCGTAAATGT
>CM055816.1:58678667-58706126 GCA_029582265.1 Zoroaster sp. YZ-2022 | reverse complement strand
AGAATGAATCCTTCTGTCTCTATAGAGAAATCTGAACTGAAAATCATAAACAGTTCGTTTTGTGTCGAGGCGGTTTTCAGTGGATATTTAACTCTGAAAAGCAGTCATAAAAATATGTTTTAAATAATACTATTGCAAACAAGTGAATTGTTCTCATATTGTTGAGGAAAACTTAAAAACAGCAAAACTCACCCTATAAGAGTCAAATATGGATTCCGAAACATGCGTCCGTTTCCAATATACAGATAATCGTAGCCTTGTTCCAGATTAAACTCGATGAAAATAATGACCACATGGTATCCCACTTCTGCCACTACCAGCCACTGACACAGAGTGTCTGCAGGGTATGATCGCGGCCAATATGGTGTTGAAATCATTGTTGTATCATTACCGTTGATTTCGACCAGACCATTGCTACACAGCATTTGAAATAAAAAAATATATACAAATATTATATATACCTTTATCATGCCTCTGTCATCTTTGTACAATTCCCTGTACACGCAACCACGAGTATAATGCTAATTATCAAAACATAAAAGGGACTGAATATTTTCCATTCTAGCCTCGGCTTGGTCATGTGAATTTGTTTTGGAGAAAAACAAGACGGCTGCATTATGTTAAAGGTCAAAAAGTCACCAATTGTATCATTAAGCGTAATATGGGACAGGACAAAAGAGGGATTAAACGTGAATAGATAAAGGAACAGGGAGAGTAGGAGTCCCGCTTCTTGCACTTTCTTCTTTTGTGTTCCTGACTAACCTCTGCCCATGTTTGTATATTGTCCATTTTGCCGATAAAGCACCTTCTAGGTTCGAAACATAAGGCCAATAAATACTATTTTGGTTCAAATACTGCTAAATTGTTCTTAGTTCACATAAAACAGTTTCCTTGCGATTTGTTAGATTTGTTATTTTTTTTTTACTCGGCCGCAACTTCATGACCAGGGTAGGATTTTTGCTGTTTTCTCCTGTATCCTTAATTCCTTCGACTGTTTCAATTCCCTTTACTTGACGTTCAGTCCTGTACTTCAAATTGTGATATGATTCGTAAATTGATATACATATATATATATATATATAACATTATGGTAATGGTAACACTAAGAACCACTTTTGGTAGACGTAATTGTCTTTTCGGCAAGTATACTCTGGCCGTCGTCACTTGCCGAAACGTTGAGAACAAAACCGGCTCTTCTCAGAGCCAACACCTCTACTTTAGAGATTTGTTACATGGTGCTTCCGAAAACTTTCCTAATTACCATTTCCCACCAAGCCTTAAATCCTATATAAATGTACCGCATTCCATAATGAGCCACATTAAGTTTTCCGTTATGGTTCGGTGACAATTGTTGGTGTAACGTTATGGTTTGTATAACACAAGATCCACTTTTTACATTATCCTCTTCAGATCGTAAGATCATTCGCACTGAGAGTGAGTTCTGGAACGTGATTACTGGAACGAAGGTGTCACAGTCAAAGAACTATCTATTTAATGATAAAATATAGTGAGTTTGCAATTTTTTTAAATTGTACTTATTGTACTAAATAATAAAACGGTAAATACGAAGGGAAAATGTGTGTTCCTTTTTATGCCTGCACGTCGGGTACGTGGCTGTCAGGCATAGGTAAAATACTAACAACTTAAGTGTGCATTAATGACACGCGTGCGTCATTTGTGTGCGCAGAATCTAGGTAAACATGTTTTCGCGGGGAAAGTGTTGCGGCTTCCATATTTGGTAATATAATTATGGGATGTATTACAATTTGTCATATGCAAATGTTTAGGCACACAGCTAGCTAATTAATGTGTTGTGTAGTGAACATTTAACCAATTACTGCAGCTCATGTGTTGCTTGGGACGCTAACATTTGGTGGGATATGTGTGGATTAGATCACTTTGTCACAGTCTTTCAATTTTGTCATCTTTCCTGTAAGGATTTTGCACAGCTTCAATGCGAGATATCTTTGGTGATCGTTTTCAGGGAGATATTTAGCATGACCTTGATTATCTGATCTGAGTTGTCCGATTTGGATAAACTTACACCATGTAGCACTGAGAGGGGTAGCTGTTCGTTAATTTGTGATCGTTTTTTTTTTCAACTTTGGGATATGTAACATTTTCGATAGTTTTTTCCCTGGATTCTTAAATTTGAATTTACATCCTGTAGAATCGAGAACACAGACTTTACATTTTGCGATTGTCTTTGCGATTGGGATTTTTTGTCGGCGTAGGTGATAGTAAACACACCCGGTTTTTGGGGGGGCCGTAAAGTGATAAGCGCTCTCTGTTATGAACTTACTTATACTGAAGACACATTCCATGCTTGAATCCTGGCTGTGACTGCAGTTATGCCCACCCCAGCCTAGATGTGGACATTACTGTAGACTAGATTCATTACCAACACAGGCTATATTGTCCAAATGTATTGGCCCTGTGCCTCTACCAAAGTATGCGCCATTCCAGACCTGAATTGCATACGAGTAGCCCAGTTGACGACAAGCAACATTTGCGTCCACAAGGTCCCAATCGTCATCACACACGGTACCCCACTGATCGTCATGATACACTTCGACCCTTCCCTCGTAAGGTCCTGCACCGTTCACCAGACGTATTAACGGATCTTAGAATTGTAAATAAAATAAATGTTAGCACACTAGTATGATGAACATAAGTGGTCATGACACGTCTTCAAAGGTGATTATTTTCCATGCGATGTCGTGGAAGGTTGTGCGAAGGGACATACTTTATGGTAGCGTAGGTTCAAAGACTGTGTTTGTATGTTTTTGATACACGATCCGTCTCTGCACGACTCGCGAGGGCGCTACACAAACCGCTAACACGAACCGCTCTCGACGACGAGAGCGATTCGTGTAGAGCCCTCGCGCGGCGTGCAGAGACGGATTGTGTATCAAAAACATACAAACACAGTCTTGAACCAAGACTAACTTTTTGACCGCGTGTTCCCTTTTTTAGCTGACCAAGATTCTCCCCTAGTTTATGGCAACCAATCAACAACAAAAGATAAATAAATAAATCTTAAACCGACGTGAGAAAATATTTTGAATTCCTTTATTTATTTGTTTGCAGTTTTGTAATAAAAACGATAATAGGTTCGGCGAGGTTACCTTATCGGGGTTGGTGATAATAAAGACACCCGTTATATTTTGGCTGTAAAGTGATAAGTGCTAACTGTTATGAACTTACTTATACTGAAGAAACATTTCATGCTTGCATCCTCGTAGTGACCGCAGTCATGCACACCCCAGCCTGCATGTTGACATTCCTGTAGACTAGATTCATCACCAACACAGGCTATATCATCCAAGTGTATTGGCCCTGTGCCTTCACCAAAGTATGCGCCACTCCAGAAATGAATTGCGTACGTGTAGCCCAGTTGACGACAAGCAACGTTTGCGTCCATAATGTCCCAATCGTCATCACACACGGTACCCCACTGATCGTCATGATACACTTCGACCCTTCCCTCGTTAGGTCCTGCACCGTTCACTAGACGTATTAACGGATCTTAGAATTGATAAATAATAAAAGAAATGTTAGCACACTAGTATGGTGAACATGAGTGGTCATGAAACGTCTTCAAAGGTGATGATGGTCTATGCGATGTTGTGAAAGGTTGTGTGTGGGGGACATACGTTTTGACCGCGTGTTCTCATTTTAGCTGACCAAGATCCTCCACTGGTTTACGGCAACCAATGAACAACTAAAGATAAGTAAATAAATCTTAAACCGACATGAGGAAATATTTTGAATTGCTGTATTTATTAGGTGTTCGGGATTTACCCGAACACAACATTTTTCGTTTTTTGTTTTACTTTTTCTTCTCCTTCTTCTTCTCCTCAGTGAGATTTATCCAACAAAAAACATAGTTGAAAAAATAATAAATACAAACAATAACAAATACTTAGACCTTAAGCTGTGACATCATGGTGAGGTCATCAGCTATTGAATTACACTAAATCAAAGTTTAATATTTCAAAAAATAATATCTCATGAGCTAGAAAAGATATGTTCACAATCTTTGCCGAACTGAACTGCACGTTCATGTACAGCCATATAGCCTCTTATCAACTTGCACGGATGCGAGTTTTGTTGTGAAACCTTTCAGAAGAGAAAACCATAGTTCTGATTAACTTATAAGTTAACAAATACGTTTACGTTGACAGGAACGTAAATATATTTAATGTCATAATGAAGTTGAGACGTCATGATGACGTCATCAGATACCGAATTACATCAAATGGAGGTTTAATATTTTAAAAACTCATATCTCATGAACCACATCAGATAAATTAACAATCTTTGAATCATCGTACAAACCTCGAATTATGTTTAACAGAAAAAATATTCTGCATCACTATTATACAGTCTGCAGCCAATGTGATAAGAAAATGGAATATAACTTATGTGAATAAAGAGACTAGAAATATCTTATATTTAAAAACAAATGTTTTACGACGTCATCACAGATCAGATTGCCCCTAACGGCAATATTTAAAAGGGAATATTTTCATATCTCATAAATTAATGAACAGAATTTCATCAAATTGATAAAAGACATCCAATGTATTACTTTTGTGATAAATATAAATTCAGTCACATGACTAAACCGGAAGTTATTTGTTCAGCGTAGCAAATTATATGTAATTTTAATTATATATTATGAAAACTAATATCTCCTGAACTAAAGTAGGTACTAACGTTACTTTTCATGATCATGAGGAAGTATTATTGTTTCAGATATGTGCATTTCAACTGACCTGATGTGACATTTACTTCCGGTCCAAACAGGAAATTCAATTTCAAAACATTCTAACACAAAATGTAGAGATATTTTGAAGATGAAATTGATATTTTCACGATAAAAGACGCCAGACATTTTTCAAAATATCATTATGACGTCATCAACTGCTCACTTGATTGAACCGGAAGTTAACCCGAACACCTAGTGTTTGTAATTTAACATAAACACCAAATTTTGTGTCCTTTCAGTTTATCCATAATCATATGCTGTCGATAGAAATTTACAGACTAAGATTCGGTCTAACGCTTAAAGGGAAGGTAACAACATTTGTTTTTACCAGATTATCAAATGAATTAATTATTAAAGTAAACATTTACTTGAGGTTAAGTTGATACATGTATCAATCCTCCTAAAAATGGTTCCGTCTAAACTGCTTTAATCTTAGAGAAAAACAATAGGAATTCATTTAGTGGGATTAAAAAATATCCCTCCCAGCAACTTTTTGTCAAACCTTTAAAAACAACATGTAAATTGTAATGAAACTTTCCATGTTTATTATAATGAAATAATTCTAGAGGGTTGAAATGAACGTATGTTCTTAAAGGCATTATTGGTATTCTCGAAAATAAAGTGATCACAGATTCAGATGAAACTTAGTTGGTGACGGTATGAAACATATATTTCTATCTGAGGTGGTATCATTTTAGTAAAGTGAATTAAATTATTTAAAACAAATGAATGTTTGTTTACTGGATCTAAAGAGTAGGGGTGATCATATATGCACTATCTCTCAAGGTAAAAATAAAAATGTTTATTATACCCATGTGATTTACTTATAATGTCCTTGGGTTGGAAATGGAAAGAGTCGTACATTTATCATCGTTGGCAATGTAGATATCGTTTTTAAAACATCAATAACCATGAAGTGCCTTTGGTTGAAAAGGAACCAAAAAGAAACGACAGACGACCCATCTCTGACAGTTTTTCATGTGTGACAATTAGGACTTTTTAGTTTTCCCAGGGGATTGGCTATACTTACATGGCCTTTCACAGTAATCACCAGTGAAATCAGGTGGGCATACGCACACCATGTTGTCTTGACATGTTCCGCCATTTATGCATTCACTCGGTCCCGGCGTAGGTGAGCATGGAGCCAACGGGGAGGTCCCTGCGAAGTTATGAATATTCATCATAAGTAACTTTTAACATACCCTTAATGTAAGATAATTATGAAACGAGAAGTAGGGATCTTGGAATTCAGGGGATTTTTTTATGTTAACCCTATCAGGCTTGACTTTTCCATGGCAACCGTTTATTTTGAACAGGTCCAATTGAATTTTGATTTTTTTTGTTAAAAATACTAGATTTTTGATACTATTAGGGGATGAAACGATTTTCATCATCGACGACTGCTCCGCAGCGAAAAAGTTAAAGTATAGGAAACACTAGAAAAGCACTCTTAGAGCGCAATACTCCACAAAGTAAAGCTTTTTTCAGAGAAAGTCGTCAAGTACTCAATTTATTTATGCTGTACACGTAGATACATTTTGTAAAAAAAATATATATATATAGAAATGTCCAGAATTTGAACCGACGTGACAGCAGTACATCTAACCCGCTGAGCCACCAACGATTCTTGAAACTTGATGAAAACATGATTATAAGTAAATAGGTCACTAGTGCTGCCCCTACCGGTTCTATTTATTTGCTCACTGATCCGCTATAGATATGGGCCTAAAATACGCTTTCCTGAAATTGGATCTTCATCAAATCTATGGAGCAAACTCAACATATTCAGCAAATTTCATCCGAATTTGTAGAGAACTTTTTTTTATAGATATCCTGCTCTTAGCTGTACACACACACACACACAATCCCGCACGGGGCGTTGTGGGGACAAAATACAAAGGATTTTGGGGATTAAAAACGTTGTGGGGACAATGAAAATGTCCCCACAGCTAAGTAATTCCGGATCCCTCTTTTGTTCTCTGTCCCCATAACGCGGCCAGTGCTTGAACACACGCACACACACACACACACACACACACACACACACACACACAGGGTGATTACATTACCTCCGGACACCTTCGGTGGCGTGGGGAATAATCTATACAAAATAAACTATTGGGTGTTTGTGGCCAGAGATAAAACATTAAAAGTACAGTATGTTCATAGCGCGCAGTACATACAGGAGATACGTATTAAGCGAGGAAATAGTGGAAGCATATTCAGGAATTCCGATCGGCAAACATGCACATACTTCGTATTAATTCTAAATGAGGAATTTGTTATACTGCTCGTAAGTAAAAAAGAAAATGCTTAATTAGCTGTTACGACCTGATAGTCGGAACAGCTATTGTTTCTGTCAAGATTATTATTATTATTTGTTATTATTATACTTTCTTTCTCGCAAAACCCCATTGCCTTAACACGTGCATTTTCTTGGCGGCAAATGGCCTTCTTAGCATTATCAGAAAGAGTCAACTCATATACTATATGGAACCTTATGCCTTGACTTAGTTTCTAAATGTCATTAGACTAAAATTCTTAATTAATTAGCTTAGTTATAGTCACGTGAATATTTAATTAGGCAATCTTTTAATAACTATAGCTCAAGAAGTATACACCCGATCATCAAACTTTTTCCAGTTATACATTTGTGGGGTACTGTAGATGTGCCTTTTGGCCTAGAATGTCTTGTGACGTCATCATGACATCATTTATAGCGCGTTTTGTATCTGTGTACAAAACACATGCACTACACAATGTATGTGACCAAGTCACTTCATTAATCGCTAGTGAATCTCAATATGTCTTTGTACATAGTACACACACAAATGTCACGGTGGGCTGAAGCGAGTCTAATTAAAAACGATGTCTGAACGTAGTTCGTTATTGGATTTTTCCTCTCGGTAACCTACATACCAGCGGTTTGCCCCGGTGACCGCGGTGATGCACAACTTGTCCATACATGTCAGATTTAGAAACAAAGTTGAGTTTAACCATGGAGGAAGTTTCCTTCCTCCATGGTTTAACATACGTTAGGATTATTCGGTGAAGTGAACGACGATCCCCAATTATTTTTTTGTAAGGTCTTTATGACCTAAACCTATTAGTGAGAAACCTATACATGTATAATTTGTTTTAGTATACAGATAATGACTATACAAAACTAACGTTAACATTTTGTCATTAGTGTGCTGGCCATGTACATGTGTATGTATACGGTGTACGGGTTGACTGTGTATGCTATTGCTAGCTATATAGATTCACTCACGTATAGCGCCCTCAAGTGACCGGTTTTAAAAGAGTCTTAATACGTACATTGATGTTGTGTACTTTAAGTTAGAAGGTTAGGTCTGTAAATTTCAACATGAAACAAAATATGCGGAACAACATTGTGTTCGTCCAAAGGACAAACACGTAATCTCTAGTTAACTATTTGTTCTTTTTTAAATTTCTTTTTGAATCTCAGACAGAAAGATTTCAAGTTGGTTTTGATATCTTTTATCAAGTTGTTATCATTTATGTACCAAAGGTGTAAACTACCTACGCGTATTTAAACCATTGTGTATATGACTTTGAAGTAAACAACGTACAATGTAAAATGAAGGTACAATATTGGTATTCTAAACAAACAAACAAACACCAAACAAACAAACAAAAACAAATAAAAACAAACAAAAAAATCAATGTTCAGTTTTACATAAAACTGGGTGTAAAGTATCCATCATCCTGAGAAATGTTACGTGTGTTGTGTTTCATGTTGATGCCAAAACTCATGAGTTTAATACAAATGATTACTTTAGAGAACAATTTTACCTTTGATCAGGAAGAACACAACGGCGAGCAACTCTACGCTGTACATTCCTGCTGCCATTGAGGTACATGAATATCGACTTCGAATCTTTAATGTCACTACACCACATCAAGTTTGTACAAGTACAGTATGGAAGGTACCTTAACCTTGTGTCGATTGACCCGTCATTGTCAACGGAAAGGCAGACAAGTGCAAAAGGTTCACTTCTTTATTATGGTGACATTATTGGTATATACCTGCATAAACTGTCATTTACTGATAGCGATTTATATGAACTGTGCGTGCAGAGATATTTCATTTCCTGCTTCCGCATTTATCCTAATGGACCGACTGAAATGAAATTAGTTTAAGAAGAAATAACGAACGATATGTTAGAATTATTATATGTGCTATTAAAATGTTTATTTACACTTCCCAGTGATACACTCAGGCATTTTTGGAAAATGTCTTTGTCAAATGTCACACTATAAAATGCGATTTGAACCTCATAATCTGAACAAAATATAATTAAATAAAACCGTTTAATAATTAACAATTCCTATTACCACGCACCTCCCTCCTTTATTGGCATAATTATCGGCTAGTCTTAATAAAATAAATACTATATTTTTGGTTTGTCCTGTAGGACATTCAATATGTGTTTTTACGTTTAATTTAATCGCGCATGACACTTATACTCACACCCGGTTGCATCGCGCTTTTTTTACAGTAGGTGTGAAAGGGCGCTATAACTTCTGTTGCGTTGAACACTACCAACTGCCAATGATTTTAACAGATGCCTAGAGGTCCTCTAGACCCTAGACAACAATTTGAACCAAAACAAAAAATGTAAGGGCCCTTTAGGTTGATGTTTATTTTAGTTCTGATAACGCTTTTTCCCCTACCCCAAATCGACATAAAATATACCCTATTATGTGTACCCATAGCAGTTATAGGAATAAAAATCTCTCATCCAATGGCTGAGGGTGCCAGCATGTCTGGATTCATGGTCAGGCACAATATAGTGGGTAACTGATAGCTTTTGATAAGCCGCTCAGAGCCGAAGTCAATGCCCTTGTGTGTTGACAGATGGCATTAGGATTTGTACACGGTCCTATGGGACCAAGCAGGATTTGTACACGGTCCTATGGGACCATGCAGGATTTGTACACGGTCCTATGGGACCATGCTTTTTGCAGTAGGATGTTTTGGGTCAAGGGTTCAAAGCAGGCCAATGAGAATTAACCATGCTATTTGGGGATACCTCAACAGTGAACTTACGTAATTTGAGAAATTTGGGGTGAGCATGAACGGAGTAATTAAATTTTGTTTACAAATCTACTCTCAATAACAGCGCCATGACACTTCGCAGGGATTTATGCAATAACTTATATTTTGTCCCAAAAACCTGATTGTTTTGCTCAGTATATAAATTGATGTCATCAATAGTACCATGGATGTTTTTATATTTGCCTTTATTGTACTTTTGATAAAAAAGAAACATTATGGTTCAGAATCTTTAAAAAATCATGAACAAAATTACCCATAATGTTGCTTACTGCGCCCTTTAGCGGTGATCTAAGTAACGTCACATTTTTTGTTTGTATTGAAGATAACATTTATTCCAAATTCCATGGCCAACGGATAAAAGTTAAGGAAGATATGCGGAAATTACTATTTTTGACCAAAAATGAGAACAAAAACTGGGCAAAATTGGGTATATCGCCCAACGGTGACATATGAACATTTTCATGACCTTAACTCGATAGATCCTGTCAAACCGAAAATACCCACGAAGTTTCAGGAAAATCGGCTGAAATTACAGAAAATACGGAGGAGAAAGCACAATGAGCCCCACTCCCCAGGCCTGAGAACGTAAAATCCCAGGCATGATAGGGTTAATAGGTAAAATGACTATAAAACAGCTTTAATTATCTAAAATGGCTATAAAAATGACTTTAATATGTAAAATGCTAATGACTTTATAAAATAGCTATATCATAACTTTAATATGTAAAATAGCTATACAATGGATTTATTATGTAAACTAGCTGTACGTTATACTCTTCTTAAAAATGATATTGAACAATCTACTTATATTAAAATCCATTTAAACACAACACAACAATTGTTTACCACATACACAAATTACATTGGATAAACTGTTCTATAGCGTTTTGTTTAATCTGAGCTGATCAGATGTGCTGCAGTTTAATATGGGCCCAATTAAAAGAAAAGTATCTCCCTCTCTTTAAATAACTCTCAACTCTCTTTATCAACGTTCTGACAACATCATCCACCAATCCACCAATCTTTGCATTGATTTGTCATCACATCCATGACGCCGATTTTTTTCAGATGCTACTTCTAAAATGGGTACCGCTCAGTGGCGTAAATAGGATCCAATTTTCAGGGGGCACTAGGGAGTGTACCACTTTTTCTAGGGGGCATGTCAATATTGAATCCTGCAGTCTCAATTTAATAGTAACCTATTTTTTCAAAATTCTGAATGGGGGCACCGGGGGGGGGGCACAGACCTCAGCTGGGGGCACGTGCCCCCGTGCTTCCCATAGTTATGCCTCTGGCACCACTGAATATTCCGGGGGAAAAAGTTTAGTCCGACAACCAAGAAAATATCCGATACAATGTGTCGCTTAACCAATATACTGACAACAGCATAGTTCTAACATTTCCAACGTTACTAAGCATATCTCAAACAAACGGTCTGGCGGAAACATGGAATATACTTAGCTTTTAGAACAATTAGCTGGCAAAAAAGGGGAGTTGTCAGATTATTGAGCTGTCAGGACAAAAGAAAAGCTGTATGATTTTTCTGGTATATTTAATGCATTTTCGTTTTGTGGGACAAAATAATGTGCTGTCAGAATATTGAGCTTTATATTTTCTATGTCTCCAAATCCGTTTTCTTTTTAATGCCCAAATCTCTGAATATTTGGCAAATTCGAATAAGTGGTCCTGTCCTCATCCAGCAGCTACGATATCGTCTTTACGTATGGTCTTTATTTTAGTTTTTTTATTTGTTTGTATTTTTTTTTTTTTATCCCCGGGCAAAACAATTTATTATCAACAATTCAACATCAATCATTTAAACATCTTAATAATGTTATTCATATCACAACAGTACTGGAAATTAATACTTATTGGTCTTGGCAAAATACAGAGAAGAAACCCTATTTACGGTAAAATTTCGCCATATTATCATTACAGCTGTACATACATTTTTCCATGGAGTAATTATTCTTAAGATCTTTTTTGAGAATTGAAAGATATGGTATTTCCTTGGTCATTTTCCTCTTATAAATATGGAAACGACAGATTAATAGCATCAGGTTAATAGCTTTACACTCAAAGTCAGTTTTACCAAACAAGAATACTTCATTGTCTAAGATGATGTTAAAATTAGTTTTATCCTTGATCCACGAAACAACTGAAGTGTAAAAGGAAATTGTTGAGTCACATGAGCAAAACAGATGGATAAGAGTCTCCTCTTCATTGTTACAAAAAGTACATAAATTCGTGTTCGACTTGTTAATTTTGAAAAGAAAATAATTTGTACCTAAAATCCTGTGTGTTAGTCTATACTGGAACCATCTCAACCTAGTGTCTATTGTACAATTTAAAGGAATATTAAAGACTAACGACGATTTAGAAGAACTATAGTCTGTTTGCAACTTATTGTTCCACTTAGAAATGAATGTATAAGGTACTTTCCTGGAGGAGGTCAGGACTTTAAAAATTCTGCTCGAACCTTTCTTATCACTCAAAAGAATTTTGAAATTAAAAAGAATAAAAGGACATTGAATAGTGCATTTTTAAAGGGAACATATTTGGAAAAGCAAACTTGATAGCCCTGACCACACCCCCGTATTCCAAGAAATTAGCTCTAATGTTAAACTTATTCCTGAAATCCTCAAATGACAGAAATTTACCTTTGTCATTCAAAAGATCGAAAATATATTGTATGATTTTTATACCAGTTTTGTATTCGCCCGTGAGCGGTATTTTTTGTCCTCCTAGTCCCAGCGCTACATTTGCGAATTGTTAACAGTTTCTTTTTTCGTCTCGCCATCTCTACATCTTTTAGTGGAGAGAGTGATCAGAGACCTCTGGATCTGCCACTGAAAACCGAGGAATGAAACATACTGTGTTTTCGGTTTGTAGTTTTTCTAGAAATGTCCACAAATAGGACCTAAACGGAAAAAACCATATCCTCAATTTCCTTTGTTTAAGGACACCAGGAAACAATTACAAGCACAATAATTGACCTAGCAGACGGACGGATGTATTATCACTCTCGCTACACTGGCTCTGAACCGTTAAATTAAAACAATTTCCACCATGAATATTTGCGGCAATGACATGCTAAACATCTTATGCCATGTCATGAATTCGTGTACATCGGTGATGTATACAAAACAAAATGGGAGAGTACCTTTCACACGCTCTGGGTACAGACCTTCATATACAGCTGTACAGTTTCAATGGGTTGTCTGCTAGCAAGGGGGGGGCTTACTTTGAAAGCTGCATACCGGGTCAATGGTTCACCCCAGGTTGAAATTGTTTTACCATGTTATCAGGCACTGTATCAATAGAGAACTTATGCAAAGTGGCTGAATTTGAGTTTTCCATGACGTAGTAAACAACAATTGTTTACAAACACACTAAATGGTTTAGAGCGATGTCCCAGCGCAGGGAATATAAGGATATAATTATGGTGACCCCACATTTCTGACAAATTAATGAAATGAGGCTATTTATAGTACACATAAGATCTTGTGGTGGGTTTTATTGCTCTAGATGGCCTGTGATACAAACATGCATATTTTCAAACATACAAATCAGGAAGAATTATAAAGTGTCCGATTGATGGGAAAATATTTCAGATTTTTGGAACAAGTGAAGATATTGGGGAGAGAGATGATTGCATTGGGCTTCCCTCTGTATAACAATCCTTGGGATTTAAGTTTCAGCTTATTACGATGCATTTTTGTATTCATTCTAATGATAAATGTATGTGTCTTGAATAGGGAATCTTTATTACTATTTTTTTCGGAATAGGCCTATGAACACTTTTCAGCGCATATGCCCTATAATAGGCATCTCAGTGACGTCACAAAACTAGTTGATATTTGTGACACACACTCAAAGTGATACCAAAAATATGAAGTCAAAACGTATTAAATAATATCTCAGGTTTCATAAATATACGTCGAATGTTCATGAAATTTCAGAATCCTAATACATGATATCGTGAATGACGACTGCCGATATATGAGCCCAAACAGAAATACATTCAGTTAGTTATGATTATAAATGCACAGCAGTGTCAGGGAAAGACGCCTGCACAGCGCCTGAAATGTGGTCGACCATGCTTGGCACGTGCTTTTCGGCTATGTTTAATCCAGAAATGCGTTTAACTTTGTATCCAAGGGCGAATTGCGATGTCAAATGGGGACCATCAAAGAGCGGGTCAATTCAACTTCATCAGATATACGTAAATACCTTTTTCACGCTCCAGTGTTTGCAGTACACTCTGCGTTACTTTTGTGGTATTGTATATTTTATTTACGATGTCAAATAAAGTTATATTACATCACTATTTTATTCCAACTCTGTACTTCACTCCAGCAATTACTAAATTTGTTCATTTCCATCGATTGAGATCGTAACCTCATGGTTTCCTCGTAGGCTTTGATGGATATACATTCCTGTATACCGAACAAAAGGAAATGAAATGAAACAAAGCTGTGAGTTGGGCCAGGGTTCAGTTCTCATATACAACAAAATGCAGAGTTATAACATAATAGTTCAATTAAAGGGAATGTACAACATTGGTATTTTCAAGAAACATAAATTAGGACAGATTAATATATAAAACAAATTATAAAGTTCGTATAAGTATCAATCATCCAGTCTGTAGTGCTTTAGTTTAAGTTTAAAAAAAAAATTGTTTTGTAAAAACATTTAAATTTGAAAATTGCCGGACAGTTGATCTTATTATAGTTGATTGTGGTATTAAACATCCCTTGAATTCTTGATTCAGGGAGTATAATCATACAAGCAGTTCTGTTAACATTGCTTTACCTTCCCAGTAAAATCCATTACTTTTAATATCGTACAATGGAATAATTCAAATGTGAAAATACAAACCATTCCATTGGGAAATCATATCAACTGTTTATTATTGGACAATTTATGAAGAGCTTAACGATCACCAAATCAGGTGATTTGTGCTTACGAACTTGGTACTTCAGTGACATTTTCCATTCTTAAGCTGTTCCAGCTCAATGGAAGCAATCAAATGTTTTTCCCATTCCAAAGTAAAACGCTGCCTGCTTTAAACAAACATAGGTCCAATTCACTAATACAGCCAAGATTGCTTGTTGAAGGTTTTACTGTAAATATTGGATCATGAATTAATTCCAGCACTTATGCAATATGCTTGTAATATTATTCAAGGGTCCGGTTCACCTTCCAGAACCCTAGGGCGCACAAGCGTCAGAGCTTTAGAGCTTACAAATGTTGTGAAATTAATTTTAACCTCTGAGCTGATCACATGTACTGCAGTTTAAAAGAAAAAACATCCGACTCTCTTTAATTAACTCTCAATTCTCTTTATCAACGTTCTGACAATATCATCCACTAATCCACCGATCTTTAAATTGCTTTATCAGCACATCCATAACGCCTACTTTTCTCAGATGCTACTTCTAAATGGGGAAACCACTCAATATTCCGAAAAACCTTTAGTCTGACAACCAATGAAATATACGACAGAATGTGTCGTTTAACCAATATATTGACAACAGCATAGTTCCAACATTTCAATCGTAAGAAGCATTTCTCGGACAAATGTCTACCGGAATTACGGGTTGTAAAATCAAGTAATATGGCCGTCGAAACAAGCTGAAACGTACATGGAACATAATTAGCTTTTAGAACAATAGCTTGCGGGAAAAGGGGGTTGTCAGATTATCGAGCTGTCAGAACAAAAAAAGGCTATCTGACTTTTGTCTGGTGTATTTCTGACGCATATACGTTTGTCGGACAAAATAATGAGCTGTCGGAATAGTTAGCTTTATATTTTCTACTTCTGAAAATTCGTTTCCTTTTAAATGACAAAATCTTTGAACATTTGGCAAATTTGAATAAGTGGTCCCGTCCTCATCTGACAGCTGCGATACCTTACGCCACTTATTCTGTATGGTCTTTATGCCAGTTTTGTTTTCGCCCGAAGAGCGGTAATTTTTGTCCCCACTACTCCCAGCGCTTCATTTGCGGACTCTGTAGATCTTTTTGTGTGTGGAGAGAGTGAGCAGTGGCCACTGGATCTGCCACTGGAAACTGGGGAATGAAACAGAGTGTGTTTTTGGTTTGTAGTGTTTCTGTAATGTCCACAAATAGGACCTGAACGGAAAAAACATATCCTCAATTTCCTTTGTTTAAGGACACCAGGAAAGGGAAGCAAACAATTATAAATACAATTGAAATACCAGATAGACAGATGTGTTCTCACTCCCCCTGCTACACCTGGCTCTGAACCGTTGAATATTTGTGGCAATGTCAGGACAAACATTTCCTGTCATGCCATGAATTCTTATACATCGGTGATTAGAAAAAAGAAAAACAAAATTGGGTGCACCGCTCTGAAGAATTATAAAATGTGCGAATCTATTTAAGCAGAATTGATGGGAGAATATAGCAGACTTTTGTAGCAAGTGGGGACATATTGGGTAGGGAATGATTGCATTGGGCTTTCCCCTCTATAATCATCCTCCAGGATTTATGTTTCAGCTTATTACGAAGGATTGTTCGTACTCATTCTATAAATGTGTGTGTCTTGAGGTTGAAAATTCATTAGGGAATCTGTATTTTTTCCGGAATATGGATACTTTTCAGCGCATGTGCTCTATAATGCCTGATCTATTAAAAATTAATTATATTTTCAAAATATTTGGGGGACAATTATTTTATAGCCCCTAGCCCCTTGTAGCCAAAAAAATAAATAAAAAAAATAAAAATACATACATTGTCCTAATATATAATTCCCTCATAATCTAAATATGCTACTGGACCAGCAGTTTGCCAGTACTGGTATTTACATTGGCCAAGTACATGGCCAGTATTAGTTTACAGGTGCTTCATCGGTTGCAGTCTCATCAATTTGCCCAGTTTCAAGCTTTTGTTGAAACCACTATACTGTGGCAGTTTGGATATGTAAACACTGGCCCAGGGCTACAACCAGTTTTGAACTGACTCAGTTATAGCATTATATACTAGCCCGGTACTGGACCCGGTGCTGGTTCAGTATTGACCGGGTCAGTGACTTCATGAGTTAATGGTATCTTACATTCTATAATGATTAAGCTGTCGCTCTGTTTGTAAACCAATATGTGGACTTCGCGTTAAGTACTTACATTATATGCTATGTTTCAATGCTACGGTGTTAAAACAATATGGGTTTATCTTTATCTCAGACAAATTAATTATCCAACTTGAATGTCGTCCATTTAGAAATTCAAGATGGCCTCGAAATGTTTGAATTAAACAAAAATCCAATGGACTATTATGAGGTATACCCACACAGTTTCATTATTTAATAACAAAAATGACAAATGCATATAAACATAACATTATACAATGATTGGTCTGTATGAGCCCATTATTGTTTAAATAAGCTCTAAATAAGCCAACAATGACAGATGCTGTGGTCCACTGATCTTTAAAATAACTTTGTTTAACTGATTGACCCCTAGAACCTATAAACTTACACTAGACTAAAAGTGCCATCCTCCAGTTTCTCTAGTTATCAAATAATTGGCTTTTGGGGCCGCCATCTTTAAAATGTAAGCCCGCCGTATTAAAAATGGAGACTCAATGGTCTGACACACTCAGTAATGCTCTGTATTTAAACACTGGTGGGTCTTCTATCTTTTTATATCTTATTTATATAAATCTATGAAAAATGTGATTGCTTATTTTCTATTACTTATTCTCTTGAATTAACCTCTCATGGCTGTTGGCTGTTTGCTGAATATTTATTTTATATTTATATGTTTATTAATGTTAGTATTGTCTTCCCTGGGCAGCTTTGATAAACAGCGTTCCACTTAGTGAAATGTCTTCCCAAGTTAAGAAATAAACGCTAAATGCTAAATTCTAGGCCTCTTAACAGTTTACGAGATGTGTGGCAATATTATCATAAATGGTGGCCAAGGCCACCACAGCACAATTCAAAAATGGCACTAAATCTAACTTTACATGTTCTGGTTTGAACTACATGTGTGCAATGTTTCGCGCTTAAAAAAAACATATAAAAAGGTATTAACTGCTGCTCTCCTCCATTGACTTTTTGCAAAAACGTGTACGTTTTTTCAACTTTTTTTTTCCAAAACCCATAATTTATTGCGCGCATAATTCAGATAAAGCTTATTGTGTGTTTACAGGCTCGTGACCTCGTCACACAAATTCATAGAGTTGATATTGAAACAGAACAGTGTCGCGAAGCAAACATTTATGGTAGGCCATATAGAACAAACAACAAAACCAAAGTATATACATTTTGTATGAAAGTTTGGCTGGTACTCGAATAAAATAATAACAAACAAAAACAAAAACAAAAGCAAAAACAGAAGCAAAAACAAAACAAAAAATAATTTCTGCAAATGTCTCTTCTAAGCAAATTGTTTTGCTACGTAGCTCTTTAAAATATTTTTTGTACAGGATTAACTAGCCAAGGAGGTAGATTAGATTCAAGTATGAGATCGTGGTTATGTGTCTGTAAATGCATTGCCTGAAATACCGCCCTCTCGCGGGTAGTATTATTTAGGGTGGCCTTCAATCTCGCGAGTTACTGCCTGATCAATACAAGCCGCGAGAGGGCGTTATTTCTGGAAATTCTGTTAGGTTCATATTAAAGACAAATAACCACGATCTCCGACTTAAAATGAAGTCTACCGAAGTGGTTGTTTAACGGATATAAAAGGAAGACTGTTGTGTGATACTTGAAATAATACTATATACACTTCTAAAACCTCAGTTGGAGTTTAATCTTGTCTGCAATTAAATCTTTTCGTCCGATGTGCTGGGCATGGTTACTTCATAGAGCGTCTCCTGATAGTCACTTAACGAAATGTAATCCTGAAATTTAGAAGAAAAACAAATTCAATAATTGATGTAATACTCGGGTCATCGGTCAATTCCAGAAAGGAATATCAAACTCAGGCTTCCTGCCTCAAAACAAAAAGAATTTGTACAATAGATAAATTCATTTGGAAAATTATTTTACGAAAACGACAGCACCTTGTCATGAGACAAAAATATTTCAAGGAACGTTTGACTATCATCAACTTTACACTGTGGTCATTTATCTATTCCAAGGTAAGTACTGGTGCATTTCGTGTATTGTAATGTCTTTAAATGATTGAATAATTGTTTCGAATGTACATAAATGTTAAGACAGACTGATTCGACGAAACGTGATCACGTGGCGGTGCACTTACGGTAAACAATAAACGAAGGATTAAACCAATCAGAACAAGAACAAGAACAAGAACAAGAACAAGAACAAGAACAAGAACAAGAACAAGAACAAGAACAAGAACAAGAACAAGAACAAGAACAAGAACAAGAACAAGAACAAGAACAAGAACAAGAACAAGAACAAGAACAAGAACAAGAACAAGAACAAGAACAAGAACAAGAACAAGAACAAGAACAAGAACAAGAACAAGAACAAGAACAAGAACAAGAACAAGAACAAGAACAAGAACAAGAACAACAAGAACAACAAGAACAACAAGAACAACAAGAACAACAAGAACAACAAGAACAACAAGAACAACAAGAACAACAAGAACAACAAGAACAACAAGAACAACAAGAACAACAAGAACAACAAGAACAACAAGAACAACAAGAACAAGAACAACAAGAACAACAAGAACAACAAGAACAACAAGAACAACAAGAACAACAAGAACAACAAGAACAACAAGAACAACAAGAACAACAAGAACAACAAGAACAACAAGAACAACAAGAACAACAACAACAACAAATTATTGAAGACGGTCAGATGGTTTCCTTTAAAACATTAGCTGATTTGTGTCACATTTTGCCTATAAATGCTGGCCGTATTATGGCTTGTCTTAATAGAAATGTAAAAAGAGATTACATCGAGGAAACTAGAGAAGGCCCCTCGAATCATTTTCTTAATCGTGTTACATTTAATCAGAATGGAGATGTTATTGATTTAATTAAAGTTAATGTTAAAATAATTTACAATATCTTAATTCGTAAAAAACTAAGGCCTCCAAGTGCTGAGAAAGTGTGGAATAATTTTTTTAATGATAATTCGCTGGATTGGAAACAAATTTGGCTTCAAAGCCGATGTAATCTTATGGATGTTGAAGATAAAGATATATGGTATCGACTTAAACATAGAATCCTTCCCACAAAAGACAAGTTAAAGAAATGGGGAATAACTGATACTAATTTCTGTCCTTTCTGTAAAACAAATATAGAAACAATAGAACATCTCTTTATTAACTGTACTATTCATATTGATGCTTGGTTTTTTGTAGAAAACATTATTAGGAAATATACACGAGAAACAACCTTCGTTTTATCGGATGTTACCAGAATTCTAGGAGTAGGTGTTAAAGATGATTTATGTCTATTATTGATTAGCAGATTACATAAGATAATATGGAAGATTAGATGTAAATATGTTGATCAACTTATCACTTGTAAAATAAACATTCTTGAAATGTACAAATGCAATTTAAGGAAATTTATTCTAAGAGAAAAAATGAGACTTGATGATACTGTTTTCCGTTTAATGTATGTGAAAAACTCGGGACTTTGTTTCTTTCAAGAAAATGATTAAACAATTTGTTTCTAAATGTTTGACTTTTTGACAGAATGTCTTTGATTTTTATTTTTATTTATTTTTATAATTTTCTTTGTATTTCTGTAAAATGTGTACATAATGTAATATAGATTCTTACTGTAACTTTCTGTTGTACATGATGTAAATAAATGGAGTTGTATGACTCCACCTTCTCAAAAAAAAAATAATAACAACAACAACAACAACAACAACAATTAATAATAATAATAATAATAATAATAATAATAATAATAATAATAATAATAATAATAATAATAATAATAATAATAATAATAATAATAATAATAATAATAATAATAATAATAATAATAATAATAATAATAATAATAATAATAATAACTTATATAGCGCACGTATCCACCAATTATTATTACCCCTGCTCATCAGGCTCATAAATCATTCCTGAAACAATCTTAGCTCCCTGGGGCGTATACAGCTCATTTGCTACCATTACAGCGCATATAGGGCTAATCACAACGACCAACTCTACTCTCACAGGTACCCATTTACCCCTGGGCGGAGAGAAGCAAATACGGTAAAGTGTCTTGCTCAAGGACACAAGCACCAAGGTCGCGGTTGGGATTCGAACCCACATTCTGACGACTCGGCCATCAGATCACAAATCCGATGCACTAAACCGCTCGACCATAGCACTCCAGAAGTTTATATTCGCATCATGTGGGCTCAAGTTGGAATTTAGGCCGTCTTAAAAAATAATGAGGAATTTTCAGTTTCTTTCTCGCTCTTTTTTCAATAAAACTGAATGAATGCTGTAATTTGGAAAAGTAAATTGAGATGGGCAATTATGAACAGTTCGGCGCTTGGTGTTTTTAGCAGGATCAAGACCTAAATAAGGGTCGTGGCCACGGGTGGTAAATGACCTCGGCTCGGTCACTGATCGCCCGTGGCCACGACACATTCTGCAGTAATTAATGACCGGCCGCTCGAAGAACTTTTATTCCCCTAATAGCAAAGCCAATGTAAACTCTACACTGTAGTACGTACACTGGCCGTCTCCAGGAGCTTTTCGAGTTTCGAGCTGATCTTAGAGAATGGTAATCGGTCACTTGGATCATCGGCCCAGCAAGCTAGCATCATCTGGTACCTGTGATGATGAGAAGGATAAGTAATGAAATTACGGCATTAAAATATGGTATGTACTCTTGTCCGCTAGCGCTCCGTGAACATCGTAGTCCTCTAGTGGGGAAAGTGCACCCACTATCCGATGCTTGTACATTGTACGTGTACACCTCTCAATACAGTTTGTATTTTATAGCTTGTATGTTAGGAAATATTGCTCTTTTTGAAATACTAACTGGAAATGCCAGAACCTCCTAGAAACATATTTATTTCTATGAAAGATAACATCAAGTCGATACCATCACATCTTAGCTTAAACGTATTCCTTCCAATTCAAGGAAAACAACTTAATAAACGAATTTAAACAGAACATCGTTCATCTAGAATCACAAAGTTCAGACGTATGTATAAAACAAACTTACACTGCGTCCTGACAGTGTTCGGGTCTTGGCATGCGATATCCATCCCTAAGTGAAGTGAGCATCGTCTTAGCGCTCATAGAAGGATACGGCCGAGCACCTAATATAACAAAACACGAGGGATCCATAATTATATAAATCCAAACGGTAAATTATGTTGATTCAATCCCCATGAGTCCAAATAATGTTTTAAGTGAATGTCCACGAGCTTAAATTTTCAAAGGGTTGGATATGAACTGTATACCTGGATTAAATAAATAGTAAGCATTCACTTCGAAGAAGCTTTCTCAACATTACCTTCCCTCAGAGTTATAACCCTAAATTGTATGCCTACTGAGCAGCGCATGACAAAAGGCGTTATTTTGAATCTCCACTGGAACTTACCAAGAGTAACGATTTCCCACAGGAGAACACCAAAGGACCACACGTCACTGCTTGTTGTGTACACGTCATCAACGATCGACTCGAGCGCCATCCAGCGGACTGGCAAGGGACCCTAAGAAATGCAGAGGAGAAATGTGTGAAATGTGTTGAAATAACCTCGAACAGATTACAGCGACTTTTATTATAAACAAAACTAGCTGGTTTATATTTGAACTAGTAGCTGGTAGCCAGCTGAAAAAAATATATAGTCAACTTTAAAACAACAAAATGTAATTATTTCTTCGATAACAAACATGAATTAGGTAAATCGGCTTGTATGTGCGAATAAGTCCATGGATGAGGAAACATAAGACTTTGTAGTCTTTGCGAAGACGTCTATGGTTTATGCGCCGATTTCATCAATATTCTTACCTCCGATTGTCGTTGGTAAACTCTCACGTTCTTGACGTCACGCGCAAGTCCAAAATCAGACACTTTACAGACCATGTCTTGACTCACTAGAACATTACGAGCTGCTAGGTCTCTGTGGATACACTGAATATTATAGAAGTTATTTACAGATTTAAAGATAGTGTACCCTAGGGTGATATTGGGTGACTATCGATCTGCTGCCAGGTCTCTGTGGATGCACTGGATATTATAGGAGTCATTTAGACATTTAAAGATGGTGTACCCTAGGGTGATATTGGGTGACTATCGATCTGCTGTCAGGTCTCTGTGGATGCACTGGATATTATAGGAGTCATTTAGACATTTAAAGATAGTGTACCCTAGGGTGATATTGGGTGACTATCGATCTGCTGTCAGGTCTCTGTGGATACACTGGATATTATAGGAGTCATTTAGACATTTAAAGATGGTGTACCCTAGGGTGATATTGGGTGACTATCGATCTGCTGTCAGGTCTCTGTGGATACACTGGATATTATAGGAGTCATTTAGACATTTAAAGATGGTGTACCCTAGGGTGATATTGGGTGACTATCGATCTGCTGCCAGGTCTCTGTGGATGCACTGGATATTATAGGAGTCATTTAGACATTTAAAGATGGTGTACCCTAGGGTGATATTGGGTGACTATCGATCTGCTGTCAGGTCTCTGTGGATACACTGGATATTATAGGAGTCATTTAGATATTTAAAGATGGTGTACCCTAGGATGATATTGAGTGACTATCGATCTGCTGCCAGGTCTCTGTGGATGCACTGGATATTATAGGAGTCATTTAGACATTTAAAGATGGTGTACCCTAGGGTGATATTGGGTGACTATCGATCTGCTGCCAGGTCTCTGTGGATGCACCGGATATTATAGGAGTCATTTAGACATTTAAAGATAGTGTACCCTACACTCTAAAAACTCCCGGGTCAAAATGTTGACCCTTTTTCCGGGTCAAAATAAATTGACCCTTTTCTGGGTCAATTTTATAGATGGTTGACGTCATGCAATGTTTTGATTGGACAAAAACTGGCACGTGGTATATGACGTGCTGTATGCGCGGCTCAAGTTACGTTTTCGAAGGTACTGTGTCCGCCATCTTTTCTAAATGCTTGTCGTGTACGTGTACGCAGTGAGCAAGTAACGTTAAAACTAGTCCTTCAGTATCAACTATCATGGATAAATTTGTTCAAGAAACGTTACAGAAATGGGAGCTTTCTCCGTATCTGACTGCATTTGAAGGTATGTTCAACTTACATTGGTGCTAGTAATACATTGTATATTGTACAAATGTAACGTTAACGTTATGGATTTTTATGTTGGTGGCCGTCGTGGATTGATGTCGAGAGGGGTCCGATCTCGATAGCCTAAGTAGGCCTAACGCTTAGTAACGGTGTACAAGCCAACTCGTACTCATTGTGGTCAACTCGTAAATAAAGATGATTGTGTTCAATTATTTTACCAAAAAGGTAAACTAGTGTTACTAATGACGGTTAAGTCCTACGCTGACATGGCTGAGAGAGTGGTTATGTTTGAATGAGTACAGTTATAGTAGTTCCAAAGGAATATAAGGCTTATTATAACAATCTTGTTCAAGGTGAGTTGTTAAACACATTCCCTCGTTATGTCTTCATATGCAGTGGCGGATGCAGGGAAGGTTGTGACCAACATTACACACCCTAATAAATAACTGAACTTTATGCCAAAATACACACATTTAAATTTACAAAGTATAATATTATTTTGTTTTCCCATTGAAATTGGCCACAGAACAATGATCAGCCAATAGGTCACTTAAATAGTTTATGGACGCTTTTATTCATTTAATTTTAAAAATGTTTTTTCCCTTTCTCTTTTTAATCCAGTGCATACCTGGAGAGAGTCAAGCAAGAACACTTCATATTATTGCTGGGTGAGATGTTGGAGCCAGAGCAGGTGTTTGTCATCATTGAACATCGAGCAGTGGAGGTTAACTCCCTGCTCAAAGGACTGGATGTATGTTTTAAATTGTTTTATATTATTGACATGTCTTATCCCTGGCAGTGTGCCACCACATGGGAATTTATTCAGAAGGGGATTTTTCTACTAGGGGAGGGAAAGGGGAAACCACAAACATCGGGCTGTGTAAGGTCACTAAGAGCTTATCTAAATTCAAAACAAGCATCTATCTAACTTAAAGTACATTGAAAAAAATGATTACCCTCAATGCTGATCAATAGTTTTAGTTTCAAGACTAGTAGCTTTCCATGGTGAAAAAGGATAGGTGAAGAATGTTTGTGGTGACACCATGTAGAAATTCTCTTTTGAGTAGTAAATAGTTCTGGAAAAAAAAACGGTTGGTTACAACTAGAGCTCGGAGCATACTGATAGAAAAAGTTTAGTTGTATTTGTAACCAATCGATTCTTACTGTTCAAAAGAAAATTTCTTCATGGTGGCACCACAAATAAGCTTTACTTAATTTTAATATAAGAATTACTTGACAAACAGCCTAGCCTAGATTTGTTTTGTTTTGCTAATGCCACTTTTTTATATTGTTTGAGATATGCTTGTTATTTGTTTTACCTGAAGTTTTTGTATTGTGCATTAACTGCATTGACATTGAAGTTTTTACGTTATGGTCAGAGAGTTTCAGGGGATGTATATTCACATGCTACAAGGGCCGAGGAAATTTGGGCTCTTTAAAAAGCTTATTTTTTTATATAAAATATATTAATTATTGTGCTTACCTCAACTGTGTGTAACAGTAACCTAAACACATGTATTTTTTTAAATCTTGTATGAGAACCCTTCGAGACATTGAACTTCATTTGTTTTCTGTCAAAACAAAACTACTACATTCAAGTTTCATCTTGTTTCGGGAAAAATAAATCACACTTGTTCATATCTTTGTACATGTATTTGAACTATAATTTGCAAGATCACACAGTTATTGTAAAGTTAAGTAAATGTTTATCAATGTTTGTATTCATTCTAATGTGAAAAGGAACATCAGCTGATATCCATTTCCGATTTGAATTTTCTACATATATGTACATGTAACGTTTGACAGTGTCACAGCATGTCGAACAAAATGTTTGGAATCATATACTAGAGTAAAAAACGTTAAGGTAATAATTCAGTCAGGTTCTATTCAGTTAATAATCAATTTAAAATGACTTTATATACTTTATACACATACATGTTTTCCTTTGCCAAAGAGAAATAAATACATGTGACCAATAGCAGGTAATTTATTGTTTGTTTCTTTTCATTTTAGAGCTATCCTTCAAATTTGATTGTTATCTTCCCTTTAAGTTTGGCCATCCTGACATACAAGGTAAGCATGTTTTCCTTACATACAGATGCCCTTATTTATGGCAATTTACTATTTGAGAAACCTTTTGTAAGGGTTTATAAACCTGAAATTTGTTTTATTTTAAAATCTTAGTATTGCTTGCCATAGATAAGGCTTCTCAATACATGGAAATCATGCTTATCTTTTCTGACCCGGAACTCGGGTTAAAATAAATTTGACCCTGGAGCGGGTTGATATGACCCGACACTTTACGGGTCAGAATGACCCGGAAAGTTGGGTCAAAAAATTTGACCCGGAATAGGGTCATATCAGCTGACCCTATTCCGGGTCAGAAACAAGTTTTGACCCGGAATAGGGTCAGCTGATATGACCCTTTTCCGGGTCAAATATTTTGACCCAACTTTCCGGGTCATTCTGACCCGTAAAGTGTCGGGTCATATCCAACCCGAAGTTTGGGTCAAATTTGACCCATTTTGGGTCAAATCTGACCCGGGAGTTTTAAGAGTGTAGGGTGATATTGAGTGACTATCGATCTGCTGCCAGGTCTCTGTGGATGCACCGGATATTATAGGAGTCATTTAGACATTTAAAGATAGTGTACACTAGGGTGATATTGAGTGACTATCGAGTGACCATCACTTACTTCACATCTAGTAAGTTTTAGATTCTAGGCCTATTAATTCAGCAATTTTGAAATCAAGTAATTTGTTCGATGTCACATTGGGTATTAAAAAATACACACGTGATATTTATATTGGGCAATTCGCTAAATATGAACACTTTTGAAGAATAAATTGTACACCACTGCTATTATTTTGAACACCCCGATTTTTGCAGAGTATTGAGCGGCTATATCGATTCATGGGACGAGTGTTTTATGACTGGAATGGTATCTTAAAATAAGTATGTCACACTATGTAAACCAACCTGTGACATGTCTTGTTTTAGCAACATACCTCAGGAGATGTTTGAAAGCATTATGAACTTAACACTACCCAGTAAAAACCGAGGTGTTAATATAAAACCCGTGGTGTTAACTTTATTATTCCCTTGTGTTCATACAGATCGAGTGAGCCAATATGAAAACAACCGGTGTTCTTACTGGCAGTGTACGTACTGATTTTAGGCTCAATGTTGCTGGGCGTCAATCACAGATGTGTTTGTTACAGGTGCTTTTAAGATGCACTCCCGTCGTGCTTGTTTGAGCTTATCTTGTACATTAATTTGAACCGATATTTTGACTCTGGTATGAAATACTACTCACACGCGCCAATCAATCATCATCAGAGCGCCGGAACTGATTGCAAGATTGTGTAACTGTAAGTGAATATTGCCCGTC
>CM055816.1:58658244-58678167 GCA_029582265.1 Zoroaster sp. YZ-2022 | reverse complement strand
ACTCAGTTTCTTTGGTTTATAAAACCATGAAAACTACACGATTGCATTCATGTGTATATGGATGGCGGGCAATTTCATGATTTATAAAGCATTAAATTAACAACTCAGTTTCTTTGGTTTATAAAACCATGAAAACTACACGATTGCATTCATGTGTATATGGATGGCGGGCAATTTCATGATTTATAAACCATAAAATCCATGCAAATAATGTTCCACAAACCAAGATCAACCTAGTTTGCCAAACCCAGATTATATATCAACCTGGTCCATACTCTCATATTACTTTCCGCAGTATCCACTATGTGCACAATTGTAACATGGACATGAAATAATACTTTCAATTTAAGTATGTTTGCTTTTGTATAAAATGTATTATTGCAAAGAAAAATAATACAAATGGTCTTGATATGTAATCTTTTAATCCAAAACACGAACTATAATATAGAAACAAACCTTGTATCAAACACTTCTAAATGTGAACTTTGAAAAATATGTTGGGATCAAGTGAGCGTAGAATCACATTTTGAAATTGAATAGGCCCACGTACCAAATAATGAAAGAATAAATGAGAGCGAGAGAACAAGATATTCAACAACAAAATGCAACATCTGTTCTATAAAAGTGTCGAATGCCTGATTGTGTTTTTGTTACCAAAACTGCAGTCAACCACGCAGCCAAATCTCATTGTACCCTAATTTGCTGTGTGCATGAACACCAACATTTCAAGGGCATATATTTACAAACACCATGTACGTTTAATTTATACTAGGTTTTTTTGTTTCCAATAAAATGACTTTTTGTTTATATATATAACAAAGGGTAATACATAAGTAAGACTAATTGCGGTGACACCATTTGAAATTCTCAATTGAGTGTAATTGAGTGTAATTGAGTGTAATTAGTTCTGAAAAGATCGTCCTCAGCAGAATGCCGGACTCTTGGAAATGCTGCTGCTTAAGTAGGCTGCTGGAGGATTAGTTCGTTGAGGCGTGCAGGCGGGAACTGTTGAGACTAGGATCCTAGGGGTTGGGGGAAGGAGCATGTGCTCACTGAACCGAATCAGTTGTTCACAAGCACGGGGGAAGGAGGGTGGTTAACTTAGGATATAGTCTTACTTATCCTCCTCACCATGCAAAATATTTCTGTCCAAATGTAGTGAAATACTTTCAAAAATGGATTGTTATCATCCGAATACAGAAATTACACCTTGAAATGAATACGAACAGTATATGCATACGTATTCTTGTTACTAATACAATCAAATGGGAAGAAACTATGCAGGTTGGTTATTATTATACATAATATCTTGATTCTTATAAAGTATGGATGCCTTTACAGACATCTTTACAAAACTGTATTCTGGCATAAATGAGTGTGCACATTGTTATCGATCTTTGCCTTTTGTGTTGCTAATTTCTTTGACTTTTGTTGACAGACGAATCTTGCTTACTTAGTATAGCTATAGCCCTTATCATCTTAAACTCAGAACAGATGGTCTTACCTTGCGATTCACTCAGAATCTCCCCCCCCCCCCCCCGTGCAAGTGTTCGAGTTTCGCCGATGCAACTGATACAAACACGTGCACAGTGCCTCCTCTCGGCTTGGGGTGGCGTTTTTATTCTGTATGAAGTCACACCATAGGAGTCACTAATTGCAGTGTCATAGGCCCCACAACATTTCATTGGCTAAAAGAAAGGGGGTGTGGCCAACGAAAATAATTAGCCTCCTGAAACGCAGAAACAACCTCGTCCCAATGGGGTGACGTGACTGAGTGGTTTAGTGCATCGGCCTGTTTTCTATAATAGCAATTGCCCATGAATACAAAACTCAATCAAATTACATCTTATTAGTGAAAACAGGAAGACATAAAATGCTATTAACCAGATCAAAACCTGTAGCATAATTATTAATAGAAGTAGGCATGGTAAAATGTAGGGATGGGGTTACTAAAATATAGACTATTATAGAATGTATCATAACAATTAGGTATTGGTGTTGAACATTGGTAATATTGGCAAGTCTGCTTCTACGAGTATACTTACTCTGTTTGATTCAATAATTATTATAATTATATCTCTGAAATCCAACGATTTTTTTTCTTCATGCTCCCAGTTGTCAGTGTGTTGAAGTTCTCGTTGTTAATCCCTGATCAGGCCTCTTTCAACTATTTGAACAATGGGTTTCAGGGCTCTTGACATTGCTAAACAGGTGCTCCCATACAGTACCAACTATGAGTTTTAACACACGGTGATGACAGGCCAGGAAGGATACTTGCCTTTCTAACTTCTTCTCTAGCAATTTGGCGGCACCCTTGTTAACACCAGTGTTACTAGCTGTGGTGTAGAATACCAATGTCATTATTTAGTTTGTTAGATCTCATGCTGTAAGCAGCTAAATAGATGCATCAGCTTTTGATATGCCCCTGGAGTCACTTATGGTAGGAACACCAATTAATATACCCTCCTCAAGGAGCACCAGAGATGAGCACAACCAGTGTTTCCTTAAAGATTGACTACAACGGAATAATGATAAGTGCTGTGTTGCTGTTTTCGTTCGAGAAATGTGTAATGATTACTAACATATTATTATTATTCAATAAAACTTGTTCCTTCATGCCAACAAAAAATCAATTTGATCGGCGTTCTACGACCCAGAAAAGCCCAGTTTCACCAAAAGCCCTCAATCATGAATAATTCATACTTCGTGTGTGACGTAGCACCCATGAAAACGCATGTATAATATACACGGAAGTAACATGGCGTCTTCTCTTTTACTCTCGGGTGCTCATGGGTTATACGTCATCCCTTTTCGCTGGTTTAGTACTATATCGTGGATTTCATAGTGGATTTTCAATGGGTCGTTGTCGGGAACCAGTGCAGGGCGGGAAATTTCAAAAATTGAAGAAGCGGGGTCTAATTTTTTCGGTCAAATTGCAACAAAATTATAAAGAGAAAAACATGACCACAACAATAAATTGTTACCTGAACACAACATAAACAAGGTTCGATAGTCAATTTAATGTGAGAGTTCTCGTTGTAGTCCATCTTTAATAGTTACTCCCATTGCAACGTTCTTTACCATCTGTGTAGAGCACCAAAGTGAGGTGGTTTCTGACGAAATTTCTCCATGGATATTTGAGATAACCTTTGGCGAACTACCATACTCGTCTGGCGCGTTGTAGACTTTGAGATGGAAAAGTCAGTAAGGTCTTCTCCTCCAGTATTGATCATAGAACAACACTTTTATATTGATTCAGATGCAAGTGATAATCAATCTTGCTGAAAATTAAAACGATGATTGAGTCACTATTAAGTCATTAAATCACTAAAATTTTCTTTAAATTTTCATAAATCAAGCCAATGTCTGCAGACGTTACGTTGTACAGGCTACACTGTGCGTATTGGTAAAACTTTGCAATTTTTTACTTTTGAACCCAAATTTTAACCCATTACATGTTATGATCCCTATGGTTTCAAAGGGCTTATATTTTCTTCAGCAGTGATGCTTTGCATAAAATCACCCATCACCTTCCAAGGGTCATTATACCAATAATAATAATAATTCTACCATTATTAATAAGTCACGTGATTTCGGGGCTCTTGTGGCAGCAGACCACAATGTCTGAGACCAAAACAGATATGAATTTTGAAATCCTCACTGTTGGAAATCAAGCAGTACGGTACACAATTTTAGAAAAGAGTGAAATGCACAAAAATACACGAACACTAACGAACGTTAGTTTAATTGTTCAAGATTTCGTGGAATAGTGTTACATAAGGCCCTCTTCATTTGACTGAATTTGTTCAACTTCTGCTGTGTGTAAATAATTCAAATAAATTGAGCGGCATTCATGTGGCTGTGGTTTCAAAAGTTGGCAAAGTTGGCATTAATTATTTATTTTTTGTCATGTATATATTATGGCTTTCCATACAAATTTATGGCTTTGAAATTAAATATGGTTTTGTCTTATATATTTGTAAGTGGAAATTTTGTCATATACGGCTCTTCGTACATGACCTAATTGTTTACATTCTACAGTTATAATTATGAAGTCATTGCTCTATGAAAATGATCGACAGTCAGAATTGAATTGTTGAGCAACTATAACGGATGAGGCAATCCAATTTTCAGTTCATATGCATTGCAATTCGGCAAGTTCTTCATACATTTTTGAGGGTAATATAAATTTTACTTAAAAATTTACTTTAAGAAATGTCAGTACAGTGTAATTAAGGTATTGCAAACATACTGTGACCTTTTTGCTCCATAGCCAAATGCCAAACAGAAAACAAACGCACTCAAGTATTGAAAGCATACACCTGGCTAACTGTCAAAGTATGTCCAGCAAAGCAGAACAATACAGTCGCTATTTTTAGTCAAAGCTTCCGGACTTAAGTCCAGTCTGAAGTAGCAACAGCTAATCACAGCCACTGATCTCTACTAACTGATTATGTACTTCCATTCAAAGCCACTGGATGCCATGTTGGTCCTCCCACAAACCACGTTTACCAATGTGAATTCCTTTGCAGGCGCATTTCTTTGTACGTGCATTCCTTTGTGAATTTCTTTTGTGTTTCTTTGTTGAGTGGGAGTACCAACATGGCCCTGCGGTGGATGCCTTTATCTGTTAGGCACCAATAGGAAACCATCTATCCAGTCATAATAACAGAGATATAGTGGACTACCAACATCCCCCTGCGGTGGATGCCTTTATCTGTTAGGCACCAATAGGAAACCCTCTATCTAGTCATAATAATAGATATTGTAATGTTTGTCTTATCCTATTCCGTAAGCGCACGGGTAGCGTGATATGCTTCTAAGCAATAGGTTCCTGCGGTGGTGGATCGCAGCTTGCTCCAAGTCAATGAATGCAGCTCTGAGTTGTTCACAGTGAGGATCCCATGCAGATCTTACACAGTGAGGATCCTATACCAATAACAGTGAGGATCGCGTGAGGATCCCATACAGATAACGGTGAGGATCCCAGTCACACTAATACTAAAGTAAATGGACACCAGAAACGGTTTTCTATGGTGATTACACAGCAGCAAGAACAACACACTTTATTCAGAGCAACTTCTCCTTATATAGGATCTCAACCCCTATACAACGCATGTAAAATCAAGTCATGTACAAAACATATGACCTATACATTAGTGCAGTAAGTAACTGACCAATCAGTGTTGTGAGTGACCCCTAATGCATGATGTAAACATAGGTGACTAGAGCAGAATGTTCCACTGTGTAAAAGGTGATAAATATTGCAGGGTGAACTCAGATAGGACAAAAATCATGGATCATTACATTACCCCCACCAGAATTTTCAGTCTCTGAAAAGTATGCGACTATAAAATGTTCATCTAAAAAACAAACTCAAAATTCTGAGTTGTGAAAACACCATTTTTGTTTAAACAAAGTTTACTTAACAACACTTAAGCTCGCAAGTCCTTTGTAGCACTTTGTTCTGCCTGACGCTGTTTTTCTGAATTGAGAAATGACTCCGTCCCCAATGCTGCCATTATTGCCTCATCCAATGTTTTCGGATGGGCCTAAAGATGCCAGCCCGCACCTCCCCATTCTGAATGGCATCCAGATAGTGCCGCCGTGCCAGTCTTTCTCTCGAGTCCCGGGGAAGTTCTGGATAAGCTAGCTCCGTCAATCGCCGTATGGCTTGACCAAGTTCTTGTAACGTCTCATTCTCTTTTCTCTTTCTGCCCCGCAATTCAGTCAAGAATGTTTCCGCTTGCTCTCCTGGGCCAAAACGCCGATCGAGTCTGGCACTCAATTCGTCGAAACTAAGTTTCTCTCCTGCCGATTCATCCCCCAGTACTGGTTGTGCTGCTCCCTTCAAGCTGGCCGCCAAGAAAAACGCCTTTTCTTCTGCTGTCCAGCCGTTAATTACTGCACAAGACCCAAAATGTGCCTTGTAATCACGCCAGGGTATTATTCCTGCAAATCTATCAGGGATGAGACTGGGTTTTCGTTGTGCTCGGTTATGCCTTCCGTCCCGTTCAGGTGTAACTGCCATCGGTGAAGTTATCAGTTGCTCCAATGGAGTTATTTGCTGTCCCACGGTCGCACTCCATCCCGGCTGGTTAAATCCTTCCACCCTCGAAGTGGCCCCTGCCATTGGAGTCGCCCGCTGTCCCACGTTCGCACTCCATTCCGGCTGGTTAAATCTTTCCACCCTCGAAGTCAATTTTGGACATATTTTCCCCAAATTTGTTACTCTCTGACCACCTGATACATTGTTGTTTTCCATTTAATGTTATATTTTGAGTCTTGAAATCTGAAAAAAATATTACTTATTTTATAAAGTAGGGCCAAGGCCACCATCTTGAATTTTAAAGGGGCAGTCATATTGGTTTGTTTTTCTTAATTTGACTTGCTAGCCAGCTGATATGCATGTAGCAACATCGATGAGTGAATGCCTACATCTGGAACATGGTTTTATTCCTTAGGGCAATATAGTTAGGATACCATTCTTTTCATTGGCATCTTTGGCTGCTATTCTGGATTTCAACTTGGCAGCAATTTTGGAAATATTTCCATTATTGTTAAAGTAGACCTACTTTTACTCATAAATTTTGTATTGCCAAAATTATTACTTTGTTAAGTAAATGATTCTTGCGTCGGGTGATAAACAATTGATTTAATTTTGCCCTACACAAGTCATGTGTACTTAATATGCCCATTGCATTTAGTAAGGTCGGCTCCAATTCTGTTTGTTTTAAACTTGTTTTATTTGCTTTGGGGTTAAGGGTGGTAACTGATAAAACGCATGTGTGACACACATTTTAGCAGTTCATCATATAAATAACATGATCTCCAGGAAATTTTTGTCAGGATGTTTCAAAGAAGCGACTTAAAATAAATATGGTTTAGGTGGTTGTATAAATATAACTGCTATGGGGGAGGATGACAGGAAACAAATTGTCCTGATAAAACACATGACAATTCAGAAAGTATTTTTGGGTTAATTTGGGGGAAACGTTTAATGACATGCCTGGAAAAACAACAGCTCCATAAGCTGCAAGTGGATTGGCCTGTACAATGCTTTGCAAATCATAAACGGATGTGGGTATAATTGTTTAATAACCTCATTGAGTTTTTCCATCAATTTGACGGACATTCAATAAAGTAAATTTTTGTGGGTGTATACCTTCGTACATGTCTTATGCTGATACATTAATATTTTCCATACAGTGTCTTTTCTAGTATTAAAATGGCCTTCATGTAAAATTCTTTTTATCGAGTGCTCGAGTATAATAGGTCTTGTAAGTTTTAATTTTATGGTAAATCTTTTCCTGTCTCGTAAGCCATTTTCCCTGCATAATTCGGTTACACAAGAGTGACCAAAGTTCTTAGTTAAAGCTGTAACAGATAGTTTCAAATAATATGATTAATCTAAAAGAAACCCCTTTACCCGTTCAATAATAATAATAATCGCACTTGAAGGAGTGTTTACAAAGAGCATACTCTTTCATTTTGATTTACAAAGAAAATATACAGTGCGTATCAAAAAAAGCTAATCCGAATTCAGGGCGTTAATATGCCAAGGTTATTTAGTTTGACAATTTACATGTAGTTTACCAAAGAAGAGAAACTCCTCAGCTTTCCATTGATACCTTTATTGACCCATTGCTGTCACACATGACCGAGTACATTGTTATTGAAAATGGCAAATTCAAATCGCATTTTTGCAAGTTTGGGTAATCAGTTCAAGGCAGTCTGAAATGGACGCATCACTTGACTGCCTAGTTGATTATGTAAGATTTTTAAGCTGGTGTTGGTAATCGTCTGTTACGACATCCTTTTCTTCAAGTTGGGTATTTAAGAAGGGCCTGGGTTTAGGGACAGGTAGTTGGAAAGATGGTACAACTAACGACTGAACAGCGAGCTTTCGTGGTTACAACATTTCACCAAACTCGCAGTTTGCAGCAAACTCGCGATGCTTTCAGGGAACGTTTCCCAGAACGGGAGCCCCAGCAGCCAAAACCATCTGGGCGAATGTTAGAAAATATCAAGAGTATGGCACAAGGGGAATTCTGGCAGGAGGCGTACAGGGCGATCAGAAGGGAACATTGCAGCAGTAAGGCAGCTTTTGGAGCATCCTAGGGACACCAGCGCAAGGCGAAATGGGCTGAGATTGCCTTCGGCGACATTCAACAGAATCACGAGATTGGACCTCCACCAGCATCCATATCGGATTCACATCCGACATCAACTTACGCCAGGAGATTTTGCTATAAGGCTGGCGTTTGCCAGATGGTTGATAGCCCGTACCGAGAGAGATGTCAATTTTCTGCGGAATCTCGTAATTGGCGACGAAGCTGCTTTCTCCATGAACGGCAAGGTCAATACGAATAATGTTCTTGAATATGCACCAGCAAGACACCCCCCAGAATTCAATTTTGAGGTTAACATGAGTCGACAAAAGTGGACTGTTTGGTTAGGACTTTATGGAAGTGGTCAGCTGATCGGACCGTTTTTCTTTCAAAGGAATGTCAATGGTAACATGTATCTGCAGGAACACTGAGCGACAAGTTCGTGGGGTCTTCAGACAGCTCTGGTGGGCCCAAGACGGCGCCCCAGCACATGGCCTTATCGCTGTCCGAGATCGTCTGAGGGAAGTCTTTGGCGAACGAGTCATCGCCGTCAACCATGAGGTGGAATGGCAACCAAGATCACCTGACCTCACACCATGTGATTATTTCCTTTGGGGACATTTGAAGAACAATGTGTTTGCAACTCCTCCCCGTGATCTTGATGAATTGCAGGGCTGTATTCGAAATGAAGTGGATGCTTTACGCAATGATCCGGCTATGGTGAGACGAGCAGTGCAGGACACGCTCCGTCGCTGTCAGCTTTGTGTCGAAAGGGGAGGTGGACATGTTGAAGGTGTGGGTGCATAAAAGGGCAATGTTAGAAGAGATTCTTCTTGAATAATGTCCAATCATTCCTAAAGAAAATCTGGTTTATCATACTGACTTTCACTGATTATCCTGCCTTGCACTGATTACCCAAACTTGCAAAAATGCGATTTGAATTTGTCATTTTCAATAACAATGTACTCAATCAAGTGTGACAGCAATGGGTCAATAAAGGTATCAATGGAAGGCTGAGGAGTTCCTCTTAATTGGTAAACCACATGTAAATAACCTTGGCATATTAACCCCCTGAATTCGGATTACTCTTTTTTTATACGCACTGTATATTTGGCAGCGCAAGTAGCTTCATCTGAAGAGTTTCTTTGCCAATTAAAACTCAAATCGATCATTTGTTTTGATAATATCAACAAACATACATTTTCATAAAGTCCTTGTATAGTTGACAATAATTTTTTTTCTGATTTCTGATTCAACATCAAGGTGACAGCGTGGGCAAATTCTCTGACTGGAATCTTGACCAATTATTTTTCTGTTTCAATAAACAGCTTGTGTGAATTTCTCTGGTTAGGATTAATTCTGGAATAATAATAACAATAACAATAACAATAACTGGCTAAGCGAGTCCGGGTAACAAAGAGCATGTTGTTGGTCGACCTTAAACCTGGTCTGACAGTACAGGGCCTCAGCATGTTCTGAATATAGAGTGGAGCAAAACCATGTAGTGCCTTGAATGTTACAAGGATTTTTTTGAAACGAATACGCTGATTAATTGGTAGCCAGTGAAGTTTGTACAGGATGGGAGTTATCTGATTTGATATCTTGGTACCTGCCAAGAGACGCGCTGCAGCGTTTTGTACTGATTGTAAACGACGCAGTGTATTCTGAGGAAGACCAACATGCAAGCTATTACAAAAGTCAAGTCTAGAGGTGATGAAAGCGTGGATGAGCTGCTCTGCTGCCTTTGTAGACAAACGCTCAAACGCTCAATACGTGCTTCTCTAAGTTCATACATTGATCGAACAGCACGCCAAGATTACGCGCATCTGTGCTTGGTATAACTTCAGCATTGCCAATCTGTATGTTTTGAATTTGGATTTTGTGTCCGAGTTGTGGGGAAGAGATGATTATGAACTTTGTCTTTTGAGGTTTGAATTTCAGAAAATTTTCCAGCATCCAATTTTGGAAGTCATGGAGGCAGCTGGTGAGTGAATGTAACATGTCGTCGTCATTACCTTCGATGTTGGGACTATTAATCTATCAGACAGTTAGAAATGAACAAGTTTCGTTATTGCATAACAAACATATCTAGTACCAGTACAGTTAATAAAGATAAACATTCATTTCATGCAGAACACTTATTTTGTACTTGATGATGAAGGGACTTGGTCTGCTCCCATGAGAATCTCCTGGTTGGTGACAATTTTCATAGGGAAATATCATACATTGTGTATAGATACATGTATTCACATGTATTTGGTATACATGTGTCACGGTGCCGGTCCCGGTCACTTTATAACGGTTTCGATAATCCTTTTGAGGAAGAACTTACGTATTGATATGTACTCATTTGTTTAATCCTCTACAAGGATTATCCAGCGGTACGACCCGTGATATAAATAACACTAAAATACAGCGGAAATTGTAGACATTATAATTGTCAAGTTGTAGTAAGAGAAAACATTATAATTGTCGAGTTGTAGCAAGACCAGACATTATAATTGTCAAGTTGTAGTAAGGACATACATCAATATTGTCAGGTTGTAGCAAGAGCAGACATAATTGTCAAGTGTCAGTACACTATCGTGAAACATCATTTCACCACTTTGTGGCAAAATAACGGCCAGACTTTTACAAGTCTGACCATCACATCATTAAGTATGACGTCCGTGACGTCATACTTAAAGCCCACCCTCTCGCGCTAGCGCGCTAACACTACTCAACACAAGTTTGCACATTTTTGCACCACACACACTCATTTTTGCACATTTTTAGTCCACAAACGGGGTCTGAAAAGCGCCTCATATACTACTAGTGGAGGTTGATGGAGATTCCAATCCAATGACCGATCCTGACCCTCACTGCCTTTTTAGTTTTGAAACTTGTGGAGTGTCGTGGCCGAGCGGTCTAGCTTACCGGACTCAAGTTCTGGTGTTAGCAGCAGAATGTGGGTTCGATTCTTGGCCGTGACACTTGTGTCCTTGAGCAAGACACTTAACCACAATTGCTTATAGGGGCAGAGGCAGTTTAACAACTGCCTTGTTCTGGACTAGTTACCCCTCCCAGTCCTATTCGTACCGTGAAGAGGCTGGTTATTAACTTGTCTTGTTTCGGTGCGAGGGGCTGGTTTCTTCAGTGTGGAGTTGTTGTAACAACTTAATGACTGAGTAGCCCCCACCTTGGAGTGGCCATTGGCCTTGTGTGGGGCGAATTGCATTTAAAAAAAAAAAATAATAATAATAATTCATAATGCCAATGCGTGAGTTCGAGCACATGTGATATAAAAGCCGATTGGACATCGCGGCTGTCAATCAGAATCCAACGTTTTTTTTTTCGTTTAACAAAATTCGTTATCTTTTTTGTGGGTCGTCTTATAGCCAAACACGAGCGATATATCTTTAAGCGAATAGCCCTTATTATTATCCATTTATTATAGTTACTGAGAGTGAGGTATACCGTGTTCATTCTTTCTTTATTACACTAAAAATTATCAGCGTCCGGCATTGGTCACTTGTGTATTTAAACTAACGGTAAAATTATTGTCTTGTGCTGCGGCGGAAAAGTGTTGAATTGTTTATATTTGTAGTAAGGGCTTTATTAACCCTTTCAGTACCAAGACCAATTTTTCAATTATGCCTTGGGTACCACACTCATTTCTTTTTCATGTCTACTTGGTTACCACAGGACTTTTGTTTCATTGTATAGCGCCCTCACATGTTGATGCATTGCAAGGCAATTTCTCTATTGTTAACATACAGGTGTCATAATGAATTACTCTCTGAGTCATGAAATCAACTTTATAATAAAATACCAATTATGTTGACCTACATTAAAATGGCAAAACACTGTTATTGGGGTTTATTAAGTATTGTGACTTATACAGTAAGGAAACTGACTACAATTGTTTAATCTATTTTGTTTGAGCAAGAAAGACTGAACGGGGACTTGAATCTAGGCTTGAACCCTTCCAGCCCCCCCCCCCCATTCAATGTTGGAAAATCTGGGCTTGCGGTGTGCGTGCATCACATCAACATTGAAACGGGGGGGGGGGGTGGAATTAAATGAAATCACATGTACATGTATACAACCAAAAGTAGTTGGGCACAGACAGATCATTGGGTATGAAAATTCTCAAAACAGGGAACAACACACATTGGCTTATTACACTGTTTACAGATCATACGCGTTTGTGTTCTCTTTGCCCTAGTACTGCAAACAACACAGTCACGTTTTTTGCTGGAGACATTTTTTCCAGAATAGTGTTGACATGAAAAGGGCCTAGAACCACATGGAAGTTGGCTTGCATGATGTACGGGGTCGTACTTCCAGGTGGATAAAAGTTCTTCGATGACCTTTACCCTAAAATCCAAATTGGAAAGGTGATGGTTTGTAGATATGGTGTTGTATACCACAGTAGCATTCAGAAAACAGATGTCAAGAATGTTTACGAATACTCTTTTCCACCATTTCATTGTTCTGTGTGGATGAGAGTAATACTGCACAATTTGTGCTGCCAGATCAGTTCCTCCCATGTATTTATTGTAATCGCAAACTACAGAAGGTTTTTTAATGTCGCGATGCCCGGTTAAACTATTTTTACTACGAATCTGCTTAGTGGTGACACTGCAATTCCCGTAATTTGTCAAGAGAGTTACACGCTTTGTGTCTTGCCAGACGACACAAAGTTGGCCCGCCTTTGTATAAAACCGGGGGTCTTCTGTTTTTTTCATTGGAAACTTTTTGGGATGAGCAAAATCAGGAACTCCTTGTGTGGTGTAGCGCACAGTTCCACAAACTCCAAATCCTAGCTGTGATAACTTTGAGACCAGAGCTGGGCTGTTGTACCAATTATCCATGAAAATGACATGACCCTTGTGTTCCAGTCCTTTCACTAGATCCAAGACAACCTGGCCTGGTGCATGAAGAACAGATGGATGGTGTGTTGCCATGGTTGCAGCATGCACAGTGGAGGGTTGAATTGTTGCTGTGCTTGGCCGAGACCCTGTGAACATCTTCCAAGCACACGTATACCCGGATTCAGACTCATTTAAAGAGAAGCATTTTAGTCCCCACTTGTTGGCCTTTCGCGGTAAGTACTGCTTAAAGCTCAGTCGTCCTTTAAACTTCACCATACTCTCATCTGGTGAGAGGTTTCGTCCAGGGCTGTATATTTTGAGAAAGGTTGGCAGTACAATGTCGAGTAAAGGGCGAAGTTTTGCTAGTTTGTCGGTAGGGCTGTCGACTTGAGCTCTGTTGTTGGCTAGGTGAAAAAATCTAAGGATTGCCGTGAATCTGTTGCGGGACATAGATGACGGATATACCGGACTTCGAAGAATATCTGACATGGACCAGTGCATGCTGTATCGAGGCCTTTTGTTGATGCCCATGCAAAGTAATAATGCCACGAATGCCATCATTTCGGGAATATTTGTTGGAGTCCAAGCAGACTGACGATTGGTTGGGTTTGCAGGCAAAGTTTGCTCAGCATATCGATTTGTCTCCGTCACCATCAGCTCCCAGGTCGCTTGACAGAAGTACAGTTGAAAAATTTGGAAAGGTGTATAGTTACTCAAATCTTCAGTCGTTCCCCTGTTTCCACTGAATTGCATGGGTTTCTTCGTGTATGCGTTAGTTTCACACCAACCAGACCGGTAGTTTGGCTTTTCCGATGATGATGATGATGTCGGGACGCATTCCTCTTCACTATCATCCGACTCCGGTGTAGAATCCTCGTCAGAAGACATATCTGACCCACTATCTGCGAAGAGTTCTTCCAAAATGTGTGCACTTCGATCGGCGTCCATAGCTATCAATGGCACGCAAAACTTCGCGCGCGTCCTTTTTCAGCCAATCAGAAAACACTTGTCAATTGAGGGCGCTATTGACATTTTCCGAAAACAGGTGTTACTGACGTGCCACAGGGGCTCGCCGGGAACAAATGAGAATTGTTTTCGCGTGCCAAAAGAACACCACGGTACCCAAGAGATATACAATAATGAGCCAATATGGCACAATGGGGTTGAAAGGGTTAACTGCTCACGTGAATTTATTGGGGAACCGCTATCAATTCATTTCGGAACATCATTATTTTAAACCTATGTTTATCGCAATTATTTGGTGAATAGTGTAATTTTAAAGCATTTGTTTACCTTTAGTCAAAGAAAATAACAATATTCCGATGACCAAAAAGAAATTATAAATTAAAATAAAAACAATAATAAAAAAAAAATCCTGAAATTGTCGGTAAATTACGAGAATACGGATCATAGGCCTCCATCTTTAACATTGGTTGGTAGACATTTTGAGGAGTGAAATAATAAAGTAAAAAAGAAAACTGAAATAACATCCATGCATGATGGGTCTTCTCCTGGACCAAATTACCGAGGACCAGGGGTGGATTCAAGGTGGAGAAAATAATAGGGCACATGCAAAAGTTTAATAGATTAACATGGCTAATAAGGGAGAAGTTCCCCCTTGCCCATCGGATCAGCCCATGCAAACAATTGTTATACGGTATATACCCTTGCCTATACTCACTTATGGTACTGAGGACGATCCTTAAGATGTTTCTGCTTGAGGTACATATCATACCACTTGATGCTTTGACCAGTCTTTTTCTCCAGCTCCTTGATCCATTCGGCAGCCCTGTCGTCAAAAACAGCCAGGTGAGCGCGAGCCATCTAGGAGGACATGTGACCTTAAAACAGTTTTCGACTTCACAGTTGATTCTAAAATTTAATTCAAATAATCACGACTGAATTAAAAGGAATTAATATATCACAATTTGAAATGATTTGTGTATGTATTATAGTCATAGTATTGCAGATATCCATGCTTCTGGGCACTTAAAACAAAACAGGTGTTATTGTTTTGGAAATACAGAAAAAGATTGAGTGTACTGTTAAAACATAGAGAGGAACCTTTCTCTATGGGTAGCAAAAGTATAAATAAATAAGATTTGAAGATTTGCATGGTGGACGAACAATAAACTGAAGGTTTGCGGTGACACCATGTGATGAGTAAATCTCTTTTAAGTATATGTATGGTTCCGAAGGAACCGGTTGACTCAACGTTTCGGACAGTATGCTCTGTCCGTCGTCAGGAGAATGCTGGATTCCAACTGGGCCTGTGGTTAAAGTAGGGGAGTGCAGTGAGCTGTATGCGTTGGGTGCCTTGGGCTGTGAAGGCGGGGAACTGGCCGTGTGTAGAGCGGTGGATCCTGTGCGTGGGGGGAGAGGTGTGACTGCTCACTCAGGTGTGTCAGACTGGCTTGCGTGCTGGAGCGGGGAGGGACTTCCCAGCTTGTGGATGTTGGGCTGGAGCGGGGAGGGACTTGTGTCTTGGCTTGTTTTGTTTGCCTTGAGTAGGTTTGGACACCAGATGTCACTGATGAACATGCCGATGTCTTGTGGTACAGTATCATGTCGCAGGATCTCTATGGCTTCTCTTACGCGCCGGGGGTGCCAGTGTTCGATGTTGGTAATCAGCGACGCTTCTTCCCATTGGATGATGTGGTCTGTAGAGTGTGAATGTTTGATGATGGAAGATTTGTCGAGTTCTCCTCTCCTGCCATGGGCTCTGTGTTCTTTGAGTCTGGTAGTGAAGTCTCTGCCAGTCTCCCCGATGTACACCTTGCCGCATTGGCAGGGGATCCTGTAGACGCCTGGTCTTGAGCTGGTGTCTTGTTTGTCCTTGTGTGATGTAAGTATGTTTTGGATCTTGTTGGGTGCCGAGTGGTAGACTTTGATGTTGTGTGAAGAAAGGATACGCTGGATGAGATGGGAGGTTTTTCCTATGTAGGGGAGGGTGATGGAACTAATGGCCTTATTAGATTGACTTTGGGTATAGGAGACCCTTCGGTCAGGGGGATCTTGGGTCTTGTGTCTTGACTTGGCTGCGCTTGTATCCGTTACGCTGGAGTGCAGTGGTGATGTGATGAAGTTCTCTGGTGAGATGTTCCTCGTCGCAGATGTTGTAAGCCCGGCGTACAAGTGTTTTGTTGACTGAGCTCTTGATCTACGGGTGGTGAAACGAACGGTTGTGTAGGTAGCGGTCTGTGTGTGTAGGTTTCCTGAAGACTGTGCGGGAGAGTGAACCATCGTGTTTCCGGCGAACCTCAACATCCAAGAAAGAGATGTGGCCATCCCTTTCTTGATCCGTGGTGAACTGGATGCTACTGTGGAGTGCGTTGAGGTGTTGCAGGAACAGTTCAAGGTTTTCTTTCCCGTGCTGCCAGATAATGAATGTGTCATCAACATACCGCAGCCAAACTCGGGGCTTGTGGTCGGCTGTGTTGATGGCTCTCTGTTCAAATTCTTCCATGAAGATGTCAGCGAGGACTGGGAATATAGGTGATCCCATTGAGGTTCCCGCTGACTGCTCGAAGAATTTGTCACGCCACTGGAATCCGGATGACGGCACACATGTTTGGAGCAGGTCGAAGATCTGGTCGGGGTTGAGATCGGTGCGTTCACCAAGTGATGGGTCGTTCCAGAGACGTTCTCTGATGATTTTGCATGCGTCTGATGTGGGGACGTTGGTGAAAAGTGAAACCACATCGAAATTGACCATGATGTCGTCTGGTTGGAGAGTGAGGTGTTGTAAGAACTTGGCGAAATGGTCAGAGTTCTTGACATGGTGGATCGTGTTGCCAACCAGGGGTGGATGATCTTGGCGAGGAGCTTGGCTGTGTTGTAAGTGGGACCACCTCGTGATGCCACTATCGGACATAGGGGAATCACCTATAGGGGATCACCTATATCCCCAGTCCTAAAACGCCATTTCACAATAGATGTGCGTAACTGCGGTATACAGTTTTGTTCCTATTGATGTACTGAACAATATGAACGTGTTTTGTGTAATACATTGAACCACCAACAATCCATTCAAATCTCTAAGGTCTTTATAAATCAATGTTAGAATACTTTATTATTTCGTCCCATTGTTTGTTTGTCATTTTGCCCGTTTACATGTACTTTATGAAAGGTGAAAACAGTATTAAATTTTAGTTTTGCTTCTTCATAAGTTGATGTATTCAACAACCTTTATTTGTTTTGTGTAATGTGTATGTACATGTTAAATTATTTAATTTTCAAATAAACAAAGTAGTTAACTGTTTAATAATGATATACAAACATATTAATCAATAAGCAATGCTCAGTTTCACGCCATTGCATACGATGGCATTCTGTGCTTATGATCATCATTTACCACTTACAGGTTTGAGCGCTGAATTTCTGCACTAGCTGCGTACCTGGGGAATCCTTAGTTATGCGAAGTACCCAGTCAAATTCACATGCTACATCATACTCTTAAATTATGCAAGTGTGAGGGGAGTGATAATGAGGCAACAAATTAAATGAAACCTCAAAATCGGTGGGTTCGGATTGACTCTTTTATTCTGTAATTGGAGGTCAGGAAGACAGCCGACCAGCGACGGAGGCGAGAGAATGGCATAACCAAACCCTGCCGCATGGTGGCGCCCTCCCAACACACCGTCTGACTGTCACTGCCCCAGTGATGTAACATCACCGCCTCCACATCACCGCCTAATTTTGCGCTGACTTATTGCTTATAGTAAGCAGCGTTATGAAACTGTGCCAAGATATGTTTTTTCCTTTTTACATATGCCGAAAAAAAGATGTTATTTTGCTATGAACCTTTGTGAATCTACCAAAATCCAACAACATATCGTCGCATCAGTGCAACAAGGTCGTATCATAGTTACGACCTTGTTGCAGACATGGATTTCGCGGATTGCGCTCAGTGCAACAAGGTCGTATCTTTTTACAAAGTTCCCGGATGAACACACAAAACCTATGGAAGAAGATACGACGTTGTTGCACTCAATTGTTTTAACGTTTGCAAATTATGCAATGTGACACATACGACCTTGTTGCATTATATAGATACGACATTGTTGCTCTCACACGACGATATAGTAACTCAACACCCAAACCTGAGGACTCTGAAGTCTGGCGTCATGCTAGGTATAGTTCATTTTGGCTGTAAAATACCAAACATTAAAATCAATCATTCAAAACATGTCCTTGGATTTTGACGGATTTTGAGTACTTTAGGGTTTTAAAATCTTGAAAACAAAACAAAAATAAGTACAGTTGTCACCTGTGTTTGTCCCTGCAAAGTCTTTCCCATCTTTATGGACTCTGTTGGAACAATATCACCAACATTTACACTTGGCATCATACACGTATGCATCAGCATCATACACGTATGCCCTTAGAGTTGACACAATATTGCTAACACACTCTCTCTAAACTATTCATAAAGTTAATTCAAAGACATTTCGTTATAAAACTTCAGAGAATATGAAGGTGAACAATTCAGTGGAATGTATGCACCAAACTGAAAGAGAAATAATTCATATTTTAATTCCCGTCAGTCAGGAGTTAGAAGATTTAGATTCATTGTCTGTATTTTAGTATATAAAGATGGAAAGGAGTTTGCAGGGACAATACATAAGTTACAACTTACACTTCTCATACTGTGGGGTGGACTTTGTAGGGACAAAAGGTCATGAAACGTTACACTGTATAATTACACGTTTATATTACACAAGTTAAAACAACAATACAATATTGTGTCCTTATGTATAAATCTCTCCATCGCATGTATGTACCTCTATTAAGACAGAGTTTTGATATCAGTTAAAAGTTGTATGTGTTATGTAAAATAAATCAATAATATGTGATTAATTGAATACTTTGATTTGTCATATCTGTATTGCTTTTTAAAATATCTACTTCTTTTTCAAGAACAAGGGGCAAGTAAATAAAGAGAAATGAGTCAAGCTGTTAGCGTATGAACTTTGATGGATAACCATCATTTGATAAGCTTATTAACCAGACTAATTTGATAACTTTTATAAAACAAACAATTTAATTGACTTACTTAAAAGAGAATGATTTTCTTTTTTGCGATAACCCTTTCAGTACCAGCCCATTTTTCACAGTGTGACTTTCCATACCAAGTAAATACTGGTGCAGATAATCCCTTGTGTACCATAACAATTTTGGTGGCTTCTAATGAAGAGCGCCACCACTCTACATGTACACTCTAGTGTAGTTAATGTACAAGCACATGTGTGCAATTCCACTGTACAGCATGCAGCTTTAAGTATTACAAATAACATTTGGAAGATTTGAAACTTTGCATGATTTCATTCATTCATGGTTTATTACACTAAAAATGTCACATGGCAGCCAAAGGCTGAATTGTGTGCACTTTTTACAATGTGTTACAATTAATACAATTAAAATAAAACAATTACAATTTCAGAATTTAAAATGTATATACATACAAACACGCTAAAACAGGTGTAATAAAATAATTAAGAAATTAAAAATATGTGGCTAAATAATGTAATAATTTATATGTGTGTTGTAGTGTTAATTAGATTAATAAAATACGGAATGGCACTGTTACGAAATCTGAGTTTTACAGAAATACTGTTGATATTTAACCTTTTGTCTCAAAAAACAGTCAACAGGATTTTTCAAAGGGAGCCAATTTTGATACTGAGGATGGCTAGCTAAAGCAGTGGCAAATCAACACAGATATTGTGTCTTCTCACTTCCAGGGTTTTAAATTTACATTCTGATAGGGCCAGGTTGTAAGATACATAATCAACAAGGATAATTCTACAGGATAATTCTACTCTATCAGATTAATCTGTTTCTGAGTAAAGAGCCTTATTGAATACTGGGACATTTACAATTTCTAACATAATGTTTACGCCATTCTGAACTATCTATCTATTGATTAAAGGGAATATCAATTCCCCATTAATGTT
>CM055816.1:58620624-58657744 GCA_029582265.1 Zoroaster sp. YZ-2022 | reverse complement strand
CGACCCAACACTGAAAATGTGTGCTATCGAGCCAACACTGCACACAACTGCACACTGCTCCGCCACAAACCTGCTCAAGATGATCACGTATACAGCATCTTGACCCCATTTGTGGCGGAGGGGAGGAGCAATCTTCCAGGGAATCTTGCATTGAGGAGGATATATATATATATATATATATGTATATGTATATATGTATTCTCCACCACACAAACTGATTTTGCGCGCGCCCAGACGTGTCTCATTGAGGAGGGAATTGAGGAGGTCCTCCCTTTTTGTGTATTTTTGTGTGGAGGGAGTCACGCGCGCGCCCAGACGTGACCACGCGCCCGCGCCCTTAGCCATTTTGCTTGCACAGCATCTTGATGCCGGTTGTGGAGGAGGGAAGGAGCAATTAAGGAGCAATAATGGTGGAATTCGGAAGATTGCTCCTTAATTGCTCCTTCCCTCCTCCACAACCGGCATCAAGATGCTGTGCATATACTACTAGCGCACATTCTCTAGTAGATCTACCCTATTATTAAATATTATAAAACTCGTAACCTGATAACTTTACTCTCTATATAGAATACCCCCCCCCCCCGCCTTCCCGGTACTGACAATGTAAATAAGTGGTCTGAATAGTTGAAGTTAATATTAGACGGGTAATTGGAGCGACATCCTTTTTCACACACATAATATCAAATACTGAATAAAATTACCATGTGTTGGCTGCCAAAATGTTAGTATTCGTGCTTAACGGTCCCTAATTAATTGATACAAGTACCCATGATTTTATTATTGTTATTTTTTGTTAATGATATGGACCAGAACTCACGCTCATGTTTTCAGTTATTCTATACTATTTTATTTTTTTTAATTTTTTTTTATGCAAGTTCGCCCCAAACAAGGCTAAAAGCCACTCTTGGTAAGGGGCTACAAGAAGAAAATATTTAAGATGAAAATAACTCGGAATTGATATTCCTCTTAAAACAGTCTAGATTGTAGGATGGAGGGAAACATGCACCAGGCAAGGAGTTCCAAAGAGATGCAGTACGTGGAATAAAGCTGTTGGAATGGCTCTTTGTTCTACATCTCAGCAAAGCGGTTAGACATGTTTTTGCAAACTATAAATCGTGTTATTATCATTATTGTTTGTTATTATTTTAAATACATTGTTAAACATCAAATATCTATGCAGCCCTATTTCTTTTTCCTTCTTCATATTATCTCCTTTTCTATTTTGAAGTATTGTTATTGTCTCGCGATCTCGCGATATCACAGCATGCAGAAGAAAGGGCTACGGTTAGCTCAGTTGGTAGAGCCCCGGCACGTCAATGCGGAGGACGCAGGTTCGAGTCCCGCTCTAGTAATTTTTTCTTTGTTCATCCAAAACTTATCTAAAAATGTACCCAGTCAGTTTCCCTTGTGGTTTATTATGATATTTACAGAAAAAGTCGTATCCCGTTATGGTGTATCTTCTACTGCCTCTTCCCAGGTTGTATCGTAACTTGGGCGTGATCCCTGGCTAAAGGGCAGTATATGGTTGTATGACTTCTGACTGGCGCCCCCGAACAAAGATAATAGAGACCATTAGAAAATGGTACGTATACGTGTGCATATACGAATGTGACGTCACACGTTTTGTTTTCTACTATGAACACAATACGTGTGACGTCACATTCGTATATGCACACGTATACGTACCATTTTCTAATGGTCTCTATTGACAAAATAGGGAGACCGCGACCGCCAATATAGGGCTAGATAGCTCAGTTGGTAGAGCCCCGGCACGTCAATCCGGAGGTCGCAGGTTCGAGTCCCGCTCTAGTCAATTTGTCTTTGTTCATCCAAAACTTATCTAAAAATGTACCCAGTCAGTTTCCATTGTGGTTTATTACGATATTTACAGAAAAAGTCGTATCCCGTTATGGTGTATCCCCTACTGCCTCTTCCCAGGTTGTATCGTAACTTGGGCGTGATCCCTGGCTAAAGGGCAGTATGTGGTTGTATGACTTCTGACTGGCGCCCCCGAACAAAGATATTGACAAAATAGGGAGACCGCCAATATAGCGCTAGATAGCTCAGTTGGTAGAGCCCCAGCACGTCAATCTGGAGGTCGCAGGTTCGAGTCCCGCTCTAGTCAATTTGTCTTTGTTCATCCAAAACTTATCTAAAAATGTACCCAGTCAGTTTCCCTTATGGTTTATTATGATAAAACTTTAAAAGTTTGATTCATATTCTTGGCAATTTGAGAGTCTTTAATATAAGAACTCGAAACTTTTAAATTATTAGAGCGTGTTTAGATCTCCCTAAACCACACCAAAAATGGATATCCTCTAACGGCGTTTCATTCCCAAAATAGTCATAATAACAATGTCAATGCAATCAACAATAGTTATTGAATCAAAAGTGTAAGATTTTCACGGCACTGGAGCGTAATTTTATAATAATAATAATAATAATAAAGATTTGTAGCGCGCACATATCCACCCTGCTGGGTGCTCAAGGCGCGGAAACAGAAAAAACATGAATATAAACAATTTTATGCACTTTAAATAACGAGGAGACTGTAAGAAAATTGCAGAAAATTGTAGTTATGTAGGTAGGACTATACGGGGTTCTAAATATTGTTCATTCCCCCGAAATTTTAAATAGTTACTTGGCACGGTGGGGAGGGGGTCCTTTATTTAATTTATCGGTATCTGATTGCCCCGCTGTCCGTTCCCGATGAAATATTACATGAAGTTGGACAAATTGTCTCACAAGAGGGCGATCTATAGTTTTTGGAGCTTGCAATAAGAAAGATTTTTATAAAAACAATAGCTTTTAATTAAGAAATATTAAAAAAGTGTTGACACAGTTGCTATAAAACCCCTGTTAATTTTGTTTCATAATCAACGTTAAAAAACTTGATGAAAATCTTGTTTTGTTATTGGTCGACGTAATGGTTTCGCACAAACTGTTTAGAGATTTTGACAATTTTTTTGATTGCGAATTTCTAAATTAGCGCTCAATATTTTTTATTAGAACTTTCTCTGATTATACACTTTCCTGCAAGCTTTCAACCTGAATTAAACAATAACAAAATAAAGTTATAAATATATGGTAAAACTGCAGTTGTCTTTATGACGACCGCAATTTGGTCGCCATAACGCGGTAATACGTGAATAACTGCCCTTATGACGACCGCTGGTCGTCGTATGCGCGAACATATATATATATATATATATATATATATATATATATATATATATATATATATATAGAAAATGTGAATAGAGCCTAAAGGTGAAACAGTGCTCACCGGATAGTTCTACTCGAGCTGGTGCGATGCACCTTCATCAGGAATTAAGGCTTGTTGTGATGAAGGTGCATCGCACCGAAAGCTCGGGTAACTATCCGGTGAGCACTGTTTCACCTTACTATCTACATTTTCTAAGTTCTACAGTGCTACGCAGCATCCCCACATTTTATATATATATATATATATATATATATATATATATATATATATATATATATATATATATATATATATATATATATATATATATATATATATATATATATATATACTTGTAGTAAAACTAGTGGAATTTCAAAGTTGTTTCATTACTACAGGTTCAATGAGTGCTTATATTGGGAGCATCAGTTAAACTTTTCTAAAATTTGCCAAAAAAATATCAATATCATGTTTACCTCCAGCATTCCAGGTAGAGTGCAGTATTTTGTGTCGCTCCAGTGGGGTATAATACTGCAACAGTTTGCTGTTGGGGATTAGCCGCTATCAGCATCCAGTGTTGGTTGCCCACATTGATGGGGAGCAGCAGCCAATCAAACGTCATGAATTTTTTCTGTAAATTGTTTTTTTCGGAATAAAAAATCAGTTGGAAAATCAACATGCGAAGTTTGCAAGCATGTGTCTGAATTGATTGTTGCTACCTGCAACATCAGGGTTGTCCAGAACTTGTTTGGGGATTATTTTTGAGTGCAATATAACCATGATCAATTATGTATTTTGTGACTTGTAAGAGTGAATGCATGATTACTCATGTAAATATATTTATTTACACTACCACTTTTGTCTCTTTGAAATAAAACTACCTTGGTGAAGAGCCACTCAAACTGACCATCAACCCATTTGTTTGCACAGAAGCAGTGAAGAACATGTGCACGGGGATGCCTTTGGGTGCAAATCCCTAAGAATGCGTGGATAATCTGCAAGGGAAAAATATTTAATTATTAGGCCATAATGGACATAGACTTTGTAAACAGAAAAAACTCATGGTTTTTAAATTCCAAGCATTCAAGTGTGAATTCAATAACTAAACATATACACATACTGACAGTGACATTCTCCAGTTCTAAAACCAAATGTACATGAACAAGGAAACAGCTTACGACATGATCAACATGTCAGCAAATGATGAATAGGGAAGTGTGCAGACCAAAACCAAGTTTATACTACCTATCTATTCTATACAGTGCAATTTGAAGAAAAGTAAAGTGTCATGCTAACGATCCCTGAGCCTATACACCTGTTTATGCATTAGCTCTCCATGTGTTTAAAGAAACATAAGAAACACAATGTTAACCTTGTTCCAATGGACCCTATATCAATAGGCTTTTTGCATACATGAGTTAGGGAGTTACGGTTAATTAATGTAACGTGCAAAAGAGGATGCAGATGACACACAGTAGGAAGTATATGTAGATCACACAATGAATTTTAATAGCAATAAAAAGAAAATGAAAGCCACCAGGTATACAAATAAGAATTGTCACACATAGACTGACGTGCAGAGATATGAGAGCTAATGAGAGCAAAATGAGCATCTTCAAGCATTTGCATGATGTGCATGAAATGAATAATTATACACAGCATATTCCAAGTACTTACCAATGACGTGGCATTGGATCTACAAATATAGAATAGAATAGTTGAAATATTTAGTTAAATATGTAAACAGTTCATGGAAATTAAAACTTAACATTTTTGTAATCAAGAGCTTGTTTTCAATTTTGTTATTGTTAACATTCACCTTGTCATCCAAAAACCCATCCAGGGTTCGCATACTCCCTGCCGTGAAAAACAGTACTGCCAACAGTGAACCTTCTGAAACTGTGATCTGGCATGGTTGGCACCTGGGTTAAATGGGAAGGTACTTGTACTGCAGTCTGCAGTAAGGCCAGGGGATCAATATCTAAGTGTAGAGAATAGGCGATGACTGCACAAGCTAGCTGCAGTTGTTCCACCGTCATAGCCATCCAAGTAACTACCGGGGGTATTTCATTGGCAATGGCATCAATCTGGTCTTCATGGTTCTCACTTACTTCTGAAATGAATGAATGAGCAGGATTTGAGAGCGTAGCATCCATAACAGCTGATATGGATTTTGGAGATGGGATGACCATTTCTGTGATGGCTTGAAGAACAGGCGTCAGCTGTGACCTGTTCAGTTTAACTGTGAATGAGAGAATGCAATAAAAAAGTGCATGCATATTAGTGGCTACATTTTGAAACCAGCCACATACAAGTCAATGAATAAAACTATATCTAGGCAGTGTTTATTCAGTACTCTAAAGGAAAAAGTATTGATGAACAGAAGAGAAAAACATACGGCATTGAACAGATTAACTGCTTTCAAGCATGTATCACAAAAAAAGTTAAAACGTGCAATCTGCAATACCTACCGCTCACACGTAGCGAAGGGCCAGTCTTAGTCCTGGTTTTGTGGTTTTTCCACCTTTACATACACACAATGAAAAAATGTGAATGAAATTGTGACTCGGTGTTATTTGTGAAAGGACGAGGTGGGGGTGGGAGCCCTTCTTATTTTTACTGCAACAAAGAGCTTGACTGCTGCATTAACAATGTGCGGAATTGGTATGCATAGTTTGCACCTTTTTGCATGCCTGTATCTGATAAGCTTCATGAAAAGTCGCTTAAACCAAATGGCTCAGTGATCACCCACTATGCAGTCTGAAACCAGAAATTAGACTTTTGTATAAATTACAATACTAACAGTCAAAGATTACAAGGTTCAACTAATTTATTATGGTATAGCAGAGCTCGCATTATATGCATCTTCCATTACAGGTAGTCTGATCTACAGCCAATGAACAAAAGAATTTTTGAAGTCAGGACAGTTGCACCTTACCATGTACTGTTTTAGCACTTTTTGTTTTCTTTCGGTTGTTGTGACGTTGATCCTTCTGCCGTTTTTGCCCACCTACATGGGTAGTAATGGGGATATCTGCTAAGACTTGAGAAAAACAACTCTTCCACAGCAACTTTAACCCATGAAAGGGCATTTTTAAAACATTTTCCTATAACCTTCTCAAGCCGGGGGAGGGGGGGGGGGGGCGGAAGAATCCACCACCCAAATCTTGGCTGCCCCATGGCAGATGTTTTTGAAACTTGACATGAGTATAGAGACATCCATTATGACTACAACTGTGAAGTTCCAATTCAGTCAATGGGTTTTGTTATGGTCATTTGTAGTTAACACTCTCACGTGTGTCAGCCTGTACATCAATAGGAAAAGTTAATATTTCTGGCCTATGTCTTGGAAAGATGGGCATTTTCGTAAAATTTGTGTCAGAAAACTCATGAAGCCTTTGCCCAGTGAAAAATGTGTTACGATACTAGAGAATGATTCCGATTCCGTAAATTAAATTAATTATTCAGTTTACCCAACGCAAAAATAAATTACATGCATACAATGGAAATTGTTCCTAACAGCACTATTTAAAACAAATATCTTTTAAACTTGTTCACCTTTTGCTCGTCTATTCTCCATCTTAACTGCTGTGCGCAAGGGTATGGTGGCTTCATCTTGCCATTCAGTTGTATCAATCTCGTGACCATCCACGTAGGCTTCCAATTTACCAGCTGAATACTTGCATGACAACACACCGTGGTGACATCTGCAATAAACAAAGATATAAATTACCAACGATGATGAATGCGTTGAATGTAAATGTCAACTATGACATTTCGACACATTCTTCTTTTGAAAGCTTCCTTTCAATATTTACATTTAATTTACATTGAACTTGAACAAGACAGGTTTCTTCTGCATAAGCCTAAAATAATAATAATAATAATAAAGATTTATAGCGCGCACATATCCACCCTGCTGGGCGCTCAAGGCGCGGAAACAAAGATAAAAACATGAATACAAACAATATACAATGATAACATAGGGAAAAATTATGTACTGAGATACACGTACCTACAATGCAGATTAAAACAAATTACAAAGTAAAACAATTGAATTAATGTTCAAGATTTACCAAAACACGTAACTACAAATCAAAAGTATTTCATACCGTAAAGTGAACATTGGACAATCCGATGTGCCCTTTGTAAGTAACATTGACGATTCGGCAAGGAAGACGAGACATATCAAGTGCCACCCGATCAGCAGATGGAACTCTAAGAGACTGAATCTCCGACTTTGAAGGAAGTAGGACAGACCTTCTTATCAAATCTCTCTTTCATACGTGCGATATTCTTCCTGTACATTGCATCTGCGATCCTTCTCACTCATGTGTGTTTTTCTTGAGTTCCAAGGTATAATTATGGCTGGTCTGTGTATGCGTCAGCTGGAGGTCTATCACTGTCTTCAGGGGGGCCTGGCTGTGTTGGTTGTGATGTAGCTGGAGGTCTGTCTCTGGCTTCTGGCTGTGCTGTAGCTGGAGGTCTGTCTGTGGCTATATAAGTCCACACATTATTATTATTATTATTATTCTAGCTGTGGTGGCTGTGATGTAGCCGGACGTCTTTCTCTGGCTTCTGGCTGTGCTGGCTGTGATGTAGCCGGACGTCTGTCTCTGGCTTCTGGCTGTGCTTGCTGTGATGTAGCCAGACGTCTGTCTCTGGCTTGTGGTTGTGATGTAGCCGGAGAACTGTTGGCCACTTGGAACATGGTTGACTGGCCAAGGTTGGGAGAGGATGCAGCTGTGCTGTCCCCACAAACGATTGGTTGGTCCGCATTAGAAGTATCAATCAGATCTTGCACATCTTCTTCAATCAACATTTGGTGAGTATTATGGCCTGGAACAATTGGACCAACTGGATTCTGTCTAAACACAAGTTCGTACGATGCTTTGGTAGTGGTACTGCTCACTTGGCAATTCATGTCAACTTTGAAAGAAAATATCATTACAGTTATTAAAAGATTTTGTTTAACAAAAAAGTATTTTTTTTAATTAAAAATAAATCAATCAATCATTACTTTCATTAAGTTATTTCAACTGTGTTCACTTTACTGAATTATTCCGGACCTCCAAGTCTGTAGGAAAGCCATTTTTGGTAATTTTTTTCTGAAAAAACAACAACAAAATTCAACTGGGTTGCAATATATGTACATGCAATTGCGTACCTACCAAGGTTGTCTGCAATAATATGTGGGAAACAGGCTGATATTTAACCAGCATTTCGACATCATTCACAATGTTTTGTTTTACAAAACACAGGGAGAAAAACGTACACATAATTCTTCCAAGCCAGGTACTCCATGGTATTTCAGATCCTTCAGGGTGTTCTCTTGCCTTTGTCCTTAGCATTCGTTTAATGGTGCTATTACCCTTTTCCACACACCCTTGGGACTGAGGATGACGAGGTCTTCCGTTAATGATGTTGCTAGTCGGATCACCTGTGGAATAATGGGTAATTGCACTTGGTAAGACAAAACCACAATAAAACATAAAACATCAACATACACTTACTTGCTTTTAGACTAAAGAACAAGAAAAAACTTGCACGATGCTTCATGATTGTGTGTAGCTTTACAAACAGTAAACTGTGATGCTTCATCTTTAAAGTACTAAATGGCATCGCAATTTAGTGTTCTTATGAGTAGTGATCCTGATAAAAAAAGTAATAAAGTTACAACAAGGACAAATGATATCCAGCAAAATGCATTATCAGTTGGAACAAACTTACACCACTGTTTCTTACAAATCTTAAGAAAAAGACATAGATGGGAGCCATCAAGCACAAGTCCACTGAAAAATATGAATTATGGTCATAACAAGTTACAGTAATGCCCCAGTCACATTGGAGCTGCGATTGCCTACGACCATGTCAGTCGTGCGACCTAGGGCGGTCTTGGCCCGGTCGTAGGTTTTTTCTGCGATGTCGGCCTAGCAGTCACACAATAAGACCTGTCCCCGACTGGTCTGCGACTTGTAGCTGTGGAAGACCCCCGGCTCGGGGTGTGATATTAATTAAATGTCTGGTTTAATCAAATTATCACAGTGGGTTCGAGGTTGGCTGTTTAGGTGATTGATTTAACAGCACCAACAACGTGAGGCGAGCAGAACGATGTTTTTATTTACACCAACAAGCATATCATATAAGGAGAGAAAAGAAAAAGAAATAATAAGTAAACCAATTTATACAAGAGGCAAGGCATAATTATACATGTCAAAGAGTATTAAATAATTCACCTGAAAGGACAGTGTTGTCAGAGTTTAGGCTTACTTAATATTACTTTGCATTGGAACTTCAGCAGGACTAGGTCAAGTCTAGATTAAGTTCTGCTGAGATGAACTACTAATTTTACCTAACTACTCATTCCTTACAGGGTCAATATTAAATTTAACCTGCAGTTCAATAAACCTCAAACAATCCAGCATTACAGTACTCTGGTGTGGGGACATGAACCCAAAATACACAATCATACCATACAGCATCGCCACCAGAGGGCGCTAATCTGAGATACTTATAAACCCTGGCTACATAGCTGAAGAGTATATATCTAAAATAACCATTAACCCAACAAGCGGCCACCTAATTATATCTCCAACTACCTAGGGTCTGGCATCCTGGGATTCTCACAGGCTCAGGACAATAAAGAACCTTGATATTTTCATGAAAATGGAACCTTTCGTAACCACTGTATAATCACGTTACATGCGCATTTCAAGGGAGTCGCCATCTTGCATAAAAGTTCACAAAGTAAATAAACTTATTATACCACTTCTTCAAAACTGTCTCCTTACTTTAAAGATGGACTACAACGAAAACTCTCACATTAAATTGACTATCGAACCTTGTTTATGTTGTGTTCAGGTAACAATTTATTGTTGTGGTCATGTTTTTCTCTTTATAATTTTGTTGCAATTTGACCGACAAAATTTGACCCCGCTTCTTCGATTTTTGAAATTTCCCGCCCTGCACTGGTTCCCGACAAAGACCCATTGAAAATCCACTATGAAATCCACGATATAGTACCAGCGGACTTGTAAACCAGCGAAAAGGGATGACGTACAACCCATGAGCACCCGAGAGTAAACCGAAGACGCCATGTTACTTCCGTGTATATTATACATGCGTTTTCATGCGTTTTCATGCGTCAGGAGAGGCATGAAGTTTTTATGAAGCTTTTTTTCGATGTTGTTGTAATGCCGACTTCATGTGTTGTTGGTGGATGCACTAGAAATAGTATTAAGAATCCAGAGACTCATTTTGTTCAATTTCCGCGGGATCCTGCGATATCAAAGGAATGGGTGAAGTTCGTGAATAATACACGAAAGTATTTCACCTTCTTGGCAAGAAGTAGGCCTTTGATTTGTTCTGCCCATTTTTCGGAGGACTGTAGAGAACGTTCAAGTGCATTGAAAGAATCACTGGGTTTGAAGTCAAAGTATCGTTTGAAGCCTGGATCCATCCCCACATTGAAAGCGCCAAATATCGAGAGTACTCGTGCAAGTGCGTCGCCGTCTACTACTGCTACTAGTGCTAGTAGTCGGCCGAGTCATCGGTCTCCGGGTCCGTGGCCGCAGAGTCACAAAAGGGGCACTTCAAACGTAGAGGCTTCACTGGGACAGCATTCCAGAAAAGAGAGAGAAGCCGGGTAAGTTAATGTACTGAATAAAAAACGTCCGAAATGATCCCTCCTTAAGCTGCTTTTGAACATATTTAATTTAGGCCCAATAAGAAAAATAGACTAGTGAAAATCTGTACTCTTTTCTTGTGGCCAATCATGTCAATGGCCGCCTCTCTGCTCTGAATCTGACTTGGCTACATACTGTGGCCTAGGCTAGAGTGTATGCCACAGTATGTAGCTAAATCTCAGTCCATGACCGTGAATGATGGCCGTGCTTTGGCATGTTCATGCTCTGGTTTCTGGCATGTTGATTATTCATGCTCAATCATGTGTGAATCCTATAATTTTAATCCATATTGACTGTTCCAGTTCCAGTTAAGTCTTTTTCTTTGTCTTGCTGACCAGTATTTAAGTTAGTCCATGGACAATTATTTTTGCCAAAGCTGTCTGAGAATGCGGAGTGGATGCCTAAGAATTGTTCACTCGTTTTTTGAAGGCACAGCTCCAAAATATCTTCATGCTCCCATCCCTGGTCCTTCAGATGGGTTTACTAAGTCAGGGACTGCAAACATGATGTAAATTCATAAATGAAAAAAGTATTAAGCGATCAAGAATGAAGAAAAGGCACACACACCACTCATTTTTGGGGTGATTTGCATGTTATCGTCATTTAATTCCCCCTCTCCACTTTTAACACTGAAATGAATAAGTGGATTTTTGAGTGCTTTTCTAAGTGTTTGGGATCCATGAACAACATGGCACATTCACATTACCGTGTACTCTAAAACTATGAGATGAAAGCGTATAAACAACCTCATAAACCTAGGATTAATTACTGTGAAAGGGTTTATTATTGTCAACAAATATGTATTAAAGAACTTCTGTATAATGTCTGTTTTTTATTTCTTTTACAGGTTTTGGAAGAAGCCTTTGCTGACTACGAGACTAAGCATGGAGTCACGCAGCCTCCACCACCGGACAGCTCAAGCTCATCAGCCGATGAGGTAATATTCTAATTTATTTATCATTCAGGCTAAGTACATGTACATGTAACCATACCCCCCCCCCCTTAAAAAAAAATTAGAAATAACAATAATTAACAAAAAACAGCATTTATATTATTTCATCATTGACATTTTGACGGTTCTCAATTTTCCAAAAAGCACGTGATCTTTTTATAAATCACCCTTCCACAATTTTCCCCAGTAATATATTCAGTAAAAATTAATTGTACTACGTAGCCTTTTTTTTATTACACAAACCTACTCTATTTAATACCCTTTAGCCTGGTGTCCTGTTGGGTATCCGTTCTGTTCCCCCAAAGCTGACTGTGCTTGACGTATGTGTTGTGCTCATTATGTACAAGTACATGTAGTTCATAATGTATCAATCTGTTACTGCCCCCAAAACAGGATTTGCCTGATCCAGAAGCATTCACCAGTCATTCAGATGCACCTTCCAAGCCAGATGCGCCATATCGTAAGGATGTAACAACAGCAGTAACATCATCTCAGACAAACAAGGTAGGGTACACATGTTTTAATAAATTGCAAAAATGTGCAAAAACACCTTGCCATGCAATTGCACAAGACCAAATTTTGTATCAATGCGCGGTTTTAGTTGTTTTTGTATTAAAAAAAAGTTGCATCCCTTATGGTGTATCCCGGCACTGCCTCTTCCCAGGTTGTATCGTAACTTGGGTGTGATTCCTGGCTATAGGGCAGTGTACGGTTGCATGACTTCTGACTGGCACCCCCGAACAAAGGATATAGACAATAAATAGGGAGACCGCCAACATAGGGCTAGATAGCTCAGTTGGTAGAGCGCCAGCACGTCAACCCGGAGGTCGCAGGTTCAAATCCCGCTCTAGTCAATTTTTCTTTGTTCACCCAAAATGTATCTAAAATTTACCCAGTCAGTTTCCCTTGTGGTTGATTACATATTATTTGTTTTTACAAAGACAACTTTAAAACTCCACACAGTTGTTTATATAATTTGGCATTTTACAGCTTTGCTTGTGCAAGTGCCACACAGATACTGTTTCAAGTTTTTAGGTTTTTGGCATATAAATAGAAATACATTTCTGATAATCTTCTGCTACATTATAGGATCAAACAACCCAAACTGTATCAAGACGGCGGTGCGCAATAGACCTTGATGTCTCCAAAACGAACTACCAATACCATCCAAAAAATGCCTCTTCAAAGTTCATCCGGTCCAAGAAAACTCAGACCAACCACAAGATGTTTCATCCAGTTAACAAAGGTAAAGTTTAACCTAACTATCCCAAGGCCTGTAAAATTCTACCCATGGTTTTGCCTTATTTTTATGGATTAGGTACTGTACCGCTGTGCTATGTACACCCATAGAGGGGTCTTTTTCCTTCCTCCATGCATAGAGCTCTATGTTACACCCAAAGCACCCATACTCAGCATGGGGAAAGACATTCCAATTTTATGTAAGTCCAAGGGTTTGGGTGCACGATCATATTAACATGAACTGTGGTAGATTTTAGGAGGGGCATTAGGGCTAAGGGATGAGGGCTAATGAACTTTAAGATGCTACAACTTTGCTTCATGACTGACATCTCAAATTCATTGTCTCCTTTGTTGCTGTTTATTAAATGTTTTTTAACATAAACAACTGTGACAAAATGGTTTTGCATATGTAATAACCACATATTTAATTTAAAAAAACATTTTACATATATTTCAGGTGTGCAAGTATGTCGACTACCCAAGCGTCACCACAAATCTACTGAATGCTCAATTGTGAAAGGGAAGCCCCTGACAAAACTCCATGCCGTACAGCCAACAGTTACAGTACAGGAACCACCGGTAGACCCTGCCGTATTGTCTGATGAACCTGCTTTTTTGGGGGGGGGGGGGGGGGAGGTTGCCAGGGGAGTAGAATCAACTTTGTTTGAAGACAGAATCTGTACACATTTCTCATTATTTTATTGGTGGATTTTACAATTCATTGCCACTGTACACTCAAGACAAGTTTTTAAGTTTTATAGGCAGAAGTACAGGAGATTTACCTACATGAGATTTACAATATTAATCTTCTTCAAACTTCTCCCTTTTGCAATGCTCACCCAAGGAACCTAATTGAATTAGCTTTTATCAAAGAAAATCTAAACCTGCTCAGCAGTAGGGTTATGCTGATTTTACACAAGTTCCACACAAGTATTTACAGGATTTTGATCACATACTTTCGTTTTGTCATCAAAAAGCAGACTTTGAAAATTACTCTTTACATGTTTTGGTTTGTGTGTGTTTGGGGGGGGGGGGGGGGTGCAAGGCAGTGGCGGACCGTCAGGGGGTGCGGGGGGGGGCAGCCGTCCCCCGGCCCGGAGGGGGGGGGGGGGCCCCCGGACCCCACCCCAAAAAATGTTTTATTTTTTTATTTTATTTTTTAACATTCTGGTGGAGGGGGTGGGGGTGGGGGTGGTTGGGGACCGGGCCCGAGCTGGAACTTACACAAATCAACCGGGCCCTTTCTTTATTTTGAGACCCCCTGAAAACATGAAGTGTAATCATGACGGGTCTCTCGGAAATCACGTGTGGTTAGGGAATGATGCCTGGGTGGGGGGGGGGGGGCGACCGTGCGCTCTGCCCCCCGGCCCGGCGGTAACTTGTTCCGCTACTGGTGCAAGGGGAGTATTGGTGTATTTTACAATTTATTGCCACTGTACACTCAGAACAAGTTTAATTTTGGTGGGGGGGTGTCCTACGGGAGAAGAATCGACCTTGACTATTTTATTTTCTATTGTAATTAGTATTGTTTTTTTCTTGATGGTGTTGCGTATCATTTTACGGGAGACCTATTTTGTTTTCTTTGGGGTGGGGGTAAGAGTATAGCTTATCTGTCTTGTTTTTAGACTGTCTCTGGCTGGTCCAGGATATATTTTTACAATGCACATGAAGTTTTTTTATTGTATCATTTAGGTTCCGTTTTATTTCAGTCCTTTTCTTTTCTTTTCTTTTTTACTTACTTATCAGGTGCGGATCCAGAAGGGGGGATCGAATAACCCCCTGCTCTGACAACAAGATAATGAAAAACACAGAAGGGATATTATCGAACATAAAGAAAAGAAAGGCCTGACCCCTCATGCCAAAATTCCTGATCCGCCCCTGCTGCTATTTGCCTGTTTTTATCACTTTATCTGGCTCCCATGTATTTAATCTTTTATAATCTTTGCTATTGTTACTTTAGGTTATTTTATTATATTTAAAGGGCCTGGGAGCATTTTATACAAATGGATTTGGTGCTATAGACATGTCTTTATATTTTTTATTAATATTTGATTGAAGACAGAATGACATGGCCTGTACACATTTATTGTTATTCTATTCTTGTATTTTACAATTTATTGCCACTGTACACTCGGAACAAGTTTTAAGTTTTAAAGGCAGAAGTACATGAGATTTACAATATTAGTCTTTGTCACACTTCTCCCTTTTGTGATGCAAAGCCAAAAAAACCTAATTGAATTAGCTTTAATCCAAGAAAATCTGAACCTGCTCAGCAGTAGAGTTATGCTGAATGTAAGTTTTTTCCTGGGAAAAGAGCAGCAAGTGTGAAACGAATTTCAAAGGATTTCCAGTTCGGTTTAACAGAACAATGGCCAAGTTCCAAACAAGTATGTACAGGATTTTGATTAAGTTGTTTTCGTCATCAAGAGGCAACTTTTTTAATTTTGATATTTTAACCTCAAAAATAAACTGAATTGTTGGTTGCAAATACATACATATTTTGTCTTGTCATTTATTCGAAAGTACTAAGGTCTTGTAAAATGTTCAGTTCTTGGCATCTTTCTGCCATACCGAATTTGTAATGTTTTTACCATAGTGTATTGTTGGCAACATAAAACAAGTTTATTTCACATTAGTGCTAAATTAATCAACTTCTTCCCCCCCCCCCCCCCCGAAAAGACACAACATGAAATACACACGTAATTGATTCTGCCATTGATCATGGTTTATGAACGCACAAAATAATTTGTAACTCCCTCCAGATAATTATAACTAGGGAAGAATGTTACCAATTTAAAAAACAAAGCAAATCGGCCTAATCCAGTGGTGGATACGAAAATCCTTTGTACTGTCCATCAGGGTTTGGGAACGTCCTGCGGATTGCGTCCATTACACATGATGGCAGTGGCAATCGGTTGAAACGGCCACGATAACCCCAACACCACCTCACCACTTGCCGATATGCAACATGGCGATATTTTCTGTAAAACAAAACAAAAAAATCAGACAAAATTATAAACATAAGATTTGTGATTTGCATGGTGGAGTATCGATATTGTTTACGTTAACACCATGTGAAACTGAAATGCTATAAAACTATAACCATACCAAAAGGCAATCATGATCAAAAGTAAACAATTACATACATGTAATGCATGTACAATAAGATATAGATGCACGTGGGTCAACCAAGGTCATATTCAGTTGTGTGCGGTTACTCTGAAGTAAACACCGGTGCTCATTCTGGTCAATCAAAAGTAATCTGCTTGATATGCAGATCATTCAAAACTGACATTGCTCTAAAATATTAATTGAAATTGATGGTACATTGGCTTTGTACATTCAGTCAACACTCAAATCACTTACTGGTCAAGCGTTCCTTCAACTGCATCTCTGAAGATACGCTGTTGCAAGCACTTCTGGGTGGAGGCAGATCGCATCAAACCAATCATGGATGGTAAGGCACTGATTGGGATCATCCACGTTGATGTCCAGCTGCCGCATCATGTTCTCTGTCTTCTCATCTTCTTTGCAACATATACAGTTTGCGAGCAAAGGCTGAAGAACACAATGTCCACACGAACACCTATTACAAAAAAGGAAAGTTCAGAAAATATAATTTTAGTAACTTTGTCATTGGGGTTGCACTACTTAAAAATTGATCTTGAAATACATCCCCCATGAACTGATGAAGGACAGGTACATCACGAAGAATACATTTTTCCATGGGCAAATCAAACATTTTTATTGTGCAGGGGTCTACAACCTTTGATTTGAAGGGAAAGACTAAATGTCAATTATGCTTAAAGCATGATGGTAAAAGATCATGATTTTATTTGAATTTTGAGCAGTGATTACTTTCCCATCATGTCTTCATAAATACTGGCTAATATTGCCAACAAATCATAAAACGCAAGACATAGTAATTACCCCCAAATTTCCACTGTACATGTATTGTACACATGTACAATTGTACACATGTACATGTACTACTACTACACTCTAAAAACTGAAGTGTTAAAAGTAACTCTTGAAGTGTCATTTTTAACACTTACGAAGAGTGCGAGGAGGGACTACACTCCTAGTGTTATACGAACACCCCATGACGTGTTACACCCCTAACACCTTGTGAAGTGTTACAGATGTAACCTTTATAAAGTGTTGCTGCAACACTTTCAGGGTAGGATCCACTCTTGGCAGGGGTTGTTGCAACACTACCCAAGTGTTAGTTCCAACACTTCTGAGGGCTGATTCAACACATTCTAGGGGTTGTTTCAACTCTTCCAAGGGCTAATTGAACACATTATAGGGGTAGGTTCTACTCCTTCCAGGTGCTGCTTCAACACATTCTAGGGGTTGTTTCAACTCTTCCATGGGCTAATTGAACACATTATAGGGGTAGGTTCTACTCCTTCCAGGTGCTGCTTCAACACATTCTAGGGGTTGTTTCAACTCTTCCAAGGGCTAATTTATAACATTCTAGGGTTAGGTTATACTCATTCCTGGTATTGCCTCAACCCTTTCTATGTGTTGGCTCAACTCTTTCTTTGGATTAGGCCAACCCTATAAAGGCTAGGATGGTATAGGCCTTTATCACTCAACAACCATCTTGGTCACTTTCCCTGTATACCCATTGGAAAAGATAACACCAATTATCATAACACAGAAAAGTCACAGACTACTTGACTTCCAGCCTCAATTTGGTTACACTGCTTTGAATGGAAGTAAATCAAGATGGATGCAACATGATAAAGGTCTATTCATAGATCCCAAGGCCACTGATGAAGTTCATGACATATTTTTACAAACTTTATGTCTGACCTTAGCACAGGAAGAATAAAGTAAAGATAAACATATTATATAAAAGAATGTTCAAACTTTATTCATTCATTTTGTGACCAAAAGGCCAAATCACATGAATGATAAAAACTTTTAAAATACAATGAAAGTACAAATCTCAATTTCAAATTTCAAATCTTATTTTACAAAACATTCATAAATACCCAAGACAGTTTGGGAACTAATTTTGATCCTTGGTCTTTTACCGTAGGATTAAGACCTCTGGGATTGTGGCCACAATCTCAGAGGTCTTAATCCTACGGTAAAAGACCAAGGATCAAACTTAGTTCCCACATCGAACTTAATGCACTTAATAATAAGGTAGCCTAATGGCAACATTTGCAGAGTCAACATTTACATAAGAATAATGTACAAGGCTTTGAAATATATGTGTAGACATACATGTTTTTAAAAATATCCAATTCCAGCATCTTCCATTGATATGAAATAAGAAATTATTTTGTTTTTAATGTGTGCAACAAAAGTCACAGAATTTTGATACAACTTTTAAAGAATGTTCAAACTTTATTCATTCATTTGGTGACCAAAAGGCCAGATCACATGAATGATAAAACTTTTAAAATACAATGAAAGTACAAATCTCAATTTCAAATGTCAAATTTCAAATCTTATTTTACAAAACATTCATAAATACCCAAGACAGTTTGGGAACTAAGTTTGATCCTAGGTCTTTACCTCATTTTAAGACCTCTGGGATTGTGGTACAATCACAGAGGTCTTAATCTATGGTAAAAGACCGTGCATCAAACTTTATTCCCTTAATAATAAGGTGGCCTAATGGCAACATTTACATAAGAATAATGTACAAGGCTTTGAAATGTATGTGTAGACATACATGTTTTAAAATAAAAATCAAATTCCAGCATCTTCCATTGATATTAAATAAGAAATGTGTGCAACAAAAGTCACAGAATTTTGATACAACTTTTAACATGAAAAGAGCATTTATGAATGGGATAAAAATTTGATGCTTGGTCTTTACCGTAGGATTAAGACTTCTGGGATTGTACGGGCGATGAAGGACATCGCCTTTGGCTTGTCCTTTCTCGCCCGTGGCCACAATCCCATCGGTCTTAATCCTACGGTAAAAGACTGCGCATCGAGTTAACATTTACATAAGAATAATGTACAATGCTTTGAAATGTATGTGTAGCCATACATGTTTAAAAAAAATTCCAGCATCTTCCATTGATATAGCAGAAGCCAAATCTGTATCACGCAAATATCACAATTTCAAAATATCATTAACAGATAGAATTTTTTATTCTTGTAGTATTACGATCCCAAACCAGTTTTGCATTATAGACCAATAAATTCTAAGACTTTTGGTGAAGAATTGAAAAAACATCTCAACCAAGGAAGATATGAGATTATAAAAATATCGAAAAAATGATTTGAATTCGAATTTTCCATAATATCCTTTACTTACATTAATGATTAAGTGTGCAAACATAATAAGATTGGTGCAAATTGTAGAGTTCTAGAGCTTAACCCTGCTGAGGTATTTGCATTTCTCATAAAGATGGAAAATAAAAAAATCAATAAAAAAATCACACATTTATCATCAATTTTCACGAGGCATATTTTAATAGGCGTTTTTTGTCCTCTCATTTAGAAGCTTTGACAAGCATTTGAGAAATTATCTCCTGCCAGAATATCAACATTTGATTTTTTGATATTTTAAATTTGTGATATTTTCATGATACAAATATTTAAACAAAATATTTTTGAGCTGAACACCTAAAAGAGATGTTGAGGAGAACAATTATAAATCTAATGCATAGTTTCGCTACAGAAGTAAATATGCGGTGCCCATTTACTTTTGACCATGAGTGTACATCCCACCCCGAAACTGCTTCAAGATTCTGCTTGATTAATTGACTGATGAATCCAACACAGCACTTGCGCTCTTTTCAAGAATAGCCAAGCTGTTGTCCAGCTCCCGCACACAAGATGGAATTTTTGGCAGTGACCTCAATGCCAAAAACTCCAGAAAAACATAAAAGCCATATAGGGTCATTCCATGTCAAATCACCCCCCCCCCCCCCCCCAAAATGGAAATTTAAACCCGACCCCTTTCAAATTGGTTCATTTTTGGCTGAAAATGCTGAAATTTCAAGTTTTAGCTCTGTCGGACCAACGGTTTTCGTGCTACGGCCCACCATTTTTTTGCGATTTTGGCCAAAATGAACGTGACCGCCATTTTTCAAATGACCTGATCTCCCTAACCAGTGAGCCAAATTTGTTGATATTGGGATCTTTGGAAAGGTAATTGTGTAAGGAATCCAAATTTGCCATTATTTTTTATGTAGGAGCAATTTGAAGTTTGATGACCTTTTGAACTTTACTTTGACCTTGAATTTGACCTTGTGGATCACGTGACCTTGAGTTGAACTTGGGTGAAAATTATAACCCAACATGTTCTCTGCAAAATATCGAAAAAATGTACGAATCCTATACAATGTACATGTACTATAATACATGTGTGTAAAAGATCAAGTTCCAGCCAGTATGTTGTCTTTGTTGCAGCCTGATTGAGAATGAATGTAACTACATGTATTTTTAAAGTGGCAATAACCACGATAGCAATTTAAATGATCCTGAAATTGTATAATTAACCATGTTTTCAATGATCAATTTTACCTTAAGAAATAACAGTATTTGGGAATTCCCAGGCCAGAATTTCATTCAAAAAGAGAAAGAATGGAAATTCCCAGAAGACATGTGCACCTAAATTTTGGGGAATTCCCATGTCTTCTTCAGGTGCAATCAATTTCTGAAATAGCACAACCTGTGTAAAAAGAGTCAAGGGACAATTTTCACATACATGTACAGTATTATTTATTCATAGAGTGTGAAGCTGGTCATATGTTTTGGAATGTGCATGTACATGTACTATATTGCATAGGAATATCACATTTTTGCATCAGGTATGCCAACTTTGAGAAGAGCTGGAAAGCAAACAAAAAATATTATACCTCCAATTTTTTGATATTTTGCAGAGAACATGTTGGGTTATAATTTTCATCCAAGTTCAACTCAAGATCACGTGATCCACAAGGTCAAAGTAAAGGTCAAAAGGTCACCAAACTTCAAATTGCTCCTACATAAAAAAATAATGGCATTCCTTACACAATTACCTTTCCAAAGATACCAAATATCAACAAATTTGGCTCACTGGTTAGGGTCATTTGAAAAATGGCGATCACGCCCATTTTGGCCAAATCACAAAAGAAATGGTGGCCCGTAGTGCAAAAACTGTTGGTCCGACAGGGCTAAAACTTGAAATTTCAGCTTTTCAGCCAAAATTACCCCATAAACCAAAAATGAACCAATTTGAAGGGGGTGGGGTTCAACCTATTGGGTGATCTGACACGGAATGACCCTACAGCACTGGTGGGTACTCCAAGTGGAAGACGCAGTGCAGCTTGAATATACTGTCTACTGCACTTGTGATATCTTGTGTCACACGGGATTGCTTCATTGTCCAGAATAGCGAAATACTGTCCTGGGTTGTCCCAGGAGCCCAGGCAAAGGAGGTATGGTTGGCTCCTCTGGCGTTTCTTACATTGCATGTAATACTCGATACTTGTTCCAACCTGAAAAGGACGAAATATCAAATGCTATCATAATCTATATGTACATGTACTGATTACAGATTTATTCAACATGTAATTTAAGACAGAGTGAAACAACATCTTATTTACTACATCATACATTACTTTGCAATTTCACATGTTGACAATGTGCCTTGAGAAAAAAAATCAATCAAGTTTTGATTTTTAGGGAAAAAACGACCGTAAAAGCTGTTAATCTGAGGTCATATGTACCAAGTGCAATAGCGATATAGCGATAAGGTATGTTGTGTCAATGTTGTAAATTAAGATTTTTGTTATATAAACAGGGGTTTTCAAACCATTATGGGTAATATTATTATGCCCTGACATATTCTAACATAAACAAACCACTTTTGTTTATCATACAATGCATATTTCCAATACCTTGTAGATTTATTGATATTTATTCTGAGGAACGATAAACATAAGTTTATAATGTGGATGGCTGCAATGCATTATGGGTATTCCCAACATGACCCCCATCTCAAAATTCACACTCAGTAAGTCATAACCTTTATTTTGATACCTTACTCTCTTCAATTGGCAAAAGATGAAAACAATTATTAATAATTTCCACACTTGACCTTGATGTTTAGAGTATCAGATTACAGTATCAAATTACACTAATTACATTAATTCCGTCCATACATGTAAAATAACTCCAGGTAGAAACTGTTTGTGATGAAATTTAGTGTAGGCCTATTTAAATGCATAGTCGTGCATATTTGTGGTCTAGACCTGGCCTAGGCCCAGTGTAAACTGTAAATATTTTCCATATTACTGTAAATATTTACAGTTTACACTGGGCCTAGGCCAGGTTTAGACCACATTCACTAAAATTAGATTACTTCCAAGTGGCCGTCACCTTGAAAAATGAATCTGGTGGCAATTTTGAAGAAAAAAAAAGCTCACGGAATATTCAAGAAAATCAGTTTTGAAAATCAAATAACATCGGAGCAAATGCATAAGATACCTCTGTCAAAACAGACACAGAATATATACAAGTGGCTAATGATTCATTAGCATACGTTTACTTCAACACTCACCTATTTCATAAAATAGAACTAGAAAAAGTAGAAGGCTAACTTTTGCCTTGATCTTGATCAATGGCCGCCGCCGCCTCGATCATGCAAAGAAAATTGCATTGTGGGTAATTAAGTCTGCGCGCGCCGCCGGCGCCGCGCCAGGCCCGCACTACTTTCGATTAGCTCTGACGTCATTGTCGGGCCGACTCGGGGGAGAATGGGTTACTCGGATCAATGACGTCACTCGACACGTATTGATGACGCCCCCATTAGACAAGAAGTACAATTTCACGTAGCTATTTCAGTATAGATAACTACTATTTTTAACAAGTTCAATACAGTTAATTAAAGGAAGCGTTTTGGTTGTACGTTGGTATTTTTACATCTATTTTATACCCCATGTCCCACACGGTCGGTCTCGTCCCGAATATATTAATAAGGTAAACAAAATTAAATGTCCGCAATCATTTTACGGTGACCTTTGACATTAATACCGCCACATCACGAGAGTGCGTATGTCGTTCGTTTAGCTCTTGCTTTGGGCTCATCCGGGAAGCTACTCGAACGCACCCTAAGAAAATGAAATGCGACACCAGGAAAGTGTTACAAGTAAACTCGGCGAATGGTTAGAATTCAACACCACGAAAAGTGTTAGGATTACACTTGGCTTGGGGTGTTAGTATGACACTACGGGGTGTTAGAATTGCCTTTACATAACACTTGAAGGGTTGAACAGAATGCTACACTTACAAAGGGTTACATTTTAACACTTCAGTTTTTAGAGTGTACTATATATTATGTACCTTGGGTCTCCATCATGTTCGTTCATGTTTTTGTCAAGTATAGCCTACAACTATTTTTGTACAGCAGAAACGAATTGATCACACGAAGCATCATTCAGTATTTCATTCATGAATCATTTTGTGGGCTTACCAGTCTGTATTTAGCCGTCTATCATCAGGATTTGGTTCGTCGTCTTCGGCCTGACGATCACCGTCACCGGGCTGGTCAACTGCAGGCGCCGCAAGTGGCTCGAACCGGTATGGTTCAGCGCCACGTACCGTCGACTTCTCTCTCGTCTGGGGAGCTCCCCTCATCGCTACAGCTGACATCACTATCCTCAGAAGTGCCTATATGAAACTCCTCTTCCTCATCTATACTGTGATCTTCCCAATATTCGCTGCTATCGGACATTTTCGCTGTTTTTCGGTCTAGAAGATGTCGCTTGTCCGCTGTTGTTCCGCATTGCATGTACGGTAAATGCATACAGTACACACGATCGACTGTTGTGCGTGGGGCGGGTAACAAATTCGTCATGGGTGCTACGTCACACACGAAGTATGAATTATTCATGAGTTGAGGGCTTTTGGTGAAACTGGGCTTTTCTGGGTCGTAGAACGCCGATCAAATTGAGGTTTTTTTTGCATGAAGGAACAAGTTTTATTGAATAATAATAATATGTTAGTAATCATTACACATTTCTCGAACGAAAACAGCAATACAGCACTTATCATTAATCCGTTGTAGTCCATCTTTAACTATACAGGCGACTAAATAATACAATAATTTACTATACACCTAGGTTTTAGGGCATGGTGTTCATAAAAAAAGGAATGAAAATGGTACCTGTTTAGGTGATTGATTTAACAGCACCAACAACGTGAGGCGAGCAGAACGATGTTTTGCCCACCGTCACGAGGTGGCGCTGTAACCAATCTGGGGCCGCGGCGTCAGCCGTCACTTACTCTACATAGCCAACTGATAGCACGACTGGTCGCAAGACCTTGAGGGACTTGTCGTACGATCACCCAAGACTACATACGATTGTCAAGGATCAGTCGCACGACTGGTCGTGCGACTGGTCGTGCAGTCGCAAGACTAGTCACGCATAGTCGTGTGACTAGTCGTGCATTCGCACGACAAGTCGTGCGAATAGTCGTGCGAATGTTGGACGACTGGATAGTCCCACGATGAACCACGACTACGTAAGACCACCCAAGACTTGTAGCACGACCATCGCACGACTATTGAAGACCTACCTACGACCAGCTAAGACCAGTTTGGTCGCAGCCAGGTTTTTGAACATGATCGAAAACCTCCCCAAGACCGAATTCGGTCTTGCGACTACCCAAGACCACCCGCAACCACCCGGGACTTGTCGAAGGACTTTTCTACGATTCCTTGTAATTTCCAGTTGCAGACGATCGTAACCTGTTGTAAGTTGTCGTATCCTCCAGTGTGACTGGGGCATTAAGCAAAATTACCATTCCAACTTTGTAGACATTTCCGGACAATGCCATTAACAACCTCCCTGCCATTGTCAGACTGCAATATCCTAGGTGGACCAACGTACGGGAATACCCTTGTCTAGAGGGCATTAGCAACATCAGCGGCTGATTTTTGGGCCAGCGGGAATAAGATGTGGAACTTGGACCAATGGTCCATATAATGGCCAATCCACTTGTAGTAAGGACACCCCCGCATATCAATTAAGTCAACCTTAGAAAATAAAAATAAGAGAGCATTTCTGAAATTGTTAATCACAGATCATTTAATCTTTCACTTGGTCTTCATTTCTGATACTTTAAAAAATCTACTAATTCTTAAATACTTAAACAGCCATTTTGAAACTCATAATTGCAAATATCAGTAATGTTAATCAAGAAATGGTTGAGATTTATTTGTAGCAATGGTAGTGTCTTGATTTCTGTATTTCTGGGACTGTACCTGGCATCTTCCATTGAAACCTTTGGCTAAGATTGGTTTCAGAGGGGCTTTTGTCTTTTGGCTTCCCTGCAGTCGACGAGAAAGACAACAGTAGTCTCTTTGAACCTGAAAGAGACAGGCGCGTAGCCAGCCCTGTCGGTCCGGGGGGGCAAAATTAAGATGATCGTCCCGATTTCATGGTTTAAATTTAATTGCGAAATACTGAATAATATTGAATCAAAACAATCGATATTGTACAAACATGATCATCGGAATCGGAAGCTGTAGCGTCTTCCTCTACGTATGATGATGGCTGCTCAGTCATAACACTACCAACGTCATCTAATTTCTGTCGCTTATTAAAAAGGGACGATATGTCCTGCCATCCTTTCTCTTTAGGGGCTTTGCCTGGGTGTTTTGAATCAGTATGGCTCCTCAAACGGTCCCTTCGGAACTGTTTACTGCAATACCCACACTTTGCCATGTCTTTCTGAGACGACATTGTGGATTGTACGTTAACTGCATCAAAAGTTAACACAGCCAATGTAAATTTAGACTCAGATCTATGACTATGAGTGCAATGTTAAATGCCTTTCTTTGAACGAAACCTGACCGCTGTCATTCATACATGTGGACGTGGTATTGTGGTTACTTACACTGCATACAATGTACATAACGTATGATGAGATCAATTTGGCGGCCAGTTTGAAGTACATGTACGTTCTTCCTGGAAGTTGTGAGGTAATGCAATGTTATACTGTATATTCAACAGTGTCAACAGACAAAACAATTTAATTTCACGGCAACTTAATTTAGCGAATTGGCACTTCTTCACTTTTGGAGGCAATTTAATTTCACTAATTTACATCCTCTTGCTATATAAAACCATAAAAAATATTATATTTGGCAGCAATTTAATTTAGCGAATTGGGCCTCCTAGCGAAATTAAATTGCTAGCGAAATTAACTTGTTTTACAGTATTTGATAAAGTGATTTCCGGGACAAAAACCGGGTATAAAACTTCAGATCTAACTTCCCTTCCTCAATCCTCCCTCCCGTCTCCTTTTATCAATTATTCCTCCTTTACCATTCCCTAAATCATCCTTTCCTCCCTCCTAAATCTGCCTGCCTCTGCATCCTTCGTCCCAGGTCCGTCCTTCCCGCCCTTTCCGGTCCCTTACCCTCTCGGCTCCCTTCCTTCCCTTACCCCTGCCCTACCGCCGTTTCCACCCGCCCTAACCTTGCCTGCCTTAAGTTAGGCTGCCTTGGTACTCGTCCCAACGGTCCTATCCATCCTTTCTTCCATTACCAAGGCCCACATTTCCTTCTCTCCTCCCCCTCCCTCCCTCCTCCCTCCCTCATTTCGTCAATAATCCCTACTATTCTAATTTCTTTCTTTACCTCTTTCGTTTTTTCTCCCTCGGAGTCCCTCCCTCAATTTTCCCTCCTTTTCTCTCTTCCTTTCCTTTTCTCTTTTCTTTATTTTTACCGTCCCGATTTTACTTCTATTTTTTTTCCGGGGGGCAGTCTGCCCCCCCACTTTAATTTACAAGGCAAGCTGTTATTGTTTTCCACCATCTCAGCTTGAGGACATTTGACCTTGTGTTCAATCAAACCGTGTTTTTATTTTTGACATTTCATTCATCCATTATTTCATTCATTCATTCATTCATTAGAGCCGTTGTAAATGCGGGAATTTTTTGATTGCCCCAGAAAATCTTGCGCTTTATCAATTTGCGTAAATGGGGGGAATTTCCACCTGTTCTCTCACCAATTAATTAAATACAAATTTATATTGTTGGACATGCGTACACTAATAGTAAACCAATTTTTCTTGATGTAAACAGTTACAGTTACATGACTTGACTTATTGCGAATTGCAGAGGAACTTTGGAATTAAACGTTGAGGGCGATGTTTTATTTTAACATTTACAATGGCGGCGCAAGTCCGTCAGGGCGGATTAATACTTCCGCTCGTGCGAATTGATACATCCGCCCGGGCGAAGTACACCTTTTTCCAAGAATAGCATTTTTATGCATGCATACCCTGACGTGACGCGACGACGGATCTTAGTCAAACCGTGGATGTAGACTCCATTGTCAAACTCAAGTTATGCGGAAGAATTGTCGTTCAAGGTCAGTCTATTTTTTTCGCCACAAACCAATAAACAAAATGAAAACCAAACCTTTATTGATCTTGATGTTGAGGGTTTGTACAACATGTATTTGATCATACTACTTACTAGCGGTAACGTTAGGGTTAGGGTTGTTGGGGTTGGACTATGATTCATAGTCTAACCCCTACATTCCTAACCCTAACGTTACCCCTAACCCCAGGGTCCTTTCTCTATGCTAACCCTAACCCTAACCCTTGACCTACGAGACCCTTACATTGGGGGCTGGTCATCTCGCCCCTAGCAAGCTCGCCCCCAACAAAGTCGCCCCCAAACCTGCAAACCAGCTCGCCCTGGGTTGTAACAATCTCGCCCCAAACAATGTCGCCCCCTAGCAAAGTCGCCCCCAGGTATCAGCCATAACTGAACAGGCAGAAAAACAAAACATCCATTTTAAAATGTACTTAAACCGCTAAATTTAAGACAATTAAATTGTTACAAATAAATAATACCTAAAAAACGTTCAAAAAAAAAAATAAAAAAAATAAATAAAAATAAAACATTTTTGAAATCAACTTCCAAGAAGTTAAAAGCGATGACCAGCATTCAAAAATATTATTAACATTCAAAAGTATTAGCAAATAAAAATATTGACATTTACAAAACGTAAAGAAAAATGAAAAAAGAAAAAGAAATCACAATCGTCTTACTCTTTATTTACAAAAACTGCACAAATTTTTCTCTCGATAATTACTAGAAAACAGTAAACACCGATAATTCTATTCTACGTAAATTTAACGTTTAAATTTCCCCACTCAACAATAATTTTAGAATACATTTTTGGTGATTAGAAATGCGAGTGGAGGCCTTTTCTGTCTGTTTAAAGAGATAGTCTTAAACAATTAGAAATGCGGGTGGAGAGCCTTTTTTTCTAATACCCGGAGCAACTTTGCTAGGCAGGGGGCGAGATTGTTACAACCCAGGGCGAGCTGGTTTGGGGCGACTTTGTTGGGGGCGAGCTTGCTAGGGGGCGAAATGACCAGCATCCCTTACATTGACAATGTTCATATAAAGCTCCCAGCTAGCTACATGTAGCTCATGCCTCGGGGTCTATGCCTCGTGAGCCCCACGCAGTGGCGTAACTAAGGGGGGGCACGTGCCCCCCCAACTGATGCCCGTGCCCCCCCGGGTGCCCCCCCCCCATTTGAAATCTGCTGTCCATGCAAATGCAATATACAGTTGCCAGCAGTGCCCCCCTAGGAAAGAGTGGTTCACCCCCATGTGCCCCCCTAAAAATTTACCCTAGTTACGCTGCTGGCCACACGAGCCAAGGCACCAGCCAAATTTGATGGTTTCTTTTATTAACGGTCGTAGGGACATTTCTACTTTACTCTACCGTGACTCCCGGGAAGACCTTTAGAGTCCTGTTTGGAGATATTTTGACCCCAAACATGCCAACATAGCCCAACGAAGCCATTGCAATGTGTACCTTTAGCATTATCATTGGGGGCAGAGCGGGGGGAAGGGGGTGGAGCTGGAACCAGTATAGAGCTGGTTTTACAACAAAATTTTCTTTTTTAATGTTGCAGAAGTGAAAGGAGTTTTCAGTAACTTTGCCGAGTTTAGGTTTGAAACATATTTACTTAAATGTAAAAGATTGGGTGTACAAAGTGAAGATTTTATTGATCTATTAATAATGTTGCTTTATTTTCCCCATTTTCTCTTGGAAACAGAGGAGGATGAAATCAAAACCGAGAATAAGAGGCCACAAGCCAGCAACTGCTACATGTAACCGGTTACCAAGCGCATCCCCCTCCTCCAGTCCGGAAATATTGACTCAAACTAAGAGTCACAGAAGGTTTGTACAAGTACCGTCTACAAAGTCTTGACAGATAAACTATAATATGCATGTACTGAATATTTCTTCACTTCATTTTCGCCTTGACCACTGTAGAAAAGAAAGGGGTTCTCGGCAACTTTGTCGACACAACACAATTTTTCTAAGTAGTAATCATTGCAAAATGAAGTCCTTATTGATTTATTCATATTTATTCATGTCGCCACAACAAAAATTTACTAAATAGTAATCGGTCCGTACTGAATATTTCTTTATTTCTTTTTCGCATTGACCACTGTAGAAAAGAAAGGAGCTCGGCAACTTTGTCGACACGACATAAATTTACTAAATAGTAATTTGTGCGTGTACAAGATGAATTCCTCATTTATCTATTAATACTGTTGTATTTATTTTCCCACTTTGAAATCAAGAGAGAGTAAAAAAAGCCATGGGCCTTCTCTGAAGCAACAGCGGTCATCAAGCGCATCCCCCTCCTCCAGTCCGGGAAGATTGACTCAAACTAAAAGTCACAGAAGGTTTGTACAAGTACCGTCTACAATGTCTTGACAGATACTAAATATGCATGTACTGAATATTTGTTTACTTCATTTTCACCTTGACCACTGTAGAACATGTAGAAAAGAAAGGGGTTCTCGGCAACTTTGTCGACACAACACAATTTTTCTAAGTAGTAATCATTGCAAAATGAAGTCCTTATTGATTTATTCATATTTATTCATGTCGCCACAACAAAAATTTACTAAATAGTAATCGGTCCGTACTGAATATTTCTTTATTTCTTATTCGCATTGACCACTGTAGAAAAGAAAGGAGCTCGGCAACTTTGTCGACACGACATAAATTTACTAAATAGTAATTTGTGCGTGTACAAGATGAATTCCTCATTTATCTATTAATACTGTTGTATTTATTTTCCCACTTTGAAATCAAGAGAGAGTAAAAAAAGCCATGGGCCTTCTCTGAAGCAACAGCGGTCATCAAGCGCATCCCCCTCCTCCAGTCCGGGAAGATTGACTCAAACTAAAAGTCACAGAAGGTTTGTACAAGTACCGTCTACAATGTCTTGACAGATACTAAATATGCATGTACTGAATATTTGTTTACTTCATTTTCACCTTGACCACTGTAGAACATGTAGAAAAGAAAGGGGTTCTCGGCAACTTTGTCGACACAACACAATTTTTCTAAGTAGTAATCATTGCAAAATGAAGTCCTTATTGATTTATTCATATTTATTCATGTCGACACGACACAAATTGACTAAATAGTAATCGGTTGTATGCATGTACTGAATATTTCTTTATTTCTTTTTCGCGTTGACCACTGTAGAAAAGAATGGAGCTCGGCAACTTTGTCGACACGACATAAATTTACTAAATAGTAATTTGTGCGTGTACAAGATGAATTCCTCATTTATCTATTAATACTGTTGTATTTATTTTCCCACTTTGAAATCAAGAGAGAGTAAAAAAAGCCATGGGCCTTCTCTGAAGCAACAGCGGTCATCAAGCGCATCCCCCTCCTCCAGTCCGGGAAGATTGACTCAAACTAAAAGTCACAGAAGGTTTGTACAAGTACCGTCTACAATGTCTTGACAGATACTAAATATGCATGTACTGAATATTTGTTTACTTCATTTTCACCTTGACCACTGTAGAACATGTAGAAAAGAAAGGGGTTCTCGGCAACTTTGTCGACACAACACAATTTTTCTAAGTAGTAATCATTGCAAAATGAAGTCCTTATTGATTTATTCATATTTATTCATGTCGACACGACACAAATTGACTAAATAGTAATCGGTTGTATGCATGTACTGAATATTTCTTTATTACTTTTTCGCCTTGACCACTGTCGAAAAGAAAGGAGCTTGGTAACTTTGCCGACACGACGTAAATTTACTAAATAGTAATTGGTGCGTGTACAAGATGAATTCCTCATTTATGCAATTAATACTGTTGTATTTATTTTCCCACTTTGAAATCAAGAGAGAGTAAAAACAGCAATGGGCCTTCTCTGAAGCAACAGCGGTCATCAAGCGCATCCCCCTCCTGCAGTCCGGGAAGATTGACTCAAACTAAAAGTCACAGAAGGTTTGTACAAGTACCGTCTACAAAGTCTTGATAGATACTAAATATGCATGTACTGAATATTTGTTTACTTCATTTTCACCTTGACCACTGTAGAACATGTAGAAAAGAAAGGGGTTCTCGGCAACTTTGTCGACACAACACAATTTTTGTAAGTAGTAATCATTGCAAAATGAAGTCCTTATTGATTTATTCATATTTATTCATGTCGCCACAACAAAAATTTACTAAATAGTAATCGGTTGTAGGCCGAGCGGTCTAGCTTACCGGATTCAAGTTCTGGTGTTAACAACATAATGTGGGTTCGAATCACGGCCGTGACACTTGTGTCCTTGAGCAAGACACTTAATCATAATTGCTTCTCTCCACCCAGGGGTTAAATGGGTACCTGAGAAGGCAGAGTTGGTTTGCTCTATATGCGCTAGAAATGGCAGCAATTGAGCTGTATACTCCCCAGGGAGCTGAGATGGTTTCAGGAATGATTTATGAGCCTTATGAGCAGGGGTAATAATATAATGCGCCTTGAGCACCACTTAGTTGGTGGATACGTGCGCTATATAAGTCCACACATTATTATTATTATTATTATGTACTGAATATTTCTTTATTTCTTTTTCGCATTGACCACTGTATAAAAGAAAGGAGCTCGGCAACTTTGTCGACACGACATGAATTTACTAAATAGTAATTTGTGCGTGTACAAGATGAACTCCTCATTTATCTATTAATACTGTTGTATTTATTTTCCCACTTTGAAATCAAGAGAGAGTAAAAAAGAACGTGGGCCTTCTGTGAAGCGACTGCGGTCATCAAGCGCATCCCCCTTCTCCAGTCCGGAAAGATTGACTATAAGTCACAGAAGGTTTGTACAAATACCGTCTACAAAGTCTTGACAGATACTAAATATGCATGTACTGAATATTTGTTTACTTCATTTTCACCTTGACCACTGTAGAACATGTCGAAAAGAAAGGGTTCTCGGCAACTTTGTCGACACAACACAATTTTTCTAAATAGTAATCATTGCAAAATGAAGTCCTTATTGATTTATTCATATTTATTCATGTCGCCACAACAAAAATTTACTAAATAGTAATCGGTCCGTGTATGCATGTACTGAATATTTCTTTATTTCTTTTTCGCATTGACCACTGTAGAAAAGAAAGCAAATCGGCAACTTTGTCGACACGACATAAATTTACTAAATAGTAATTTGTGCGTGTACAAGATGAACTCCTCATTTATCTATTAATACTGTTGTATTTATTTTCCCACTTTGAAATCCAGAGAGAGTAAAAAAAGCCATGGGCCCTCTGTGAAGCCACTGTGGTCATCAAGCGCATCCCCCTCTAGCCCTGAAAGATTAACTCAAACTGAAAGTCACAGAAGGTTTGTATAAATACCGTCTACAATTCCTTGACAGATACAACTATAATATGCATATGTACTGAATATTTCTTTACTTCATTTTCGCCTTGACCACTGTAGAAAAGAAAGGAGTTCTCGGCAACTTTGTCGACACAACACAATTTTTCTCAATAGTAATCATTGCAAAATGAAGTCCTTATTGATTTATTCTGATTTATTCATGTCGCCACAACAAAAATTGACTAAATAGTAATCGGTCGTATGCATGTACTGAATATTTCTTTATTACTTTTTCGCCTTGACCACTGTAGAAAAGAAAGGAGCTTGGCAACTTTGCCGACACGACGTAAATTTACTAAATAGTAATTGGTGCGTGTACAAGATGAATTCCTCATTTATGCAATTAATACTGTTGTATTTATTTTCCCACTTTGAAATCAAGAGAGAGTAAAAAAAGCCATGGGCCTTCTCTGAAGCGACAGCGGTTATCAGACGCATCCCCGTCCTCAAGTCCGGAAAGATTGACTCAAACATCGGAAACAGTGCCATCTTCTACAGCCACCGTTGCAGTAAGTAACCGTTTTCAAGCGTCGCTTATAAGCAATTGCTCTTTGTGTAAACCTTAAAATACATATTTTTTCAAAACAACCCCAGACCAACCATGAAGATGGAGTGACATAAGCCGTGTTTGACTATTCGATAATTTATTTTTATTTAGATCAAGGCCCGAGATTCACCTAGACTGTCCTGTGAGAAACCAACACTGGAGAAATTGGAAATATCGCCATCTTCTTCAGCCACCGTTGTAGTAAGTAACCGTTTTCCATTAAGTGTCGCTTCTAAACAACTGCTCATTGTGTAAATCTATCTTCTCTTCTCCAAACAACCTCAGACCAACCATGAAGATGTAGTGTCATGAGCAATTTTTGAATATTTGATAATATATTTTCCTATTTTTATTTAGATCGAGGCCCAAAAGTCATCCAGACCGTCAAGTGAGAAGCCAACACCGGAGAAATCGGAATCGCCATCACTTGTCACTCCATCTTCAAAGGTGAACAAATCCACCATTGCAGTAAGTGATGTAAGTAATAATTGCTTTTCATGTAAATTGTGTAAGTCCGTCTTTTCTATTCAAAACAACCAGTGTCTTTGGAGACGTCTCATTAATAATCTAAAGACTTGCATATCAGGGAGTGTGTTGATATTTTACCTTCTTCATTTTCTTGCCACTAATTTGATGTAGCCTTTTGACTAAGGGAAAACCCTTATCTTTGTTCTTTTCATCAGACTGACCTAGGTGACTTTAGCAATTCATTACTATTTTCTTGTACAATTTTGTTCCTACTATTTTTTTAGAGTGATGACCAAGATTCACAATGTTCAGAAGACATAAGCCCCAAGGCTGGACAAGCGGGAAAAATGTGCCCATTTGGGTGTAAGAACAATCTTCTTTATAGCAACGTGTATTCACATATGGCTAAAGTCCATAAGTGCACCATGGCAGCTGCTAAAATGAAGACTAACCAATCTATAAAGAAGCCCAGCTTGACCCAGATAGCCAGCTCAGATTCCGATTCTTCAGAAGCTGCCGAACAACAAAGCCAGCAACCAGCACAAGAAAGCTCGACGGAGTCGCAAGCAAGCTCGTCGGAGTATGAGCCTGACTCGCATGAAATCGAGGATGCTAAAAAAGAGAGTTTGAGGGCTGACAGAGTGCTAGCAGAAAAGCCAAAAATAAAGGAAGTGTCAGTGAAAGTTTCGGGGCAATCCCAAAAGGCGCAATCCCAAAAGGCAGTGGCAAGGCAAAAGGCTGAAAGCAAGGGTCTGAACTGTTCTTATCCAGCATCACTTTTTTCAGAGTTTGAAGATCACTTGAAGGCAAATAGTTTTTGCTTAAAGAACAGTTCGTACCCACGTGAGGTGTGTCAAGTACTTTCCAAATTTATGCACTTTGCAAATCATGGGTATGCAATCAATCAACCGAGTGAGATCCCTTGGACACTTTTATTTGATTCAACTTTGATACAGGCTTGGATCACCGCATACACAGCACTTGGAGTGGCCCCATCCACACTGTACAACAAGTTGGCATATTTACAGAAAGCAGGTGAGTTTGTAAATATGATGAAATCAGAGGCATATCCCATCGGCTACAAATCATTCATGACTTCAAAACTCATGTTTTTGAGGAAGCAGCGGAAAGCCATGGGCCTGAACAAGGCAGACGAGAAACGAGCGAAGGGTGTCGTTGATTTTAAAGACTTCAATGACAACGTGTTGAACCAGGAACATGTTCTGGAAAACTTCGCGGGTATAGTTCGTGAGGCAAAGTGTTCTGTTAACATTCATTCGAGAGCGTTTTTATTCGCAATGAGACTTGCCCTTGGATTCGTCATCACGGGGGTTGCATCAAGGCCATCAGGGGTATACACCCTCACAATGGAGGACGTCATTGAACCTCATAGAGGGAGTTGGGAAGATTCCCTGGAGATTGTCATCACAAATTCTGCACACAAAACGGCTGCTTCGATGGGAGCACTAAGGTAATGTAAATGGAGAACATTTTTATTGTTCATACTTTTTAGCCTCTAAAACCAAAGGAACTCTCCTGTAAAATTTGGTTACACCCCTATGTTCCGACACCGCTGTGTTCCGACACCCCTATGTTCCGACACCCCTATATTCCGACACCCCTATATTCCGACACCCCTATGTTCCGACACCCCTATATTCCGACACCCCTATGTTCCGACAGCCCACCCACACATTCCAGGACCGCTATAAAGCTTGTGCGGATAGTTTGGTCTTGCTGACCAACCCTCTTGCGGTCCTGCCATTTACTCACGTTTTCTTTTTCTTTTTTAATTCCTTTTTTATTTTTCATTTATTATTATTATAATTTTTTTTTTGGGGGGGACAAAAATTGTATATTTCCTATAACTGTCATTTTATGAAATTTCGCAAACTTGTTTATCGTGCAGGACTGATAAAATTACAACCTATTTTAACACTGGGGTCGTCTTTTAGGGCGCTGTAATCCATAAATTTATTAAAATTGGTGGGGTGGGGTAAATTTTGCCTATTTTAATTTTTTTTATTTAGTTTTTTTAACGTTAGAATTAAAATGGCCGCCACGAGTCAAATTGTAATGATGATGCTTTGGTGGCAGTTCTATTTATTTTAAAATTTTGTCTCAATACAAAATATTATATATTTTGACCCTCTAAACAGGTTAAAACACAAAATCCAAGATGGCCGCCGGTGTTGGTGGCCATTTTGAATCCCCAACAATACATGTAACACTATCACGTGACCCATCCCCCACGTCTCTGAGGAAAAGAAAATAAGTGAAAAATAATTACATTTAAAAAGTCAAATAATCGCTAAAAACATCGACGTTTGACTCCAGGTAAAACAAACGGTTGCCATGTAACAACTAACCCCGGTAACAATCGTTTTTTTGCCAAAATGACCCTAGAAATAATTTAGGAAAAATCTGAAAATGATAGGATGTAGCGTTAAAATTTAAGAGCAAAAACTTGGTTTGGGGTGGGAGGCACAGTTGGTAATAAACAAAATTGTGGACTGGTCACTTGATCCCACCCACTGGTGTCGAAACCTACAATTTTGCACGGGTGTCGGAAGATAGGGGTGTCGAAACATAGGGGTGTCGGAATATAGGGGTGTTTAGATCGGTTGATTTGTCGGAACATAGGGATGTTGGAATATAGGGGTGTCGGAACATAGGGGTGTCGGAACATAGGGCGGTCACCGTAAAATTTACCCCGACCATGCACAGCATGTTATGAATTTAAATTAAAAGGCATCCTAAAATACTTGCATCCCCAAGTTACATGCACGATGAGTGTAAAAACGTCCTCTGTGGTCCAGTGGTGTATTACACTACAAAACAGAAGAAATGCAGTGGGCGAGGCTGGTCGCCATATATTGGCATTGACCCCTGACCTAAAGCAGCTAAAAATAGCTTCCAACATGTAGTCGATTAGATGCAGCCATTGGAAAGATATTAGACCTTTCTTGTGCAACGTCATAGCTGCGAGTTTTGCCAACCGTGGTCGGCAAAAGTTCGCGCGGCATTCACTGCAAAAACTACAACAGATTATTATTTGACCAATAATGTTATCAAATTAATACCCATATTAACGTACAAGTAAATTTGTACTTCATAAGAAATGTTTATTAAATTTTATGAAAAGGGAAATTTTTTGCCAATCCAAGCCATTTTGTACAATTGGTGCTACTCAAGACCCTTCATACAAAATGGTGGTCAAAGTTTGTAAATGAAAGAAAGGTCTATAAAAAACGCCATAAACACTTGAACCCTTGCATCGATAGCATGACTTTTATAAAGTCTGTTGTGAAAGATGGGGAAAATTT
>CM055816.1:58586517-58620124 GCA_029582265.1 Zoroaster sp. YZ-2022 | reverse complement strand
ATTTTCCTTCTTCTGTCCAACCGAGTCAAAGTTTAATATTTAAAAATCCATATCTCAACAACACAGAGATAAATTCACCATTTTGTACCATTATACAGAATGTTAATTTCGAAAAATATTTACAAAGGTGACCCCAATTGACCTTACTTCCTGTCCAAACCGAAGTCAAGTTTAACATTTAAAAATCATATCTCAACAACCACAAGGGTAATTCAAATTTTGTACCATTGTACAGATCGTTAATTGTCGAAAATATTTACAAAAGGTGACCTCAATTTGACTTACTTCCTGTCAAACCGGAAGCCAAGTTTAATATTTAAAAAAATCATATCTCAACAACCACAGAGGTAAATTCACCATTTTGTACCATTATACAGATTGTTAATTGTCGAAAATATTTACAAGAGACCAATTTGACCTTACTTCCTGTCCAAACCGAGTCAGGTTTAATATTTTCAAAATCATATCTCAACAACTACAAGAGGTAAATTCACAAATTTTGTACCATTATACAGATCGTTAAATGTCAAAAATATTTATACCAATTTGACCTTACTTCCTGTCCAAACCGAGTCAAGTTTAATATTAAAATAATTTCTAAATTCAGTATTGTTGTATTCAAATAAACTTCTGAGAACTTCAACAGACGTTAACATTTGACTTCTCCAACACTTCGAATTGATGGCGTAACCATTTTAACTTCAACGAACACCTTGTTTTGTTGTGACAAAACTTATATCTATTTTACTTCTTCTTCTTCTTCTTCTTCTTCTTCTTCTTCTTCTTCTTCTTTCTTCTTCTTCTTCTCTCCAATCTTGTCCGTAACAAAAACATACTAAGGTTTAAAAACCTTCAAACTTCACACATGTTAGACCTTAACGTAGATGAAACCTAGTGACGTCATGATAATCAGGAAACCGCAACAGTGACGTCTGATGACGTCAAGCCAACATACATAATGACCCATTCGTGTCCCCGATCGTGCGTTAGAAATTCTAAGTATAGGGCGCTATTCAACTTTAGTGGTCTTTACACAAATAGATTGTCTACAAAAAACACATACTTGCAAACTTCACATGAACTTGAAACTTGGCATGTACTTAGAACTTAACAAGTAGATGAAACACGAGTTGTGGTGACCCTAATTTGACCTTACTTCCTGTCCAAAGCGGAAGTCAAATTTAATATTTAAAAATCTAGTTTAATATTTAAAAAATCAAATCTCAACAACCACAAGAGGTAAATTGACATTTATTGTACCATTGTATAGATTGTATGTCGAAAATTATTTACACAAGGTGACCCCAATTTGACCTTTCGTCCAAACCGGAAGTCAAGTTTAATATTAAAAAAATCATATCTCCTAACCACAACAGGTAAATTCCCAATTTTGCACCATTGTACAGATTGTTAATTGTCAACAAATATTACACAAGGTGACCCTAATTTGACATTACTTCCTGTCAAACCGAGTCAAGTTTAATATTGAACAATCATATCTCAACAACCACAAGGTAAATTGAAATTTTTGCAGCATTGTTTGATTGTTAATTGTCAAAAATATTTACACAAAAGGTGACCCAATTTGACCTTACTTCCTGTCCAAACCGGAAGTCAAATTTAATATTTAAAAATCATATCTCAACAACACAAGTAAATTAAAAATGTTTGTACCATTTTACAGATCGTTAATTGTCAAAAATATTTATTTCCCAATTTGACCTTACTCTGTCTAAACCGAGTGAAAGTTTAATATTAAAAATCATATCTCAACAACCAGGAGGTAAATTGACATTTTGTACCATTGTACAGTTGTAATTGTCAAAAGTATTTACACAAAGGTGACTAATTTGACCTTACTTCCTGTCCAAACCGGAAGTCAAAGTTTAATATTAAAATTATTTCTAAATTCAGCATTGTATTGTTTGTATTCAAATAAACTTCTCTGAGAACTTCAACAGACGTTAATATTTGACTTCTCCAACACTTCGAATTAATGACGTAACATTTTAACTTCAACCGAACACCTTGTTTTGTTGTGACAAAACTTATATCTAATTTTGTTTATATATGTTTTATATTTTCTATATTTTCTAGAACTCATTTTAAATCAACTTGGGTTCCAATGGTCATTGATAGCTATATGATTGATGGTACACCTCAGATTTGGTGTCGCGCGTGCATCCCTTGTTCTGGACAACACCTACGACGTCAAAGCTGAGTGTATCATCACACATTTGTATGTTGTTAATTTGCTTTTAAATGTGTTCTGTATTATTTATGTGTATGTGTTCGGACGCACCGCCTTTGGCCGAGTGCACTGTTGTAAAGTGTAAGTCCAAATAAATAAATAAAATAAAATAAAATATAGGTGGCCTGGTTGTGTTTTTTCACCCTGTGGCTGTTATGTGTCAGTGCTTGTATTGCAGCGCAATACTGATTTCAATGTTTACATGGTTGCAATGGCTGTACTTCGAAAACCTGTCTGTCTATGGCTGTTTGGTGTTTGCCAGAATGTTCAAATCTTTGGTGTGTGTGTCCAGGGAACTTCTATTCATCTGATCAGACCATTAGAAAAAGATTTGTGCACCAAACACATTATTTCCCCAACATAAAACGCCTTCCGCGTGCGCCTTCGTGCATCCGTGTAACTTTTTTAATCGGTGTCGCCGAGGAAAGTAGGGATAACGTTTCAGACATTTAAATGTCTGAAACGTTAAGCTCTACGTTTAAGACATTTAAATGACTGATGAAACGCTAACCAGCTTGGGTTTAAGACATTCTACCAGAGTGTCAGAATGCCTGAAATATAATCTTGCTTGTGTTGGGATTAAGAAAGGGTCTGATCTGCCTTTTGTTTACAGATCTCTTTGAAGTTCAACCAAGAGTGCACCATGTCTGAATTAAGTACACTGACTGCCATTGTTATTGAGTTGTTGTTTACAATTGTACACAATGAGTGGGCAATAGTGGTAGAGTACAGCTATAAACCACCATTCTGATTTCAAAGTACTGTGCATGGATATAATTGGCAACTCATTAGAGATTAACTCCAGTTCCTTATTCCAATATATTTGTACATGAACACTGAATTCCTAATACACTTTTGTACACTGAATAAGAACTTATTTCTTCACCCAGTTAACAGCTCTGGTCCATCTCTGTCTTATCAGTGATCTCTTGTCACCACGCCATACAACCTGATTCTGCACCCTCTTAACGTCGACTTTCTGCCGTGTCTAATTCAAATACAGTGAAATCGATAAGTCAAATCTCAGGAATGAACTCAAACTTCGACTTATGCGGAGGTTCGAGTTAGCCGAGGTCAGCCATTTTACCCCCTTGCGTGCATAAATGCCGTACGCCCAAAGTAACCTATTGTAGAGGAATTAAGCCTGATGCTAACATTTTAACATTTGTTATAAACGTCTTATTTATTAATTTGTTTCAAATGGCATGATTTTTGTTTTAAAGTTTTCAAAATTTTTAAATTATTGTTAACGCTTTCGACATCAATGATTACCTACCTTATACAACTCATTGGTGTGAGATTTGGCTACGCAACAGAGCTAAACAAAAAGTTGAGCGCATTTCCAGCACCGCGTTGACGTTAACCTTGGCGTGTTTGAAACAGTCAACCACCCATCACTGCAGCTGAAGTCTGGATGTCCTAACTTCTTTGCCAAAGACCTGGCCTTTTCTTGAAAATTGGACCCGAAATCGGAATGTTTTCGCCCGTACAGCTTTGAACCAGGTCAAAGCACCTCTTCAACATTGGGAAAAGCCACCTTTCTCATGCGTTTCCGACCTGCTGAATAAGACTCATTGTTGAACTGTTCCAGCAGTTTCTCCTTATTACATGTAATGTAAATTTTGGGTCATTATTTGAATTAGATACGCAAAGTTCGACGTTTGAAGCAGGCCTATAAACAACACTTACTAACTAGTAACTAACGGAGATAATACGACCATAATTTTGTTGAGATGCATCACAGCCTTGCATTCAAGGCTATATTCACTACAAAGGAATTTTGGCAAGGAGCCCAGATAATTAAGCTGCTCAAACAGTATACTACGTGATGTACTTTGGTCAAAGAACGTTCGTGGTTTTGGACAAATACAACTTTATCATGATGAGGCGATTTTCTTTTAAAGCCAAGGTCTATTTGTTTGTGGCACCAATTTCAACGATCAAAATAATACATGGTTTCATTACTGGACATGATGGCACTGGATATTTTATTAATTGAAAAGAATGTGTGCGTTTAGGCCACTCAAAAAGGATTTTGGCAAAACTACAAATCATTCAGTCAAGTGATCAATTGTTTCTTGCTGGCTGTGACCATTTAACCAGTAATAAACTTCCCAAGAGGATTAGATGGAAGAGTTGAAATCCCGAGCTCCGGAAATACTGGTTTCTCTCAAAGAGGTTTCAGTTCCATGGCATGATTGATACCGGTAACCTTTTTTCTTGTTGCATTTTCAGTATTTATTTATGCCAAAGTAGACACAGCAGATGTTTAATATTGTCGCTGGTATTTTTTAGGCTACTCCTCCTTTTCTCTGACCTCCCCTCTTTTTTTTTCCCTCCCCTTTTTAAAACTCAATTTACCGGGGCACGTGCCCCAGCCCCCCTGGATCCGCGCCTGAAGGGTGATTGTTTCAGGCCTACTTTAGCTTAGTAGGAAAAGTGCCAGACTGCAGTGCAGCAACCACCACACAAGTCACAGACCGACACAAAATACTGACACCTAGTACTACTCTACTAGACTAGCCAAGTTTCCTACTACTCTAGTAACGTTAATAGTACTGTAACGTGTGTGTGTGTTTTGTTAATAAAACAACGAACATATCATGTCCATATCATGAAGACATGATGACCCTCCATCCATTGTACAGAACAATGACAAATGGGTTTGCATACAATAGCTTAGCATATGGGTGTCCCATAAAAAGTATACCGAGATAAAATTACTGTAATGGCAAAACAACTTTATATATGGGAAAAATATATCTCTAGAAAGGCAGAATGTCCTCTTTGCAATGTATACAACTTGTGATGTTATTGACACAGATGAGTGAACAAATTAGACAGATGTTAAGGTACTGAAAGCAGGACTGTGACAAGTTTGATATTTGAATAACAAAGGTCCAAAAAGCATTTTAAAAACCTGCACATTAAACTTTTGAGGTAGTGCAAAAACAAAGCAGATTACATTGTTTTAGGTACATTCCTTGTTTTCAAGAATGTTGAAAAAACAAAGGCATTTGGTATTCTGCACACTTGCATGGTTGAGATTTGTTGTTCAAATATGCAAACTGTCCAGTCCTGCTTTCGGTCCTAACATCTGTCATGTCATGTCACTCACAACTATCCTGCAAAGCTACTCTAGAGATATATTCTTTCCCATAAAATTTGATGATCTCGATATATAGGACTATACTCTCTATCCTCAACCACTGCACACATACATTTATTTACATGGCACACAACATGACCTGCTGCACACTATGTTAACGTTAAAATGGTTTTGAATAACATCTGCTTTCCTCAAAACAGTATACATGTAATGTGGTTACCTTACCTTAATGAAACAGTAATGAAATACCTTCACGTGGTGAAATAGTTCTCCAACGATCATTGGGACGAAAACGACATCATATCGTAATTAAGTGGTTGGAAAAAATGTGACCTGCGTGTTGTATTTCTTTCGTCAATCAAAATGGCTGATTTTGTACGGCGTCGCCAATAAAAGTTGACCAGGGTGGGTCAACTATGTGACCAGCAAAAGTTCAAAGTTTATTGGAGTTTTAAAGTGTATAATTATAATGCGTATTGTATACACTTATGCTGAATAAATATACAGATCTAATTTCTCTCAATTCCTTTTTTATCTGATTTTGTATGTATTGTTTTGGAATAACTTCAAACTGATATTGTATACAATTGATAACATCAACATCAGACTTTAGATATTATTTTACTTTGAGGCATTTGTCTTAACATTGTATCAATTGTGTATTGTAACGTATTACATATTCCAAGTACACAGGCAAAAATGAGAAAATCAGCGACGATTTGAACATGCTTTAAAGCAAACTGTTGATCTTTCATCCATACTGGCGGACTTTTGGACTTGCCTTTTAGATAATTAGACATTTTCTGTTTTGCGTTAATGGCAGAACATAGTTTTGAAAAAGCTTTTACCTACCGCAATTTGTAAGACCACGTTGCGGTGTACCATGTGGAATCTCAATTGGTAGTAATTAGTTCTGAAAAACTGGTGGTACAACTCACAATTTCAGTCAGTATGCTCTGATCGTCCTCAGGAGAATGCTGGGGACGGTCGAACGCCACAGTTGCTCAGAACAATGCCTCAATTAATTATGTGTCACCACAGTAGTCCATCATCCTCACATGCAAAGCTAAGTTTTCACTAATTTCCCCAGTTCAAGGAAGCCATAACCTGTGGAAAATTCGTTGCCTCAGTCAGGTCCCAGTTTTTCTTATATTTGCTGTTCCATAAACAGGATTAATATTCAATTTAATGCAATTCCACGTTGCACTCTAATTCAGTGCGGTACAATTTATTTCATGTTACAATTAGTAATAAGTGATTCGAAGTAAATTTGACAGACCATCTGTAGGGCGTTCCGCTATGATCCTTATAGGCAATAAATCATTGTATGAACAATAAATGACATGGTACAGTTCTGCATGCAGGCCTATAAAACGTGTGCCACAACAGAGTTAACTTGAAACATTGCGACAACGTAATTTTGTACATTGTAAAATTATCGTTGCTACAATTGTTGGACAACGTTATCTGACCAAAAATGCGTTGTGGCAACATTATGGTAAAGTTTTATAAAGTGGTCATGGGTCACTAGAGCAATGTTGTGGAAACAACGTTTTATATTACGATGCATCATTACGTTCTTAGGACGTATAGAGTCGACAAAGTATCGTTGCTGCAGCGTTGTTTTGGTTTAACTATCACAACAAAAGGCGAACGTTGTATAAAGGTTTTATAAGTGGGTCATAAGGTCGCGACGGATTGTCTTTAACATTTGCAACATCTGTTGTCTGTACGTTGTATTAGCCACGTTTACTTAAGACGTATGAGAAGTCGACAAAAAGTAGCAGTGCTACAACGTTGTTGGTTAACGTTATACAACCAAAAACGCACGTTGTAGCAACGTTGTAATAAGATTTTATAAGTGGTCATGGTGCACAAACGATATGCTAACGTTGACCTTTTATTACGTTGTATTATTACATTCTTAAGGCGTATAGGGGTCGACAAAGAGGTTTCGTTACTGGTTTACGTAATAACATTACTATTTAAAGTCTGACGTTTTTACAACGTTGTAAGAACGATGGAAGATTATTCAACTGATGCAAAATATTTATGTTATTAAACCTAGAATAACATTTGGCCCAATGTAAAGAGAACTAACACAATGCCAATGTCTGATTGTCCAAACTAAAGAAATCAACGTTGGTCCAACATCGATCGTAACGTATTATAATCGATGTCCGGAAGTCTGAGAAAGCCAACATTGGTTCAACATCGATCCTTGATGTTATATTGCCGACTAAATTGTTGGCCCAATGTAAGAAAACTAACACACCAATGCAATGTCCCGGTGTCCGGCGAAACCAACGTTGGTTCCGACATCGTCCCGCCAACGTAATGCAATGTTATGTTAGCGACTAGACCCAACATTGATTCCGTCGGCAGCCGGCATGATATCAATGCCGATGTTGATGCTGTTTCAACGGTAGTAACATCTTTAACTGACACCTGTGCCAACGCCGACGTTGCCAGCAATTGCCAACGTTGTTGTGTATGAATGTTGTCTGGGTGCTTCTTCTACTAAAGCAAGCAAGATTCGTCTGTCAACAAAAGTAAAGAAATTAACAACGCACAAAGGCAGATCGATAACAATGTGCCGCACTCATTTATGCAGAATTACAGTTTAATAAAGTGTCTGCATCCGCCACTTTATAGAATAGATAAGTAGGCTATTGCGAAAAGGTGACACCATGTGAATCTCAATTGGTGTGATAGTTCTGAAAAAGACTGGAGTGCAACTCGACATTCCCCGATCGGTATGCTCTGATCCTTCAAGGAGAATACCGGACTCTGAAAAATACTGCTGCTTAAATGAACTGCTGGAGGAGGATCATCCCATGAATGAATAGATGCACAGAAGTTAATTCGTTGAGGCACTTGAGGCAGGAACTGTTGAGACTGGGGTCCCAAGGGTTGGGAGGTGTGTGCTCACTGAGCTAGATGGTGTGCTACTTTGGGGATGGAGGGTGAGTTGACTTGGGATGTAGGAGATCCTCAGTCTGGGGTGGTTATAGGCTTTGGATATAGAAAGTCCTTCGGTCCGTAGTATTGGTCGCCAAATGTCGCTGATGTAAACCGATGTCATGTGGCACAGTCAATAAACGGCGATCTCGGTGGCCTCTCAATGCGTTTGGGGTGCCGTACCGTCGATGGAATTGAGATTAGTTGGGCTTCCCTGCCAGTCTATCTAGTGGTCGCGATGATGATGTGACGATGGCGACTTTTCAATCTCACCATTAGTATTATCGGTGTTTCTGGTCTGAAGATTCGTCTGTTATGAATATTCTTACCACGCTCACAGGATCCGATGAACTCCGCTCTGTTGTTAGTGTCGGTTTCTCCTTGTAGAAGTCCTGGAGTTTGCTGGGGGCTGGAGTCGGTTACATCGATGCCTGCTCGTCGGAGATGCGTTGTAGGTTGTGAGACATCGAACCTAGATAGAGGAGACAAGCAGAAAGGTTAGATTACTTACCTTGCTTTCGGGGTTTGGAACCGGCTACGCTGTGCTGATCTTGCTGGGATTATAACCATTTGCGTTTGGTGGTTCCGGATATGCTGTAGTTCCTTGGAGGCATGTATGCAAATATTGTGACGTTGTGCGAGGGTACGGTTGACCGATAACGATGCTTGGGTGATGGAAGAGCGCTGGTTCAGGTACGCGATCGCTGTGCGTGGGCTTTCTGACGTTGTGGTGGCGGGGACGTCAGGTTTCTGGAAATACCAACATCAAAGACGCGATCTGTCTTGTTTCATGGTGGGCCTTTGGTATGGGTGACTGCTGGGTTGGTTTTATTTGGCAGAAAATCTGAAATTAACACTTCACTGCTGTGTATTGCGACAAAGGCGTCATACATGTCAGGCCACAGCCAGTTGGAGTCGGCGGTGTTGAGGAAGGGATTTCAAACTCTTCCATGAAAATATCAACAGGACTGGGGATGGGGATCCGGTGGCCATCTGCTCATAGAACACCTGGACATAAAACTGTGAGGAGACTACATGTTGTTAACAAATGTGAATTTGGTCAAGGGGTGAGATGATGTGCGATCATCGAGAAAGATCTTGTGCAAGTCTGTCCTTCACCAGGAAGTAACCTATATGGTTAGGACATTAGAATAGGAGACGACATCAAACCCTTGAATGTCGCTGGGTTGAAGAATTTGGGGCTTTGGTGATCTCAACAGACTGACCGGCTAGATGACGGGCTGTGTTGTACGTAGGTGAACCTCTAAAGGCGACGATAAGGCGGAAGAACATCAGGTTTGTAGATGTAAACAAAAACCTGAGGCAGGATGAGCTGAGTAATTCTGAGGATGTCCGGTAGGTTGGGTGGAGGGCACCGGCACGGTGGAGAGACAGGGTTGGCTGTGTCTTTCTCTATAGGTGGGATGGGGTTCTTCTTGAGAGGGGTAGATCAGTGATAAATGCAGCTTACCTTGTTGGTGTATTGTGATCGGTCTGTGATTAGCTGTGGCGTTCTTGCTTTGTCATTGAGGATGTGGGTGGGCTTCTGTGTCTGATGTTCTGTGACAAGCTCTCACTGAAGGTTGGAAAACACAACAGCTGCAAAACATCGCTCATCTGTAGTCGGACGTCATCAACTTCTGTTTAGTTGAGTCGTCGCTTCAGGCCAGCTCCAACTGACTGGATAATTCTTCCACGTTGGGATGGTTGGGTGGGGCAATTCATCCCATTGATATTTTAATGTTTCGATAGGGGTGAGGGGTGCGTTGGCTGAGGTTGACGACGGTGTGTTCCGAACGCATCTGTGAGCAGAGTGTGGTAATTTGCCTTAGGGATATAAAGTGTCTGGCCGGTTTACCTAAACGCAGTTTGGGTGAGATATAGAGATCTCAAGACTCAGGTCAAGTCGGTGGGATGGATCCCTTAGACCGGAGTGACGCGAGACAGGGATAGAAGATCCCAGCCTTCCAGTCTACTAGAAGCTGCCAGGTTGGGTGAGATATGCAGGAGGTCTCAGGGACTTGGTGGGATATCGTGGGACTATAGGATCCCGCTTAGACCAGGTGGTTGCTGGGAGCCAAGGGATGTGAGATCGTCTCAGTCATTGCAGTCTGGCTGCGATCTTAGCTTCCGGCGGGTGGTGGAAGGTGAACCATCTACTCGAAGACAGTGCGGGTGGTGACTTTCTCAGTCTCAGGGGTGAACGTGTCTGAAATCCTTTCTAGGTGGAAGGATGATATACTGCGGTCAGTGTGTCAGCGGGGAGGAACGATGTGGGCGATCCCTCTAAAGTGGGGATGGCGCTGGCTGAACATGGGATACGGCGGGAACGGAGGCTGAACTGGATTCATGGGCTGTGGGCCTGGCGGGATGGTTGAGTCTCGACATACGTTTCCAGTAAAGGGTTCATGGATTTAGAACGTCGATAAACCTCCGTTCGAACGACCAGACCTTGGTGGTATGTCCCATGGAGACGTAGATAGGTAAAATTTGTAGCTTTTGCATGGTGAGGATGATAAGTGAACAATTGCGGTGATACCATGTAAACTCAATTGGTAGTATTAGTTCTGAAAAAGACTGGAGGTACCAACACATGGTCTTACTTGAATTAGTCTTGCTTGTCGTCATCATATGCAGACTGCTAAAATTTTACCTAAGAATCAGAATAATATGTATAGTAAACAACCAACCTGTATAGTTTCTGCCTATTTAGTTGTGTTGTTAACAAGGCCGTATGTATACATATTTATTCATTTAAAGATTATAATTTCTGTATTCGGATGATAACAATTCATTTGGAAGAGTATTTGCTACATTTGGACGAAATATTTTTGGATATTTGATACCGGCATCATTGTCAATAATTGTTGTATTTAGCATGTTTATTATTATTTTTTGTAAAAGTTTTGTACAAGGTTTATCCTAACCATGGTTGTGTAACTAAATAACATTGTGTAGTCAAGATTGTGGTAAGCCATGGAAACACCGTAATCAACAAGTAATAATTCCATGATTTGTAAACCATGAAATTTGCAAATGTTCTGCAAAACTTTAAGATAAATGAGACTAGATTGTTGAATCATTGACCAATAAACCTAAATGACATTAATTTGCAATGTTCATTTTGTGTTTACTACAATATATTACTAGGTAAAACGTAAACTGCATGGTGAGATAAAATGAATAGTACGGTGACACCATGTAAATTCTCAATTGAGTGATAATTAGTTCAGTCAGTAGTCAGTACTCTTAACGAGGTATTCTCTTTTTTTATCTTAGTGCGTGGTTCCCATTCAGTAAACTTGTTTTGGGTTTTGTTATTAGGTCTTATAGTGCTGCTTAGACACCGAGTTCTTAATGTGATATCAGGGACATAGCAGGAACCTTCTGCTGTTATATGTATATTTTTCTTGCACCCATAGAAGACCCTCTCTATGTTTTTAACAATTACACTCAAATCGTTTCTGTATTTCAAAAACAAGACCACCTGTTTTGTTTTAAGTGTGAAGCTTTGGATATCTTGCAAAACTATGACTAATGTGCATTACTTCGTCATTTTTCAAATTGTGATATATTGAATTCCTTTTAATTTCAGTCATTGATTATTCCAATTCAATGTTAGAATCAACTTTGTGAAGTCGAAAACTGTTTTAAGGTCACATGCATGTGCCTCCCAGATGATACGCTCACGCTCAGCTGGCTGATTTTGACGACAGAGGCTGCCGAATGGATAAAGGGCTGGAGAAAAATACTGGTCAAATCTCATCATGGTACGATATGTGCACTTAAGCACGAACATCTTAAGGATCATCCTCAGTACCCTTAAGTGAGTATAAGAGGCAAGCATATAGACCATAGTGACTATTGTGTTTGCATAGGCTGATCCGATATGGACGAGGAACTTCTCCCTTATTATCCCCATGCATGTTAATCTATTAAACTTTTGTATGTGCCCTCTTATTTTTCTCCACCCTGAATCCACCTCTGGCCCTCAGTAATTTGGTCAGGAGAAGATCCATCATGCATGGATTTTATTTCAGTTTTCTTTTTACTTTATTATTTCCTCCTCAAAATGTCTACCAACAACAATGTTAAAGATGGAGGCCTATGATCCGTATTCTCTCGTAATTCACTCACTCCTCAAAATGTCTACCAACCTATGTTAAAGATGAGGCCTATAGTCCGTATTCTCGTAATTTACCACGACAATTTCAGGATTCTTTTTTTTATTATTGTTTTTTTATTTTAATTCATAATTTCTTTTTGGTCATCGGAATATTGTTATTTTCTTTGACGAAAAGGTAAACAAATGCTTTAAAATTACACTGTTCACAAATAATTGCGATAAACATACACTGTAAAAATAAACGGGTAAATGATTTTATGGACAAAAGTAAAAGTAAACCACATAATTGTTGGTGAGAATAATTGTCTAATTTTATGGATAAATTGGGACGTTGGGTAAAACTTTGAATTGCCTGAAATTGGTTACCTTCATTTGCTTAAAAATGGATCACTATTTTTGCATTATGGTTGGATATTAATGAGCCACTTGCCCATAATGATGGTTAAATTTATACTCGATTACTCTTCGGTTGGGCACACGGTACTCAAAAGAATCGGAGAAATGGGCAAAAACGATTCAGTTCGAATTGCACAAAATTAACCAACAGTTGGGCAAAGCCCATGAATAGCTAACGACCAGATTGGACCGTTGTGCATTTTCGTTTGCCCAGGTTGATCCTGGTTGGACGCGACTCAACGGCGCGCATCATCATGGCTTCAGAATTGAGAAGGAATCCTCGTGAGTGCGATGGGCACTCGAGAAGCTTAAGATTTGTTTGATTGGTGAAGTGTAATATAAAATTTTATTGTATAAATGTAGGGTTCAGTCATGGGATCAGTTTTACGCAACGGGTTTCATTCTAAGTTTTGATTAAACTTGTGTTGCAACCGTAGATCTCCGCCTATGTCTTGTTATAACATTACATGCCTTGTTATAACATTACATCTGGAGTGTCGTATGTGGCCGAGCGGTCTAGCTTGCGAGACTCAAGTTCTGGTGTTGCCAACAGCAGGGTGTGGGTTCGAAGACCCGGTCGTGACACACTTGTATTCCTTGAGCAAGATGCCTTAACCATAATTGCTTCGTCCTTCCGGATGGGACGTAAAGCCGTGAGGTCCCGTGTGTTGTGTAATGCGTAAAAGAATGCGCCTTGAGCACCACTTAGTTGGTGGATACGTTAGCGCTATATATGAAGATCCACACGGTATTATTATTATTATTATTATTATAATGGAGGCGAAATAATACCTCAAGAGTTGAAGCCAATTGACAAGATGCTGGAAACAGGACGTACGTATTGGGCGTAGATTGTATGGTACCACAATGGTGATGGTTTGCAGAGTGATGATATAACAGGTAAAAGAAACGCATAATGTGTGATAAATTACAGCTAGCGCACAAAATATTTGGTAAAAAATGTCATGTTTTAAACAATTTGATCTTTCACAGAGAATACATTGACAGCAAAGAGCTATGAGTCTGTTGTACTGAGGATGTCATCAACAGCGATCAATGCAAAAGTGGGATTGAGAGTCAAATTAAAAAAAAGTGGAAACAGCAGCAGTGATCATCCCCTTTCTCCTAAACAGTATTACTGATCAGAACACTAACTGAATTACACCCAGTCTTGTAGAACCAAACCGTTTTTGTACTCGTTATTCCTTCCTAATTTACCTCTCGCATAAAAATTATATCATTGTTTTTTTGTCCTTTATAGTTCTTTGAAATAGTTCTTGGAGTCATGTTTTGTTTGTCAGTGAGAAATCCTGTCCTAACCCTGAGAATTTTTCTTATTCATCATGTTGTGTTTGTTGGGATAGAAGTTTATAACACATAGTTAGGTTTGGTTTTGACGTTTTGAAGAAGAAATTGAAAAGGGTTTTATTTCTTATAAAAGATTCTTTAATTGGTAAAAATCTATGGTAATGTGCTTGACCAAAAAGTTTGACGTTAATCCTTATATGAAAGTATTTGTTAAATAGTGACTATGTGGACAAAATTTACTTGAGAGCCCTCTGGAGGTATGCCATCCAACTTATTTGGGAACCTGATATTATCTCCAGAGATAAGATCTCAAGAAGATGTTGTCATCCTGAAATATTATCTTGAGATAATGGGATATGAGGTCATCATGGGATAATTATCAGAGTCTCAACAAGGTGGATGACACTTCCAGAACTCCGTAAAATCAATTAATCTTTGATCAAGAGAAGTATAAAGACAATACACCTGTTTTACTTTTGTTCAAAATGAATCAGAAACAAGTTGATATTTTTATAATCCTCAAATATAAACAATTACCGTTTGACATGTAAATTACACAATCATTTAAATAAGACAAATAACTTAATTTTTTATAATCAGCCTACAAGTTTTTGCAATAATACATTTATTTGACAACCGAGACTCTGATGCAATAAAATAATTATCTTCAGTTATTTGGATAAGAGAATTTTTTGTCATTCGTCCTTGCTATGTTAAATGTTTGGTTTTATTTTGTATTTATTCTTATTTTTATTTTTTCTTCTTCAGATTACTTTTCTCCCATTTCGGTAAAAAACGCGGGAATGGGGTGAGGCGACAAAGAATTACACAACCATTGGGCAAAAAGCTTGGATAATTGTGGGTAACGAATACTGCCCCGAGATTTAGGACACATAGGGGCCATCTATTACCCATGAGTTGGTTAGATATAATGGAAGTAACCACTTGTTGGTGAAGAATTATACCCAACGTTGGATGGGTTTTGAATGAACAAATATATAACTATGATGTGCTCAATAAATATATACAAGTTAGTTGCCCAAGTTGCCCAGTGGTTAATTACATTTAACCAACTGTTGAGACTTCTATTTAAATTGCCCAGGAATTGGGTAAATACCCGGACCAATAAATGTGACTAATATCTCGCCAATAAGATGGGTATGAGACTATTTGCTCTACGTTGGGCTTAAAGTTGAGTAATTATTTTAATTTTTACAGTGTAGATAATTATGTTTGAAATGAATTCAACACTTTTCCACCACAGCCCAAAAACAATAATTTACCATTTGTTTTAAATGACCAATACCGGACGCTGATAATAATTTTAGTGTAATAACGAAAGATTGAACACGGTATACCTGACCCTCAGTAATTATAATAAATTGATAATAATGTGGGCTAATCGTTTAAAGATGTATCCGCATGAGTGTTTGGCCTATAAAGACGACCTACAAAGAAAACACGAATTTTGGGCAAAAAAAACACGAATTTTTGAAAGATAATATCGTTGTTAAACGAAAAAAAACGTGATGCTCCATTCTGATTGACAGCCGCATTAGCTAATCGTGACTTTTTATATCACATGCGCTCGAACTCACGCATTGGCATTATGAAATTGTTTCAAGTTTCAAAACTAAAAGGCTTTGCTCGAGTGAGAGACGGGTTGACCTTGAGGTCAAAGGATCGGTTATTGGATTAGGAATCTCCATCAACCTCCACTCCACCACCTTTGATTGCATTTTATACAGGCAAGAGAGCCTTCGCTTTGTAGGAACAGGTAATTAATCGTTATATAATACTGTATTTTGTGGGTATCAGATCAATGTGCGAGTTGATACAACGTGCGATACAACGCGGTGACCAGTGATGACGTGAAGAAACCGGTTTGTTGTCTACAGAAAGTGGTTCCTAATGGGACAAACCACGGACTTAGAAGTACACCTTCAAAAACTGTGAGTTGATTAGCAGAATTCCTGTGTGTTGTTTCCATGACATTCGAATCCTGGTGTGTACAATTGAGTACAATTATACTAAGCCCAGCTGCATAACTTGGGTTGATTTAGTTTATGGGGAACGTGGAAGGGGCTCAGGATTTTCATTGAGGAACACGACACTTTTACAGGTCATATTGTGTTTCTTTCTCCTGAAGACAATCAGAGTAAAATAGTCAAACGTCGAGTTAACCAGTTCTTTCAGAATTAGTAGTTACTCAATTGAAAACTTCACGTGGTGTCTGCAAACAGTCTTTACTTATGTTTATTAGGGATCCGAATTCTGAGCAGGGCATCCAGGGCACAGTTCTTGGTTGGGGCACCAATCAGATTAATGTATACATTTGATTATGTCACACTCTATCCTGGTGGTAAGTGTGACTTAATTTGAACATAAACTACGCCCACTTCGCGCGTGCTGGCTCAACGATCATCAAAAGCCCATTGAAATGCCTTGATGAGCCATTTCTTCTTTAACGATTTATACAATAAATTAGACAGCTTGGGACTTGCATTGAACGTATGTGTTGTAAAGACTCAAGTTAATTTCTGCCCTGAAGAATCGCTTTTGAACGTGAAAATAGGAATTTAGCTTAAATTACACACAACAGTATGCCAGTTTTGGAACCGAATTTAGCGAATAGAATGCGCGTTACCAATGCGTGCGCGTATTGCGTATCGACTTACGAACAGGATATGTAACAAACGTTGTGAAAAATAAATGTTCATGAAGGTGCAGTTCAGTTTGTTGCTGAGTGGTGAATAGAAATCAATTAATCATCTTTCTCATTTGTTTATATCAGACCGAGTTTGAAGATACCTACACCTGGTCAGTGACAAACATGATTGCCATGGAATATAAGATCTCGTTCAGTGTGAGTCTGCCAGAGATTTTCGGCGTTAGTGGAGATTTCAGTACAAAGTTCAGCTCGGAAAGTACAGAGAGTAAGACCGAGACGAAAAAAGAGACTTTCAGCTCCGAGGTTGCGATCACAGTAGCACCAAAAACAAGTGTAAAGGTATTGACCAGAACATTTCAAACAAAGTTATCCTAAAAGTGGTCCTAATTTGCTTCCAAGCGTAAGGTCTTTTTGAAAAATGGATGCTTTTCAGTGTGGGGATTTTCACTACTGTAGAGGATTTCCATTGGGATGAGAATATCACTCGACAGGCCTCTGGACTATCGACATCGATAAATATATATATATATATATATTTTTTGTTGTTGAGATTTCTAAGTGTTTGTTTAAATGATTTTTGTAAAAAACATTTTGTATTAAGCATTGGTTTCTATGTGAGTTTAATGGGGTGCACGTTATATCTATAATAGCAATGCACCATTAGAAAGATCTGAAGTCATTATTTCCAACCGTAAAAACTTGGCCATGGACTACAAAAAATTACAAATGTAGCTTTTAGAAAAAAGTCATGGTACGCCCGATTGAGTGCTGAGTGTGCAGTGAGCTTGGTTGACTAAATTCTCGAATAGTAAGGTACAAGTGGTAAATGTGTGTTGTCGACTATAGTCACCTTGGTAATGAAAGATGTTTAGTCAATCAATTAACACAGGTGTTTCATTATATTACACATTGCAAGTTGTAGCCCTCTGTCAGTGAACATGCACCCCATTCTCAGAGTCTAGGGCATTGTAGAAAACCCCATTGTCCGCATTCAGTGAAAACTAACAACCGTTAAAGGAGTCAAAGGTTGTGTAAAACGTTGATACTTCTCCATTAGGTTGTATTCACTGTCAACGAGCGGGAGATGGTTGTGCCGTGGAGGCAGACGTCTTCATTGGCGGTTACATTGCCGTTTGGTTCGATAAAAACACAACGATCATTGGTTATGGTTCTACCCGATCACTTACCTGGCGAACAGAAGTCTTCAAGCAGTACAGCGGAGAACTACGGTAAGATGCAGATTTCCTGTGCAATTTACTTATTTCGCGAGCAATTAATATACACCTACCGTATATTTTCCTATTAAAAGGAATAGAATTACCTTCAAATGAGATACTTCACTAAATAATTTACCAATGCATCGTAAAGCGCAAATGGGACAAAACAATGCGTTCCACTCATCTCCTTGAGAACACTGCTGTATCAATTTATGATTATTAATTTTTCAGGTACCACAATAAAGAGTAAATTAATGGCGTCCATGGCATGGACTCCGATGTTAAGTTGAGGTACCCGCTGCAGAGAGGGATGATCCAGGGCAGTATGGATGAGCCGGCTGCGTCGCAATTGCTCACCTGCGACCACATCGTGGGGAAGACGACTGCATCATCCGGTGACAAGCTGATCCAGATTCCTGGCGCTGAGTAGACCTAGCTCGATCCCTGACTATGAAGTAACCCTGAAAGTCATCAGGAGCAAGACCCGTTGTTTTGTCAACATTAATAATGACTAGGATTAGGAATAAATGAATGATTTATTTACTCAGAACTTGTGTATTAATACAAATTATGGAGCACAACTCCTTATTTAGAACAATACTGCGTTAGGTGGACTTCACACATACATATACATACATACAAATAAATTACAACGATAAATGAAAATATAAATACATATACAAAACTGTAATAATAAATACGGTTGACTACGGTACAAATGATGGTAGGCACCATTTGGCAAACATGGTAAGGTTTGAAAAGGACCCCCGAACAATTGAAAACAACGTGTACTGTAACCTGGTAAGCAAGGCGATGTACGTAACGATGTTTGGTCATTGCAAATGGTATAATTCCCCGACCACCATTCAGTGTTACACATTATCTGTTGTCATATTAAATGGTAACAATTTGTTTCACAGCCACCACGCAGTAATCGTAAATAAATTCACGGATTGTACCATGATTATTTCCAACAAGCATTTGTAATTGCTAAGCACTGGACTTAGCTGATCGACATGTTTGGCGATGAGTAGACCCAGCCCGATCCCTGACTATGAAGTAACCCTGAAAGTCATATCAGGAGCAAAGAAACGTTTTTTTGGTCAAATAATGAGTAGGATTAGGAATACATGAATGATTTATTTACTCAGAACTTGTATTAATACAAATTATAGACACAACTCCTAATAGAACAATACTGCGTTAGGTGGACTTCACACATAACAAATATATACAAATAAATTACAACGATAGATGGAAATATAAATACATATACAAAACTGTGATAACAAATACGGTTGACTACGGTACAAATGATGGTAGGCACCATTTGGCAAACATGGCAAGGTTGGAAAAGGACCCCCCGACCAACTGAAAACAACATGTACTGTAACCTGGTAAGCAAGGCGATGTACGTGTACGTAACGATGATTGGTGATTGCAAATGGTATAATTCCCCGACCATCATTCAGTGCTACACACTATCTGTTGTCAATTATCTGTTGTTATACTATATAAACGCACCTATTAGATAACCAGTGTGCGCTCACTTTCATGAATATAAGATTTAAATAATTTACAACTATCCAAGGCCCTTTTGTTAACAAATCCAATTTGTTTCACAACCACCACGCGCAGTAATCGTGTAAATTCACGGATTGTACCATGATTATTTTCAACAAGCATTTGTAGTTGCTAAGCACTGGACTTAGGATGAGATCAAGTCTATATAGTTGTTGCTACTGAACTTGAGCAAGGGGACATTATAATTACACATTTTACAAAATAATCATTAAAAGAAAGCTTGTTTAAAAGTAAATACATATATGTCCCAAAATAACTAAATTAATGATGGGTACCGCCTTGAATTTATTTTGATGGCTGATATCTTGATTATTTAGATATCTTAATTGCTCTTAAACCAAGTTTCTGACAACTGTTTGGTGAAATATTTCATTTCAAAGTATTTGTTTTCCTTTTCGAGGAAGGAAATTCACAATGACAAACAGACGAAAATCACCAGTAAAATAACCGTTACGAAAAATATCATATTAGCGATAGGTCTAAACATTTAACAAAATGTGTTTACACAGTAGATTGGCCAACATAATTAGCCCAATATAGGGAAGTGGCGGTAATTGCTATATACTAATTTAATTGATATTTACCTAATTGATATGAATGTAATTGATATTAAAGTACACATTGGGTTACCATAGGGTTGCAATAAGGGGCGGTTTGGGGTTCATACAATGGGTGTTCATAGTGTTTATAGCAACCGATTATTTTGAACAGGTCCAATTGAATTTCTACTTTTTAGTGGTCAATGCTAGAATTTTGCTAAAATGCATTCTGGGAATCCAATACGACCGCCATAACGTTAAAATGCAATATACAATTTTCTTGCCATTTTCAAAAGTCATGTTTTTGGTAAACACTTAATTTGGTTATAGCGGTGATCTAAGTGACGTCACATTATTGAAGGTAACATCTGTGCCAAAATTAAGAAAATTATTGGGAATATACTGTTTTAAAAACAATGAGAAATTACCAACAATAGGTATAGCGCCCCTAACGGTGACCTATGTAAGTTTGTGTACGTTTATGAAAATCGATTGAAGATCTAGAAATACGGATGGGGAACAATAAGAATGAAAAAACAAAACCTAGTCTTGCTGGGGTAAAGAGACATAGCTTACAAAATCAAAGTAGCATGTTTGTGCGTTGCGCACCAGCTGTTTTATTTAGCCGGTGTGCGATGCGTGACGCGCACGAACCAATCAGAGAGAGAGACGAATTGGTTCCCGACAGGCTGACTGACTCACAGTGTTTCGTCTGTCCCCAAAACATGAATTTGCCCAGTTCCACTAAGCTCTCTTCACCAAAATTACTCAACTTTGAAAACGAAATCGATATTGGCGTTTATAGGAATACAAGTTTGATACTTGGTCTTTAGCGCAGGATAATGACCAGTTTTGGGCGGGCCCACCGGCAATAAAGGACCAAGCCGACCAAGCCGGTATTGGGCTTTACCACGGACGATTTTATTTCCCGTGGCCACGCCCAAACCTGCCATTATCCTGCGGTAAAGACTGCAGGAAAACAACTTGTATTCCCTTATTATTGCCAAATGAACTGGCAAATGTTCCTGTGTAATATTTATCTACATCTGGGTCTATTTTCAAAATTACTGAGCCAGTTTAATGGTACAGAATCAGAATAATTGATTATTACTTTTTTGTAGATTCAAGTTTAAACAATATTAAATAACGTTGCATGAACAATCGATAATAATTATCTTACATTGTGTTCAGTCATATTTCTTTCAAAATGTGTTTATTTTCATTGTCAATAGTCATAATTTCTAAGGCCTACCTCCAACAATTATCTCTTTCAATCACCATAACTTTACTACGGAATGCATACGGCTGACCGCCATGTTGGATTATGTACAAGCTTCAACTAGTTATTACTGATCACAAGAGGGGCTATTGCACTTTAACAGGCGTAGCACATAATTATTGTCAAAGTCTTACTGATTTTTGTATTTTATTGGACCAAATTAATTATCAAAGTCGGCGTAGCATATTAGGCTACTTTGGGTTATACGACTTTGACTCTTACCGGAAGGTGTAACGCTTTTGTACATTTCAACCGATATTTGACCCCAATGTAAAGTGTGCCTGATGGAACTGACCCCAAAATTCTCCGATGATCAAAGAATTCTGCAGCTGTGATCATTGATCTCTATTAAGACTGGATAGAGGTTGCCTATTGGTGCCTAACAAATAAAGGCATCCACCGCAGGGCCATGTACTCCACTATATCTCTATTATTATGACTGGATATAATGGTTGCCTATTGGTACCTAACAAATAAAGGCATCCACCGCAGGGCCATGTTGGTACTCCACTGTATCTCTATTATTATGATTGGATAGAGGGTTGCCTATTGGTGCCTAACAGACAAAGGCATCCACCGCAGGGCCATGTTGGTACTCCACTATATCTCTATTATTATGACTGGATAGAGGATTGCCTATTGGTGCCTCATAAATAAAGGCATCCACCGCAGGGCCATGTTAGTACTCCACTATTATCTCTATTATTGTGACTGGATAGAGGGTTGCCTATTGGTACCTAACAGATAAAGGCTTCCACCGCAGGGCCATGTTGGTACTCCACTATATCTCTATTATTATGACTGGATATAGGGTTGCCTATTGGTGCCTAACAGATAAAGGCATCTACAGCAGGGCCATGTCGGTACTCGAGATCAGTGGCTGTGGGTAAGTGAGACTGGAATTAAGTCCGGAGCTTTGACTAAAAATAGCGACTCTATTGTTCTGCTTTGCTGGACATACTTTGACAGTTAGTCAGGTGTATGTTTTGACAGACGAAATCACAGAGTGAGCGTTGAAACAATTAGTTGCTTTTATTGAAATTAAGTAAATCAGTGTGAGTAAAGATTCTAGGTAGAAATTCTCTTTTTGAGTAGCTGGTTGGTAATAACTCAACGTCTTCAGGTGTGTTTGTAATTGTGAATACTTGAGTGCGTCTGATTTCTGTTTGGCATTTGGCTACGGAACAAACAAGGGCCCATATGGTTGCTATACCTTATACTCTACTTAATTCTTAAAGTCCAATTCTTTGACAATTGATATTACCAAAAAAAAAAAAAAAAAAAAAAACTTGCCGAATTGCAACGCATATGATTTGAAAGTTGTATGGCCTAATCTGCCGATCATGTTAGAAGAGCCGTACGTGACTAAATTTCCACTTATAAATATAAAAATAAGACTAAAACTAAAAATTAAAGAGCAAAACCATATATTAATTAATGTCAAAGACATAATGTGCAAACACACATATATTTATTTACAAAGCCTGACTGGCTCTGGCAAAACCCTAAACTTGGACCCAATTTTCAAAAGTGACCTCCTAAATTTATCGTGAAAATTAACAATGTTCCCAACACCGTTTCAGGATTTTTCTTTTTTCCAACAAAATCTATAGAAAATGCTCTTTATGGTGACATGAAAACTGGTCCCTCAAACTGGTCCCTGGGGTAAGTTTTGGACCTTTTCATGGCAGTTACGCATTATGGTAAATGCCGAGAAGTTTCAGGTTTTGCCAGAGCAGGTCACATATATACATGACCAAAAACAAATATATGAATAATATATAAAGGACAAAAACAGCCGATATAATGGACGTGACGTCAAATATATTGAAAACAAACGTCAAATATATTGAAAACAAACGTTAAATATACTGAAGACGAAAGTGTCATATAAAGGACGTCAAGGACGTGCTGGACCGAGAAGCAGGCTCAATCTTTGTGCTCAACCAAGGGACCAATCTACGTCCTTTATATGAAATTTTCGTCCTCAATATATAAAACTTCGACATCTTCAATATATTTGACGTCGGCTGACAGATGGCGCTGTGCAAGGCCTATATATATATTTATAGACATACATAACATTCAGAGAGAGGAGACTTTTGTTCTCGATGTCGTGCGTTTATGCTCAGAATTAAGTAAACGATGAAAAGGAACTGGTAACTATCTCTGCTGCCGGGCCACCTATCGTCCTAAATTATCTCATTGGTAGTAACTAAGACTGCATGAGCCCTATGCCATTGGTTTCAGATAACTCCAACACTCCAACACTCGATCAGTTGTCTATGGTCAGACAGATCTCCATAGGCCATAGGGTTTGTTTAGGAAACGATATTGCCTTATTTACGATATATTCACGATATTGTGGCGGTCTCGCTCGACGGCGCACAGGCTTGCCCTCAGCTGAACTCAACGAGCGGCGGTTGAATAAAACCGGGAGGCAGATCCGTTTTGTGGCAGTCTACCACCAGGCGCTCAAGGCTCTTATGGACGTCCACACACCTACGGTGTTCACTACTAGGTCCAGCGATTTAGGGCGGGGGACTGGATACGGGGTCGGGACTCCAGAATAATCGGGCACGTGACCACCAACTAACTCTTGAATGTGTTTATTCAGATATCTTAACTCACGCCTAAACAGGTGAATGAGCCTAAATAGGTTGCGTGTGCCTAATTAGGTGAATGAGCCTAAATAGGTTGCGTGTGCCTAATTAGGTGAATGAGCCTAAATAGGTTGTGTGTGCCTAATTAGGTGAATGAGCCTAAATAGTAAGACTAATTGCGGTGACACCATGTGGAATCTCAATTGAGTAGTAATTAGTTCTGAAAAGAACTGGGGGTACAACTCGACGTTTCGATCAGTATGCTCTGATCGTCCTCAGGAGAATGCCGGACTCTGGAAAATGCTGCTGCTTAAGTAGACTGCTGGAGGATCATCCCATGAATGGATGCTGGAGGATTAGTTCGTTGAGGCGCGCAGGCGGGAAACTGTGAGACTAAGAGACTAGGATCCTAGGGGTTGGGGGAGAGGAGTGTGTGCTCACTGAACTGAATCAGTTGTTAACAAGCACAGGGGAAGAAGGGTGGTTGACTTAGGATATAGGGGATCCCTCAGTCTGGGGTGGGTTATGGACTTTGGATATAGAAGATTCTTCAGTCTGTAGTATATGTCATAAATGTCGCTGATGAAGAAACCGATGTCCTGTGGCACAGTGTCGTGTTTGACGATCTCGATGGCCTCTCTGATGCGTCTGGGGTGCCATGCGTCGATGGGTGTGATGAGTTGGGCTGCCTGCCAGTCGATTTGGTGGTCCTTGATGTGTGAGTGCTTGACGATGGCGGACTTCTCGAAATCTCCTCTGCGGCCGTGTGCTCGGTGTTCCTTCAATCTGATGGGGAGGTTGCGTTTTGTTTCGCCGATGTACACCTTACCGCACTCACAGGGGATCCGGTAGACTCCCGCTCTGTTGTTTGGGTCCGGTTTGTCCTTGTGGGTATGTAGAAGTCCTTGGAGTTTGCTGGGGGCTGAGTGGAACACATCGATGCCTGCTTGTCGGAGGATGCGCTGTAGTTTGTGAGACGTCGAACCTAGATAGGGGAGACAAGCAGAGAGAGTTAGATCACTTACCTTGCTTTTGGAGTTTGGAACCGGCTTCGCTGTGTTGATCTTGTTGGGATTGTAACCGTTGCGTTTGAGGGTAGTTTGGATGTGCTGTAGTTCCTTGGGAAGGCTGTCCTAATTAGGTGAATGTGCCTAATTAGGTGAATGTGCCTAATTAGGTGAATGAGCCTAAATAGGTTGTGTGTGCCTAATTAGGTGAATGCACAGTGACACTTTAAAACAGCTACACATTAAGTTACAGATAAATTACGGCATGTTCTGGAGGTTAGATTATAGGTCACTATAATTAAGATCTTATCGTACAGGTGTAAATTGTGATGAATGACTAGACTTACGACAACTGTGGGCAACTTGAACAAATTAACTGCACGGAGATTTACAGTCACGCAACGTGCTCACTCGGCAATTCTGAACAGCAAAAGACACGTTGCCGCCGGCTCCCGGCGCTTATATACCCTGTGTGGCCCTAGACGGTGAGCGCCCTACACGCCCGCGTCCTCAACAGTGGAAGACGTCCCGTAACCACACACAGTCTTAACTATTATGGGATATCAAATAAATAAGAATGAGGGCGCCCTACTGGACGTCCCTAATTTCGCTACAATATTATAAATACGAAAGTGAGGCTGTAATTCCCACAACCACTTTCTGTAGCTCAGATGTTGCATGCACCAGCGAGAAGACCCAATAATCTGATAGTTCCCAAGAAAAGTTCATTCCTGACATGAGGAATAAATAAATGGATGTAGCTATTTCCATGAAGGTTCTTAAAATTCAATCACATTAATAAGCAGGTTACTATATTGAGCATGTACTTGTATGAACAAACGATAAGAGACCTTTCTTTTGTAATCATTAAGCAGCGGTATATATGAGCAGCCTTACAGGAGTAAAACGTTCTTGTGATTGTGCCCAAAATGTTAAACATTGTTCACCCTTATATATCTCACCTCAAACTGATGGACAGCCACAAATCCATGGCATTTCACGAAACCTGCGATGTAGGTAAGGCTCGCGTCGCCTCAGACCTGCGCGTTGGTATTATTATTATTTTGCTATTAAACGATGTCCAATTGCAGCCAAAATTGCTGGTTTGATTGGATTTCAGCCGTGCTGTGTTTTAAACGACTCTTTCACATCGGTGTATGAACGTTTGCCCGATTTGTGAGGCCTCTTGTGGCCACCGTACTTTGTATATGGGCAATATGGTCCCCATGTATACATCACGTGTCACGTGGTCACGTATTTACCGGTTGGCAAAAAAAAAGCAAGTCACCGCACCACATTTGAAGCCGACCTTTGACCAGTATAATAATTGAAAAATAATACTTTTAGCGTATTATGGTCTTCAGTTAACTTGTGTGATTGCATCTTATATACTAATATACTAATGCGATTTTGTAACGAATTCTTGCTTAGATAATTCTAAAAGTGGCGAAATAAACGACACCATTGTTTACAATTCACCAATGTTTCTCAATTAAATTTAATTTGTTCATTATTGAAGAGGGTCTGTGTGTGACCACCGTAAAGGGACACTGTGTCAGCCTAAGTTCAGCATACATGATGCTTTCTTTATACTGGTTTCCTTTTCATGAACACGTATTTCTCTGGTACTCTACCATCGGTTTATTTCAGATGGGCTGATAGTCGCTGGGCGGATGTTGTCAAACCGAACAATTTCAAGGAGGTGTTCGGGGCAAACCTCTATCCAGTCATAATTATAGAGATCAGTGGTCTGGCTTCATGCTGTGACAAATATGACCAACAATAGCCCTTGTTATAAATTCAGTCTGCTTTCAAATTCAAATCAATTTAAAGAAAGTATTGTTGAAAACACCACAGTCAATTTCCAAGCGATTATGAATGTATGTTTATGTCTATTTATGGCAACATCAGTCCAGTGACCATTCATCAGAAATGAACCAATGGTAATCATTTGGGGTCAAACCTAGATGAGAAATACGTGTTTATGAAAACAAAAGCACCAACAATATTTCCATGTCTGTTTGTGGCAACATCCACCCAGGGACCATCAATCAGCCCATCGGAAATAAACCAATGGTAGAGTACCAGAGAAATACATGTTCATGAAAAGGAAACCACTATAAAGAAAGCATCATGTACGCTGAACTTTATTCAAAGAAATTTATCACGAAATGACAGTAGACTGACAGTAGGCTGACATAGTGCCCCTTTAGGGGGGTCACACACAGGTTTCCTTTTCCCCCTATGAAACGATGGTTAATTGCAGCTAAAACGTCGCGTCGTTAATGATAACGTATTCAGAGTTTCAGTGCTCATTCTAACAGGAAGTTGCGTCTCATTTTGGCTGAGGAAGGTACGCAGAGAATCCCGGAGACAAAAGAGTCAGAGTGCGTACAGTGACATCACTGAAACCAACAATTATAAACAAACGTTGGACCTATAAAACAGGGGCGGATCCAGGTTATTTGAAAAGGGAGGGGTCCAGATGGTTGGAAATTATTGTTGCGGTCACAAAATAGCCCCACTATTATTGACATCACTGCAAATTTACTCAAAAACGTCTTTTTTAAAGAAAAATATAAGTTATTAAGAAACCTTTGGAGTTTTACTGATATTACGACACTATGACATATTCACATGTATTTCGACGACAACTGTTTAAACTCGTACATATCTTCTGGTTAAATCAATGACATAGAAGCGTCTTACAAGGAATGCTTGGATTTCCTTTTTTGAATTCCTTTGTATTGATCAGTTGGATATTTCAACATGGTTTCTGTGAATGAAATCTTTATTGACATGTGACCTTTAAAAAAATATTATTGATGACGTCATCACTACGTCACAGAAAATTTTACAACAGAGTGAAATATATATTATTTTGCCATCTCAAAAATCCTTTTTCCGAAATAGCCCAAATACTTCTTTATGGATAGAAAGTAAAGAAAACAATCTAATTCTGAAGATTCAACGCAATCGTGTATCCAAAACGGAAGATACGGTCAAATGAAGGACAGCGAAAACGGGGAAATACCCCCACCCCTCGCCTTTCGACGAGTTCCGCGCACACGGTCGGTTGCAACACTCCAACTCACGTGGCTCTAAGACTGCACCGACAGCGGGCGAACCAATCAACGATCGAGGTTCATCTGAGACATGAATTATTTATACCACCATTCATTACGGGGAACTGGGAGCGCCCTCTGTTGCCAATGCATTGTGAATAATGTGTGGTCGTGCATAATCCTGTAGCACCTATTGTTTTTGCGCGAGTTTTATTTCTCCTTCTCCCCGTATATTGTCTACTCACACAAAAAATACTTGCTAACTTCCCATGAACTTGATACTTGGCATGCACTAAGACCTTAACAAGTAGATGACACAGAAGTATGATGACGTCATCGGGTGTCAAATAACTGTTAAACATGAAATATTAATTATTTCAAAAGCACGTTAAGAGACATGCTTTAAAAAGGTCAATCTAATCAAAATTTGTATATATTATCCCTATCCATACCGCGGGCGCCAAATGGCACATATTTGTGGTCATTGTTCCAGACCAGGGGATACAAATGGCACCTTTGCAAACGTATTATTTTACGACCGGCGGAGCTAATTGGTCCCAGCCAAAATGCTTAGGCGAATTTCATGACGGTCGCCCTCTATCGACGATTTAATTAATCCGCGCATAGTTAGCGTCCCCCAGCGGCCAGCGCGTTATATTCAAACGAAAAAGTGGCTGCGGGATAGTGGCTGCCGAATCGAAACTTAATCATGGACGGCGATAGAAATGCTGCCATTTTGGCGAAGATATTTGATGATAGTGACTCGGAAATGGAGATCGACACGGAGAATGATGAAAGCACCGATGATCAGGGTGATGATGAATCCTCAAGCGAAGGCGAAAAGGACATTCGAGCGACGTGGATCCGCACGATCAGGTATTTATATTGTGTAGGTCATGACCGTATAACATTAGTTAGGCACTACCCTTTTATTTTTTAACATCAGTTTTAATTGGATTTTGGAGAATAGCTTCATTTTAAGCTGTATGCAACGAATTTAACATTGAGTGTAGATAAATGCCAGTTCTATTTTACGTATGCTCTTTTTCCGCGTAATTTCATGTTTGACGAGATCGTGAGTAAACTATTGCCCCCCCAACAAAAAAAACCACGCAAACATCTATACTCTAAATAAATGGCCGCCAATTTAAAAAAGCAAGATGGCCACCATTTAGCGGCCATGTTGGATAAAGATTTATCACGTGATTATGTTATTCATTTATGTATTCAAAATATAGAGAAGACGGCGTAACATGTTATTAAAGACGAAATATATGCAATTGCATTATTTTGCATGACACTAAAAAACAAATGGATATTTAATTACATTACAACTGTTGCCATGATAACTGTGGACCTTCCCCCCAAATTAAAATTATTGTATTACGAGATTAAAAAAAGTCCCCCAAAATTTCATCAATCTGGTCAAAAAAACCACAAAATAGTGCCAATTTTGGGCACACTTTTCATAAATTATACTGTGTGATAGATGAAAAGCACCCTCATGCATTTGTCTCTTCCCTTCCGCAGAAAATGTAAAACCCAGATGGAAAAACAGACTTCAGATCGGGTTGGAAGAGATCAGTCATCTCAACAGGAAGCCGATGCAATTCACCGAAGCTCTGGTCCTGCAGGTGACTTCTCAGGCCTTTCTGCAGTACAGGTATTCCAGTTGTTCTTCTCTGCAGTGCCGTCTGGGATCTGCTTGTAGATTGAAACAAACCGCTACGCAGAGCAAACTGTTTCAGAAACCTCCTGGACCCCACTCACTCGAATGAAATGATGGCATTTGTAGCGCTACTGCTTGCTATGGGCATCAACAAGTCGCCTCAGTACAGTATGTGTACTGGTCAACATATAAAGTTCTACGGATGTCATTTTATCCATCCATAATGTCAAGAAATAGATTTATTTCCATTATGCGATTTTTCACCTCTCCGACAACCGGTTTGCCTGAACCAGCCTCTGGATGTGACAAGCTTAAGAAAAGTTAGGCCTTTGCTGAATGTCCTCCTCCCAAATTTCGCAGCCTCTATTACCCTGGACAGAACCTATCTCCTGATGAGTATGCTCAAATTTAAAGGTACGCCTCGGGTTTCTACAGTACATGCCCAGAAAACCGGTCAAATGGGGAATTAAGGCATTCTCTTTGAACGAGTCAGAGACGGGTTACACCTATTCGTGGATGCTGTACACAGGAGCTGCTGCCAAGGAGACAACAACTTCAAGAAAGGCTACATGTACATGTGAATACCGATTCATCCCCCTCAAAAGTGCATCCTCTGGCCTAACCATCCCAGGAGAAGTCGTCGTTGAACTTCTAAATGGACTTGAACATAAAGGACATGTAATTTTTTGTGATAATGACTTTAACAGACCAGCTCTGGTATCCAAACTGTCTCAATTAGGATTTGGATGTTGTGGTCCAGTGCGTTATACTGCACAGGGAATACCGAATACCCACCCAAGACAAATAGAATGAAAAAGGAGATAACCCAAAAATTTGATGAGAAGGCTGGTCAGTTATGCATTGTTTGGCATGATAACAAAAATGTTGTACTCTAACAAATGTAGGTGATTGCCAAGTAATTACAAAACAAATTCGGTGTGTAAGAAGGGCAGAAAGTGGATTTCGTAAATTGCTAAGCCCAAATCTATAGATAACTACAACAAATTCATGGGAGGAACCGATCTCGCTAATCAAATTTTTCAGTATTACACACACATACACAGAAGTTTGAAATGGTGGAAACGAGTGTTTTCAGTATGTTGAACATATCATGCTCAATGCCACGGTAATTTTCAACAACATACCAACAAACAAGCATGTCAGTAATCTTGACTTCCGTCTTCAAGTCATGAACGGCCTACTCACAGGTTGGGAACGTAATACAATGCTGCGTTTTTACGATCCCAATGCGAATAACCTTCCTGTTCGGCTGATGGAGAAAATGCATTATCCTGGCAAAAACCCTTCGGGAAGAAAACGTGACTGCATTGTTTTGTAGCAACCAGCGATTACACAATAGAAAACAAACGAGGATGATATGTAAACAATGTACATATCCGATGTGCGTAGTTCCTTGCTTTGAAAATACCATACTTTGCGCTTTGCATAAATTGCAAAACAACCTATTTTGAGATAATGACTTGCCAACAACTAATTATTGTTGTGGTAAGCAAACGAACACCTGAATTTTATGTGCCATAAAAACTATATTAACGAGCAATAATTATTCAACCTTACTGTGTCAAAATAATTGCCTAATCATAGCAGGTGAATGTATTTTCATAAAATTATAACCAAAAAGAATATGGTTGTTGTGTAAATTAATCAGTTTTTGGCCACTCTTTGTGTACACAAATTACGAATCTCCATCACTCTTTGGCTCCCACTTCCCCCTCCCCTCCTCTCCCCCTCCCCTCTTCAAATGTGTGGTGGTCAACAACTTGTGTTCATTTCGTGTGCCCTGATCAATCCAACCAACATTGAATAGGGGGGAATCATTGATGATTAGATGTCCTTCAATCCAATAGATAAATGGGCTCAATAGTTCAGAATGGCGTAAACATTATGTTGAAATTAAAAATGTGTCCCAGTATTCAATAGGGCTCTTACTCAGAAACAGATTAATCTGATAGAAGAGTAGAATTTATCCTGTAGAATTATCCTTGTAGTGATGTATGTATCTATCTACAACCTGGCCCTATCAAGAATGTAAATTTAAAACCCTGGAAGTGAAGACACAATATCTGTGTTGATTTTGCCACTTTGCAGCTAGCCATCCTCAGTGTATCAAATTAATCCCCTTTGAAAAATCCCCTTGACTGTTTTTGAGGATAAAGGGTTTAAATATCAACAGTAACTTTCTGTAAAACTCAGATTTCGTAACAGTGCCATTCCATTTTATTAATCTAATTAACACTACAAACACATATAAATTATTACATTATTTAGCCATATTTTTTTAAATTTCTAAAATTATTTTATTACACCCTGTTTTAGCGTGTTTGTATGTATATACATTTAAATTCTGAAATTATGTAATTGTGTATTTTATTTTAATTGTATTAATTGTAAACACATTGTAAAAAGTGCACACAATTCAGCCTTTATGGCTGCTCATGTGAAACATTTTTAGTGTAATAAACCATGAATGAATGAAATCATATCACAAAGTTTCAAATCTTCAAATGTTATTTGTAATACTTAAAAACTGCATGCTGTAACTACAGTGGGAATTGCACACATGTGCTTGTACATTAACATACACTAGAGTGTGTACATGTAGAGTGGTGGCGCTCTTATTAGAAGCCACCAAAATTGTTATAATTACAAGGGATTATCTGCACAGTATGTTAAGGATGTCAGAAAGTCACTGTGAAAAAATGGGCTGGTACTGAAAGGGTTATCATAAAAAAGAAATCATTCTCTTTTAAATGAAGTCCAATTAAATTGTTTGTTTTATAAAGTTATCAAATTGGTCTGGTTAACTAAACATCAAATGATGGTTTTTCCATCAAAGTTCGCTTAACAGCTTGACTCATTTCTCTTTGTTGCCCTTGTTTCTTGAAAAAAGTAGAATATTTTTAAAAAACAATACAGATATGACAAATCAAAGTATTCAATTTAATCACCTATTATCGATTTATTTTACATATACATACAACTTTTAACTGATATCAAAACTCTGTCTTAATAAAGGTACATACATGCGATGGAGAGATTTTTAATGCCGCCATATTGTAGTATTGTTTTTAACGTGATATAATATAAACGTGTAATTATACAGTCTGTAACGTTTCATGACCTTTGTTCTACAAAGGTCCACCGGTAGTATAGAAGTGTAAGTTGTAACTTATGTGTCTACCTGAAACTCACTTCATACATATACTAAAATACAGACAATAGATCTAAATCTTCAACTCCTGACTGACGAATTAAATATGAATTATTTCTCTTTCAGTTTTTGGTGCATACGATCCACTGAGTTGTTTCACCTTCATATTCTCTGAAGTTTATAACGAAATGTCTTCAGAATACTTTGTGAAATGGTTGGGGAATGTGTTAGCAATATGTGTCAACTCTAAGGGGCATACGTGTATGATGCTGATGCATACGTGTATGATTTCCCGCAAGTGTAAATGTTGGTGATATTGTTCCCAACAGAGTCCATAAAAGATGGGAAAGAACTTTGCAGGACAAACACACAGGTGACAACTACCCTTTATTTTGTTTTGTTTTCAAGATTTTTAAAACCCTAAAAGTACTCCAAAATCAAATAAAATCCAAGACATCATTTGAATGATTGATTTTAATGTTTGGTATTTTTCAGCCAAAATGAACTATACCTAACATGACATGAACTTCAGAGTCCTCAGGTTTGGGTGTTTGGTTACTATATCGTCGTGAATGAAGCAACAATGTCTTATCTATATAACTGTAACAAGGTCGTATAATGTCACATTGCATAATTTGCAAACGTTAAAA